>JAWLRI010000115.1:4698557-4788809 GCA_034781795.1 Crypturellus tataupa
CGGACAATTGCAGAAATACTGAATACAGACTCCTATGCCCTGCCGTGCCCTTATTAGCACACTGTCAACTGGCATTCATGAGGCTTCCCTTTTGCTCTCTTTTAAAACATCATTTACAAAGGGTAGCCAGTGGTGACCTTCATAGTAGATATCCTTAGCCCAGTCAATATATGCACATTATTGTTTATTCATTTTACTATGAATCTTGTTTAATGTGGGCAGCTGCCATGTATAAGTGTTACGATTTATTTGATGGTGCAGAAGTGTAGGTTGAGGCACCTCAGCAATGGAAATAAAAACTAATACTGTTTTCTCTTTTTTATTTTGCTTCCTTCATTTTAGAGGTTATAAGGCATACTCTGTAAGTGTAAAATTAGAGTATAGTAGGGATTTTTATTATGCATCATGAACTTGATCTGCCTGTTTAGAAACTGGTCCTGGTTGTTTGTATGAAAATGTTGCATGCCTGTTCATGGTAACATTGATGTTTGCATGCCGAACATGGTTGTACTACCAGAAATACTATATATACATACAAAGAAACACTGTGACCCAGCTTTATTTCATGCTGCCTTTTCCTGGGCAGCATGAAATTGCTTGTGTTGTGTGGAAGGCAATTTCTCCTTGCTACAGGATCTCCTCCTGATTGTGTCTTGTTAGAAACCATCCCCATGTTAATCAATTGTTTCTGCTGCTCTGTGTACATGGCCAGTGCCATCACCAGCAAACGGTGAGGACAGGGGAAACTATCTGCAGTGCAAACATCTTTCTAGTAATTAAACTTGAACTGCCTAGTGCTGATTTTGTTCTGAAAGAGAATACAAATGGAAAAAAAAAAAAAAAAAGAAAGACTATTATGGCTCTTGAATAGCAACCAGGTACTGCTTAAATATCAGAAACAATTGTGGGTGGTTATTGAAACTATTCTCATTTTAGGTCAAATATGTCCAGTATAGAACTAAAGGTGTAAAGGCAAGCACTTAAGTTATTACATAGCAGAATTTATATTGTCAATGCAACCTTATTTGGGTTTACTTTTATGAATGGATGCTGATACAATGTAATTACACAAACGTATGCTATTTTATCATAAGACACTTAATTTTTTCAGTAAACAGTGATAATTTACCTACTGACTAGAGGTACAATGCTTTTTAATTCATCCTTATGGTTAATTGTTGGCACCCTGCTCTGACTAGCTCACTACTTGCTTCCGCCGGAAGCTCATTTAACTTGGGGAAAATCTTGAAATACCCTCGGGCTGAGCAACAGGGGCAGGTTTTAATGTCATTCTTATAGCGTTGTCCATTGTAAAAAATCTAGCGAGCAACGCAAGCAGGAGTGATTTTTGTCTTTCTTCCAGCTGTAAATTGGGTTTTAACCGAATGCCAACTCTTTACTGCTCTTTTCAGATAAGCTGTTTAAGCACAGAAGTAGAGTGAGTACCAAGAAGACTCGCTCAGGTGAGATTATGAACAAGAAATGGTGCTGTGTTGTGTTGCCAAGCTGCACTCATAGGTGGTACAAGTCCAAGGTGACACAACCTGTGCGTGGCAAGGGGGTTCCTGCTGAACAGAGAATGGCAAACTGATACCAAAAGTGATTTTCAGGGAGGAGTCGCGGAGGAGGGTTTCCACTGAGATCTTGAACAAATCTGCTTTTGGCTCGGTTGTCATTCAAATGTGGACAAAAGGTTTAGGGGTTAAAAACACTGTCAGGGTTTGTAGATAGTCTCGAAAGCGTAAAGTGGCAATGGTGAAAGATAAACTGTGTAAAGGCATCTACTGGCAGTTGCATTTGAATAATATGTACTTCTATTAAAGCTTTCAAATTAGAGGACATATATGAAGGAAAAAAAGGGAAAAATGAAAGTACCAATACCGAGAGGAACTGGTTTCTTTGATTTAGAGAATTTAGGCCCTTTGAGTTTCAGTAAAGGATTTTACTTAACTCATTAGGATTAGAAAGTGTGTGTAATCCATTAAGTAAAGAGACATAAAAGTCTCTACTTCCATAACTGGCTTCACTAGAGATTATCAAAGGCATCTAATGGTTTGATGAAATCACATTAAAGTTGGATTTCTCATAAGTTTTGTCTTTCATAACACCTTTCTTCTGAGTACTTGAATCTGCTTTTAAATAATCAATTAAAGTCTGTTGCATCTTTGAGGAAATTTTCAAATCAATATTTCAACTGTGAAAAGATACTGATGATGGAGGAAGGCTAGAAATAAGAAGAACTGGGAAAAGAAGACTAAGTAGACAAATGGAAAACTTGCAGCTAAATTTTTCAGATTTTGATTGTGCATAAATTAATGAACTGGAATTTTAAATCCATTTTTATAATTCTGGAAAATACATACTGTTTTGGTAAATCTAAATTTATCACTTTTCCTGTAGTCTTTATTTTTTTCTAGGTTCTTTGGCTTTTTTTCATAGGTTTTTTTTCATGTTTCACACTATTTCCACTGCAAGGTCTTATGTCACCAAATATTTACTTGGAACTAAGGCCTTCTGGCTGTTTTAAGGCAGTGAGTTATAAAATTAATCTTTCAGAAAGAAAAGTGTAGCGGTGTAAACACCATTAATTTAAGTTATTTCTAGATCAGCTTCTTGAAAGTGTGTTTTTTTTTTTTTGTTTGGTATTGTTTTGTTTTTCCAAATTCATTTTCTTTTGTCTATTTTGAAAGCAATTCCTCTGTATGTGATTGAGGAGAGGAACAGTCTTTCCAGAGCCCAAGAGACTTATTCATAGACTTACATAGTTAGAAACAGGGCTGCTGACTTAGAATCACAGTGCCACTTTTCATGCAAGTTGAGAAATTCTTCCTTGAAATGATCTTGTTGTAAAAGTTAAAATTAACAGTAGGTTAATTAGAAGGTGGAGAGAGTATGACAGATCTTTGGCCCAAGATGTTTCTGCAAATTATGGTTTAGTCGAAGAAACTACTTTTGGTATCTTCTTTTCCCTTTGGGCATGTTGCTGCTAATGGAAACACTAAGAAATGGTATAGCCATTACCCTGCACTTGAACTCTGGTGATATCTGTGAAAGAAGAACTGGGGCAAAATATAGGAAACTTCAGAGAAGAGGCACGTGGAAGATAAAGTGCAAATACAGGGAAAGAAATGGAAGTAAACTGGTGAGATAGAAAAGAAAAATGGTCACAGAGAAACAAAACCAGAAAATTACATTTCGAAAAAGGCATGAGCTCTCTCCAGCTTCTCCACTTTCTATGTACTTTTCTTATTGAGATTGCTTTCAAAGAACTGTACATAAAGCAAATGACTCATAATTAGTCAGGTTAAAACAGTAACTTGTTAGCCATTAAATGGTCATTTTAATTATTCCAAAGCAGATTTTACTTTAAACTTTTCCTCAATGATCAAATAAATTTGAGCCAACCTTCTTTTATCTAAAAGAATAAGTTCACTGCCTGCAAAGCAAATCCTGCATTAACACACATAGTATTGCTGAAATCAAACCTGAGCATCTTCTGTTTCCGAAACAACCATTCCAGTGAAAAACACAGGACACAAAGAAGAAACCGTGTAAAGCTGAAATCATATTATCTGTGACTTAAATTGCAATGGAGGCTTCATTGCTCTTCTAAAGCAGTAAGTGGGAATCCTGCAGGAATTTTCTGCAAGCCTTTTTTTAAGTGGCACGTATGTTTCCAAATGTCTGTAGAGGGTCAGGGCAAAATATTCTGATGCCTAAAGTATATTGTATATATGCAATGGGGGACTGCAGCCAGTTTCATACTCCTCATGTTGAGGGGCAGAGAGGAAGAGCAGCCCAGCAAGTACTGCTTCCTTGGATCGAAGTGGTGCTTGTTTTGTGCCCAACATTGCAGAGATGCTTGGGAGAGTGTTGATCTCTTCATATTTGTCTGCTTGCTGTTGTACTCTGTTTGTAAACGCTAGAGAGAAACTTAAGTTGCTGAATTTAGATCAAATTATTAATCATTCCATAGAATAAATCTGTCCTAGCAGTATATTAATGGTCTGTAAAATTTCACTTCGGGAAAATAGTAAATTTTTTGAGTAGAGTGAAACATGGTGGTTGGAAGATTTTTATGGAGCTGTGAGTTTATTCCTCTCCTAAATCTTCAGTATTCCTCTCAGAATGTAATAGGGAGACTTAAACAGACTCGACAATGTAATTATCTAAATTAAAATGTTTTCTTAGTGTTTTTTTTTTTTTTTGAAACTTTTCCAGTCACAAATATATAGGTTTTTCCTCAATTTTGTATCCCTAAAGAACCAAAACCAAATGATTTGCATGCTTTCAGACTGACCATATTGCAAATCTTTTAAGCATCCTTCTGTACTTGAAAAACAACTTTTCTTACCTTGCTGACAGGCTGGGGCAATATTACTTTCTATTTAAAACAAACAAATAAAAATCCAAATATAATTGCTTCAGTTTTCAACCTCTCTCCTAAAACTTTCTTTTAAAATAAAATACAGAGCCTGCATGGAAACATCCCCCTTGTCTCTCACCAACAAATCTTTGAAATAATGTTGTCAGCTACTGCATAGTGACAGTGCTTAAGAGGCTGAATACTGCTCCTAAGCTGGTATCTTTGATATAGCTGGTATAAAACCAGCTATAGCCGGTATAGCTGGTGTAAAACCAGAGGTATCCTATCATGCACAAACAAAACCAGTTACCGCCTGGAAAATTCCATTAAGTCCCTTGCTCCGTTGTAAACAATAACTGAGGGTGCAGTCTGGATTCTTCTCCAGGTGATATGCACTTGACATCCGGCTATATCGTGTATAGGGCAGACGAGAGAAGGGAGGCTCACTGGCTGCTAAACTTGCTCTGCTGACCTACCACTTTAGATCCCGGTTTTATTCATAGTTTGCTGCTTGGCTTCTGCCTTCTGGGTTATATTCTGTCAGTCTACACAGAGGCACATCCCCTCAGGGTCCTTGTTCAGAGCAGTCTGAAGATCTCTCTACCTATTTTCTCCACTGGCAAAGGACTTCCATAATTAAGGAAGAATTATGTTGCAGAAATAATCCTAGGCCTAATGCAAAGCTTGTGAGGGTGCAAAGTCAACACAGCATCTATTTTGTGTTCCTGCTTTGAGCACTTCTGTCATTGATCAGACAGGCATCTTCTAGTTCTACTGAATCTCTTCTAAACTTGGAATTTTGGTATGTCTATTACAGAAGCAAAATTCCATCTTCTCTTCTTTTTCCCTTTAAATACTTTCCCTGGACGAAATATATCTAACATAAAAAAATCTTTAAATCTATTAATTAATAGTTAGTTAGCGCTGTTAGGAAAGGCAAGAAAATAATCCTTGAGAAACATTATTTCTTCAGGCATGTCAGTGTACCTTTTAATTAAAAATAATAATAATAATAAAAAAACAAAAACCTCAGACCAGCAAGAAGTCAAAGACAGCCAGTGAAAACAGATTTTCAGAGAGAGCTTGAAAATACAGTCAGTGCCATCATTTTAGCTGTTCTCCCACTCGTGTCTACAGAATTCAGTTGTTAATTTTAGATAATGTCTTAAATGCTTTTTGGGATGCACAAATTGTAGTCTTCCTTCTCTGTTCACCTTTGCTAGAGTTACTAATTATCTTCTAAAATGTAACATTTTCCATTAATTAAACTCTTCCATAAATAAGAAAGTTTTTTTTTTTTTAAAGATCATAACATTTGATTTGGGGATGAGGCTAAAAATAGTTCTGCAAAATATCACATTGTCTTCAGAATAGAAGGGAATATGTTCTGCTGTGCATGTAGGCAGTAAGAAGTGGCAGTTCTGCAAAACTATTTGAAACGGAATTAAACAGAGCAGGCAGAATTGTTCAAAATATAATTTGGGGGGGGGGGAAATTCAATTTCCTTTCCACATGTGTGAATTTCCCCTTCCCCTTCCCCTTCCCGTTCCCTTCCCTCTTTGCACATTCCCAGCAGTTGCTATGGCGCCCGCAGTGCTGCTCCGTTTGGGCTCCCGGCTGTTCTGCCGTTTCGCTCCCCAGCCCAGCGCCTCGGTCGTCCTCATGGGCGGCCGGGCTGGAGCCCTGCTGTGCCCAGTGCTCCCCTCTGACCCGCAGCACAGATTTGGCCTAGTGTTGGTTCTGACCTACAATCCACCTTTCCTTTTCCTGTATTGATCTGAAAAGTACTTTCTCTGAGCACACAGAACCTGCTTAGAAATTTTTGATGTGGCAGAGATTCTCAAGTGTCAATTGAATGTTTTATTTAGCATTTATATCAACATATAGAGTGAAATTCACTATATAGAATGAGATTCAGTGCCTGACTCAGGCCCTAATCCATCATTTTATTGTACTATTTCTACAGCTGTATCCTGTGCAATACTTGCAACTTAAAATAATCCGTATGAGTATTTCAGGGTGCTTAAACTGTGTGCAAATTACGGCTGCAAGGATGAAAAGTTACCCTGTAGCGGCAGCTTAAAAATGATTGTCCATAGTAACAAGAGCAAACCACATATGCAGCCTTTCCCTATGGTTACAAACTCCAATGCCTAGTGTAAGTCACCGTGAAGATGGTTCAACATAATATAATTTGATTTTAAATTATCGTTAAGTATCCACATCTATTATTGACTTGCTATTTACTTGTTATTGGCATCATATTGGCTTGTTAGGGGATAACTTGTTGACTAATGATAGTGCAATAATTTCTAGGAGTGTGATAGAACTATAAAAGTTGCTCTCCCAAGTGTTTAAGAAAACTCAGCTGGAAAATTGGGTAAATACAGCTGAAGAGAACTGATTAAAAGATTGCAGAACTTCTCTGTAACATTTGCTTAGTTCTAATAATAATCTTGTAAGCAATAATGTAGTCATAACTTACAGAGAAGCCGTGTTCTTTGTTGAAATACTCCAATCATTCTGTTATTGTCTCCCATTCAGCACATGACTCAAGAGTAACTGTCTTGCATGTTTGCTCAAAAATAAGCAAGTGACTTATATATGTGTGCAAAGTCCTTCAATCCTTTTGTAGTATTAGAATCTGCACAATGCAAAGGAATAGCTGGTATGCCAGTGGTAGTGATTTTTATTCATCTGCATATTGTGAATTTGAAAGTCTTCCTTGGTGATGCATCTAACAATATAAATACAAAGAAACATAGTGTAATATTTTGGAGAGAAGGAGCCTTTCTTATTACCGTTCTTCCTAACATTGGACACATCTGTTCTTGTCCAGAGATTAGGGTTATGAGTCAATTTCAGATGGTTATTACAGACTGCATTGCTTCATTTTATAGAAATTTGTCTTTTCCATTTTTTATTTTCCTTCTAATCTGAAACAAAAAGAAATCCTTTGTCTTTTTTTGCATGAAGAGGCTAAAAATCCCATGATGATTATGACAGAAGTCTTATTTGAGTTATTTATTAAGGCTGGTGTGCATTCCCACTCAATCTTCTCTTCCTAAAACAGAATAAACAATCACAAGCCTGACAATTCTTTCAGTGCTGAAACTCAGGATGTAAGTAAACAGCTTTTTTGGCTGTTTTGATGGTGGCTTTCTGAGAAACAAGCTGAGTGTCACAGGTATATTGTTCTGCCTCTGGAAATAAGAAATAGCATATCTTTAGATAAGAGCTACAGGGAATGGCTACTTTAAAGCATGTATTTATTTATATTTGTATAAAATTCATAATTGATAAAAATAGATTTCCCAAATCTCTGCAAGTACTAGTACAATCCTACTTCTAGATTCTGTTAATCATTAAACTTAATTGAACCTTTGCCACAACTTGTAACAGCAGATGCTGGAAATGTCAGGAGGGCTCAACTGAGACTCCTGTGCAAATTAGACAGTAAACTCAACAATAGAATAGATTGGGTATTATTTAAACTGGAGAAAATGTGCAGTTAAAAACTTCCTTGCTAATCTTTTCTTTTTCTCTATAAAACATACATGTTTTCAGCCCACTTCTGGTTGCATTTATGGATAGCATTAGAATATATTATACATCAGTGCACAGACTTATAAGTACTGGAAGAAATTAATAGTGTGTACCAGGAAAATTTCCATAATTATACTGAAATCACCCGGTAATTAGAGACATTCTATTAATAATGTTACCAAAATACATTTAAAGACTTCTAAAGAAATTTCAGATTAGTTTAAAATTTCAGAATCCCCAAAGATATAAGGAAGGAGCTAAATACGTATTTGATGTTAAGTCCAAAACAATCTCGCTCCTACAGTCAATCTTTAAATTCATTAAAGAATCCCTTTCTAATTAAAGTTACATCACATAAAAATGAATCTAAATGAACTCATCTGGCAACGAGGCTCTCTCTCCTGTTTGGTCATAAGACACAAGCTCTAACTTTAGTGTATGTTTCTGACAGAACTGCAGAACTTTCCCCTATATATTTTTACTGTAATAGTTGTCATTGAAACCTTTTATAGCAAAAGAATATAACATATCTTTGCACCAAAACTCACATGATATTAATGTTTTGCTTTATGGATTCAGACTCCTAGAGATGGTGTGGAGAACATGGATTGATTTTTATTTGGTGCTTTTAGCAGTTCTCTTAGTACGTTGTCCATTGCTATTTTTTTTAGCTGTTTTTAGCTTTGATCTAAATGGGAGAAGTTTTCTTGTTCAATCAATTCTTCTCTTGCTCCACCATGAGCCCCTGATAACCATTGCCAGGGCAGCACAGCTCTTCACAGCGTTCCTTCCAGCAATATATGTGAAGATTTTCCGCTCTCCTGATTTAATAACCCAGAGTTTTGGCTGGAATTCATGTGGTATTAGAAGCCTCGCCGTGTTCAGCGAGTTTTTGTTTTCACCTGAAGTTTGTGTAGCCTTTGGCTATGGGTACTTTTATGGCAGCCAGTCATCTTTGTCCCTTCCTGACACTGTGCAGGATGCTTTGATGTGTAGCAAACAGCAGTCACATATGCAAGCTCGTTAGGATGAAAAGTATTAGTCTCCTCGAA
Source organism: Crypturellus tataupa (assembly GCA_034781795.1). NCBI lineage: Eukaryota > Metazoa > Chordata > Aves > Tinamiformes > Tinamidae > Crypturellus > Crypturellus tataupa. The sequence goes on from JAWLRI010000115.1 coordinate 4,707,522, forward strand.
CCGAAGTGTGACCTCAGTGTGACTTCTGTTTTGCAGTATGCAAGTTTAGAAAACTGCAGTCTCAAAGGGAGTAGAAAAAAGTTATCTGCTACTGTGACTTTTCCATCATTTTCTCTATGCACTTTAAAAAAGGTCCCTTTCAATGATTTCAACAGGTGATAATGAGGTTTGTTGGTGTCAAATCTCAATCATATCTCCCTGCCAAATGCCAACTAGTTTTGCTCCATTTTCAAATCAGTATCTTACAGCCTAAAAAATAATCAATGTAGATCAGAAAACTGGCATTTAAACAATCCTCCCATAAGAAACTCATGCTCATATTTTGAGGTAAAATTGTAAGTAGAGAAGCTGTTTGCTTCAATTCTAAGTTCCAGTAGCTTTATTTTAAGTATGATTCTGTTGGTATTATTTACTGTATTTCTTGCTGTTTACAAAAATAAACCAAGAAATTTCTCTTTCAGATGATCTATCTTAAAATTCTGTCTTACACCATCAAAGAACTTTTTATACCTTTTCTGGCTTAGTTTGAAAGGTCCCTTATCTGACCACTGGGCCGAGTATAAATCATGCACAAGAATGCCAGTGACATGGTGCACTTTCACATCATTTATTAATTTCAATACTATTTCTGTATCATCTTTATAAGTTTCCTGACATAACACAATTGCAAGTTTCCCAGTTCTTCTGGTTGTACTAAATTAGATCTTCCAGTTCTAGTAATTTAGTGGTATCTAAATGCATACTTTAATATTTTATGAAGTACAAAAGTCAACTGAATTCCATGGAATACAGTGGAATTTGAGCACTATTTTCCATCTGTATTTTTGAAAATCTATTCTTATAGGCAATACTATATATCTTTACTCAAAACCATTTTGCTTCCTCTCTGCTATAAATGTATTTGAACTGATACTTCAGTCCTCACTAAAGGACTCTGTACTCTGATCTTCATTCTCATCTGTGGGCAAGAGAGGCAAAAAACCCACAAGAAAGCAATTAATTTTATCTTTGCTCCTTTGGGTTTTTTTTCCAGAGCTTCCTTGAGAGCATGTGGACTCTAGCCCCGTTGAGCTGTTTACCAGGAGCAGTAAGTGAGCCAACATTGCACTGAAATCTCTATTTTAATTTTGTTCTATTTTAATTTTGGATTTGTTGCTCCTGATAAACTACAACTGGTGAAAACAAATAGTCAAATAGTAAATCCTCACTACCTGGGCATATTGCTTTTGCAGCCAATACAGGGATTTCTCATCATAATTTCATGTTTACGAAGAAGCCTGGTATTCACATGCACTATGGTCCTCTCTTAATGTTTCCTGTCATTAAATGGTGAAACATGTCTGTGTTTCTGAGGATTCAGATTGGTTTTATTTCTGAATAATGTGGCTTTAGATAATCCTATTTCTCAGCAACATTCGGAACAAGAACAGGAACAAAGGATTGATAGTAGTAGTGGGAATTGAATAATTTTGACCCTCTCTTTGGTGTATTCTTCATTCTACCACCATCACATATTTTGCTCTCCCAAACTGTAGACTGCTGATCTCCTAGCTAGGGAGCTGCAGTTTGTACCGACCATCAAGCAAGACACAGTAATGGCGGGTATGAAACAGAGAAATGGATAAATGGTTAAGGAAATTTAATTACCTATCTTTCTATTTATTTATTGAGGTAAAAGATTTTTACATTAAGGTAAGGAATTAGAAAAAGGGTATTGCAATTAAATAGTCTTCTGTAAATAATCTGATCCACTGTGATAAGAGCAGATTAGAAAATAGATACATTCTTAAAAGCTATTAATTATTCCATGAAATTCAGGAAGAATTTGCATTATTAGTATTTTGCTCATGGGAAATATTTCACTGATGTAACCGACAAATTTAATATAACATACGTTTCAATCAGAATATCTTGAAGTCGTTTTCTTGGTTAAAAGCTTGAAATCATTAAGATCTTAAGAATATGTAAATGAATTTAATATATTCAATCACATAGATCTGCATTTACATAAACCAGTTATCTTCCATTTCGGTTTGTACTGTACTAGGTTATTTGCTTTAGATTTTCACTCCACATCAGTGTTACGATGATTTGTTTTTCTTAGGTGCCTGAAGGTACAAACACCTTTCCAATTTAGGCACTCTGCATTATACTTTGGAAATACCTACCTCTATCTGTTGACTTTAGAGGTCATTTAGAATCTAACTATGCTTCTCTGGGTGCAATATTCCCAGCCTTCAATAGCACATTTTAAGAATGAAATATTTCAATACCAATAAAATCAAGTAATTTCAAATTTTTATTTTGAAGAAATTTTACACGGATTTCTTGTGATTTGAAAAGATTTGACATTCTGCTGTTCCTCACAAGACAAGATATTTCTATTTTATGTGCAATTCTAGTGACAAACACTCATGGAAAATAGTAAACAGCACATAGTCTTATAGTCTCAACATCAAGGTTCATGATCATGAAAATTTAAAACTACTGCATGAAATGCATGCAAGGTTTCTGTGCTATGTTTAATTTGTATTCTAGATTTGATATAACTAGGGACTCCAATTAGTAGGAAAGCTACAAAAATGAGTCGCAAAAAGCAGAGCCAAGTATTTGCTGAACTGGTGCTCTGATGAAGTGGAATAGCATTTCTATTTCAGACGATCTTCATTTCCTCTTGACAGAGTCTGTAAGGCAGTATGTGATCTCTGATGTCCCCGTTGTATCAGCAAACTTCCAGTGCAGTAGGGAGCTCCTAGGGGGAAAATATGTGAGGATGATATAAAACCAAGTTTAAGGAGACCAAAAGAACCCGTGATTGACATCTCATGTGGTGCAATAAATGAAAAGGCAGTTACAGTGTACAAGTAGTCCCTTAACTCCCTGGCTATGCAGAGAAGGTAAGTTTCCTTACTGGGAAAATAGCATCCAACTTTGATTCAATGTTCAAGGTCTTCTGAGCCCTAGAAGTTACAGTTATTAGAGGGAGAGAATCTGATTTTGTCTCTAGGAATAAACAATATTTTTAAACTTCAGCTCCTGCATTTTAGATCATACTCAAGGAAATAAGTCTGTGCACACATACAGATTCAAAGCATATAAACCCCTCTGTTTATGCCAAACTCACTAATTGCTTTGTCATGACCAAGATTTCTAGATTATGATTTTATATTTTGTTATTGTTAAATCTTATTACTGCTCTCATTTCCTCGCATATGTGCTATTTTCCAAGTGCTCTTATAGAATTTTCATCAATATACTTGTTTTTCATACTACTACATAGTTTTTTATTCTACTACTTATGCTTTCTCCATCCTGTTCTTATCTAACAATTATTTAGTCTATTTTTTTTTCTGAAGATGCCTCTTAATAACATAATCTTAAAGACAGAGCCCAGATTACTATGACGAGATTTCTTTAGTAATTGCTTTAAGACTCAGAAAATATTTTAACTAAGTATGATAATAATTCTATTCTCTTACCAAGGAATATCTCTTTCCTCTGCCCAAGTGATTCTAAAACTTCTTAGAACTGAAAATTCAAATAGCTTTTGTCAATACTCTTCAAGTCTCACTGTGATGAAGTCAGTTGAAGTCTAAAAGTGTTTAAGCTAGCTTGTACTTTCAGAGACTTTTTCCATGTCTTCCCAAATTTGTACTCTTCAATAGAATACAGGTCTGAGACAAGGTTGAAATATGGATATTCTACATAAATCAGAAAAATAGAAATTAAAATAATATATTGCAAGAAAGTTGTTACTTTGAGTACTTGATCCTTGAGTACTTGATACTTGAGTTGATTACTCAAGAATAAAAGTGCTAGACAAGGGCCTGTAAAATATTTCTTTAATTTCAATCTAGATCTCTCTGGTTTATGGAAAAACTCAGACTGAAACTCTGAGTTTGTTCTTACATAATATTCACCTATATTTTTAATTATGTTTTTTTTATTAAGTCCACAATAATAGTAAAGTTTTTAGATTTTACAGTATTTCTGCCATAGTTGTTTTGTTGAACCTTACTCTCTTTCAGTTTAAAGCTTGTTTCACTCCAAGATGCTTGCTTTACATGAATCAAAATATTTGCTACTACCTGAAATTTCTTATTAAAAAAGGTCTTAGAGGCTGAATTACTTCTTATTATTGCTTCTAAATAATGTTGTTTATATGTTCTCAGTTATACAATCATTTAATTATTGTCACTTTGATTAAAATAATGAGCCCATGGGAAAAAAAGCACAAATCAAGCCTATTGTCTTTGAAAATTGAATGTGCTATTCTGAATTACATCAGAGAATAGTGACAAGCCAGGTACTTTGGTAAGCAGGTAATTCAATGCCTTTGAAAGATATTTAAGTGGAAGATTCAGATAGATAAGTTAAAAGTAAATGAGATTAGAATGACAAACCAAAAATTTATATGAATTCTGAAAATTGATTAGCTAAGCATTCCTTCTAAAAGAGTGGAAATTATCATGTTTTATATCTACTTTTCATTAATTTATTAAATGAATTTGACATAATTGTAATAAAAAAAATTATCATCAATCAAAATGTACATTCTTCCAGAAAAAAAAACAGATATGAAAGACATGATTGGCTTATTTCAAGAATAAAAATACCTTGTGCTAGTATTTTTCTTGGTAATTATGCCTTTTATCAAAATTCGAATGCACTTATTTAATAAATAAAAAAACGCATTCTTAATTGTCCAACTTGGCTATAATAATTCTCAGTCTTAAACATTCCCTAAAGCGATAACTGAGTTCATGGATTATTGAGGAGGCAAGGCAATCGTAGATGGCCTTCTGAAAGTGCAGCTCTCAATCAGTTAGAGATTTGCTAGCTAGGGTGATAGCTTGATAAACATTACTCTTGTAGCTCCAACACATTTAACTAGAAGAAACAATTCCAGAATTTTCTGACAAGCTCATGGTAGGGATGTGTAATCTTTAAAACTCTAGCATTGTTATTTCTTTAGAGTTTTGTATGGCAAGGTTTTTAAGGCCCTCATCTTTTTTGTTTATTTGTTTTGTTCTTTTTGCTGCCTAAACTTCAGTCATTCCATTTTTCCATTCATCTCACTGTGAGTCACTGTTTTGTAACCCGGACACTTTGTTCTAGTTGATTGTGTCTCTTTTCCTGGAAGAAATCTTACTGGAAAGAAAGGAAATTCCTCACATGCAAAGTAACAAACAGAAGGTATGTGCTCCTTTTAAGACCTAAATCAAGCTGTAATGGATAATTCAGCAGTGTGTGGTCATGCATTACTCTGCTGCATATGCATAAATTTAACACCAAATGATTAATTTTTGAATTGCATAAATTCAATTTAGAAATAAGAAATAAGAACAGAAGTTCTGATAGGGTATAAAAAATCCCTAGTATTATTTTATGGGTAGTTCTTAAGGCTTCTGAACGCAGGATCAAAATTCTCCACTAGTTCTTGGAGTATCAAAAGCAGTTTTCAAAAAGTGAGACTGTGTAGGACTAGGAAGAGCACAGAACTCCTTTCTGATTCAACATACAGAAATAGAAGGTATTTAAATTCTCACTCATGATCAATCCTTTACTGTTTTTCTTGAGATTTTGTAGAAGGTAAAATCCATAGGTAAAGTCTGGCTAGTGTTTTCTTGTTGCAAGGCAGTAATCATGAATGGAAGTAAGAGCCTATTTTCAGCTCTTTCCATTTGAACTGAAGGGTGACATGAGAGGCCACAGGTCTAGGTACTGCCTTACAATTCACCACACTGATAAATATCTGATATTTAAGTCTGGTCAAATCTGACTTAACAGACAGTTATGCAATGGTATCACAACCCGTATTTATTATAGGACATTTTTTAAAGGGAGTTTGGCTTATATGGGGGATTGCTGGTATTCAGCACTTCATGGTGACTGGAAATAGAATCCCACAGTTTAACATGGCCTTCTTGACCAAAACGAGTGCACAGGACAAACAAAAACAGTAAAAAGTTAAGAACGTGGAGGAGGGGGAAACTTTAACATTGATCCTGAAATTTGGAGCTAAAGAAGAGATGGAAGATTTTCCTTTCAGATCTTGAACTTTGTGATGATTATTCAGGGTTTCAGAATGTTCTGAAATACTGAATTTGACAGGAAAAAATCATGAAACATAGTCCTAGATTTGTCAGTGCAGGTGCACAGTGTTAAAGAGAATAGACTTAGTTGAAAAATATCAAAACTTGTCAGCCAGAGAGAATAAGATATTCTTTTGTAATGGGAGGAGACAAGGAATCCCATTAGCTTTGAGGCTCATCTTTTCCTTTTTTTTTTTTTTCCGTGCAATCTGAGTAAGAAAGAGAAAAAATATTCAACTAGAGCTGTTAAGAAACAATAATAATAATAATCAACTTGTTGTCTTTACCACATGGGATCATATAATGAGATTTACAGCAGTGTATCTCCAGGTATTTGTAGCTACTTTGTTATATTTGTCTGGAGTCTTTCGGACCTTACATCATTTTTCTCCAGCTTTGGACGGTCTGGCCATAGGCTACCTTCCCACTCCTGTTCTAACTCATTTTTCTTTTTGTTTTTCATGTCTTTTCCGCTGTAAAAGCTCTTTGTAGTCCTACTGAGGAAATGATTAATATTTTTGAAGCAAAAGCTGTTTGGATTTTCTTAGTCTTTAATGAACACCATGTTCATAGACTGGCATTTGCTTCTCCAGAAAGAGGAGTCAGAAGAGAATGCGTAAAAGGGAAGACTATTAACAAAATAATCATAAAGGTATTCAGATCCATATAGCTTCAAATTTTGACCAGAAAGGTAAGTTATGCATAGATAGACTCTCCGAATTGTCACAGCAGCTGTTCGACAGGGGATTTGCACTCAGTTTATACTTTTATTTAGAAGACAGTTATAGCAGGAACCTGCAGCTTAATTCTTGTTAACCAATTTACCCATAGATTAGAACTGAGAATGTGCTTTATTAGATTTCTCTCACAGTGTGCTATGGAAGCACTGTCGTCTTCTCTGTGCTTCCTGAAAGAACTTCTCATACTTGCAATTAATGTAAGACGATTATCTGGGGAGCTCTCAGGGTACAAAAATTAAGATACATTGCATTGCACATCTAAATGTTGTTATTAGGATACATATGCTAATCTGACTACATTTCAAAATTCAGATTCAAAATCTGCTAATTTTACAGCATTTTTAGGGAAGTAATTTTTCAAAAACTACTGAGTAATGATAATGAATTGGACCTTAAATACACAAATATACTTCAGTATATAGAACCAAATATTTACCTGAATATTATAGGAGGGTTAGGGACAAAAGTTGAAACATGCATAAAATTACAATATAAACAGAAGAAAGTGCATAGGATGTCTAACACTAGTGTCTTTGTTTAACTAGGTGTTTTATAAGCAAGTACAGTCTGTAGATAATTATAGAATAGCTTTCTTAAAGATAAAATAACAAATTTTAGCTTAACATTTACTATAAAAGAAAGGTTTTAATATTTAAAAGACTTAGAAAGGTATTATGAGAACCTACCATTATATTTTTGTAAAGAAAGTTCTATAGAATATCTTTTTTTTCGGAAGCCAAATGAAAGAAATCCTGAAAAAGCTTTATAAAAGTGCTTCTGTGCCTTTCCATATGCCACACTTTAATAGACAGTAACAGGACCGTTCATATTATCATTTTTTCTTCTTTTTTTCAATTTTCCTGTTTGCTAGCTTTCATATGTTCCCTGAAGATTTTCATCTCGCCAATAAAAGACCTTAATTATTTCTATAATGGACGGATTAGTGTTCCCATGAGTTGGTTCTTTCTGTTTAAAAATCATTGTAGGTATAATAAAATGCAAGTAGTTCATGACCGCTGCAGTTGCTTCACAAATTAGCAGAGTGAAAAACAGGAGAAAAGAAATTCTTGAAAAGAGAGGATTAAAGATAAAACTAAACAAAACTGGTGCCATTAATGGATAGTAGCACTCAGGTCAAGACCATGGAGAATAAATTAGTTGAGAAAAGTATAAAACAATAGCTGACATTTAAGCAACTTTTCGTGTTTTTGTGGTTTTTACTATGCCCTTGCAAGAGAGGTGTAGGGGTATTACATAACAACTGATGCAAGTAGAGCACTTTGGATGCTTCTACAACATATATCATATTTTATTAAATAATTGGGAAATTAATTTGGGCTTCTCTTTTCTTATTTACATCCAGAAACTGCAGAGAAGGAGCTAACAAGATGTAGTTTTTAGTGTGGGGACTGTCAAGCTGTGCTTCACTTTCTGAACTGCTTTACATTCTTAGTCTGCTTATATAGGAAGTCTCCTCGCGACTCTGAGACTCTCACAGCTTTTAAGCTACTCTTGTGTGTTTTGGAGACTACATGACTTCCCAGCAGAATTTAAACTGGGTAGGGTAAAGACCTGAAAAGTTCTCTTCCTTTTTCTTGCCTTTTAGGAAGAAACATTAAACTGTCCTTTGAAAATGGGTCTGTATGTAAGATTCAGTGCAATATCACAGCCCAAGGGCCAGCCTGGAAAGGTGCTGTAAATCATTCAGAGCAGGAGAGAATACCACCAGTTTTGAAGCTCTGTATTGATATTACATACATTTGTAGAATGGAAATAGGTCTCTCTATTAGAGTACTGACATTCCAGCCTATTTTGAGAACTCTTTTTTTTTTTTCTGTGACTTACTGTAGCCTTTGATCAGGTTTCATTACTGTTCACAGAATCTTTGTGTCTACTTGTCCTTTTTTTTCTTTTTGAGTAGTATTTATAATTTAAGTCAATCCAGCATTTTATAGAAAAAGGCTACTGTCTTGCTGTTTGTGGAAATAATGCTCTGGAATGCATAATACAGGCTGTCATATGATTCTTTAAATCTTTACTTATGGGTGCCTTTTTACTTTATACCTAATCCAATTGAACTGTAAGCAGTTACTGAATGAGTTGATTCTATTCCCATTTCCTCTTGCTCATGCGTTACCATCTTTACATTTTATTTTGAAGTCAATCACATGTAGAAACAATGAAAAATTGACTTATGAGCCATCAGCAAACAGGCTTTAAATTAGCAGATTGCTAGGAGGCTTCCAACTCCTACTTATTCCATATTTTGTACTATTTTTCTTTAAAAGTTGGAAGGCAATTATAACATCTCAGCTATGTCTTTGTTACTGGCACTTTTAACCTCTTGTGAAACCTTTGTATTATGCTACATCTCTGTAAAATATTACTGCTGGCATTTGAAGCAATCCCTGATTTATTATTATGTGTCAGTTTAATTAACATGCTGTTTCACTCCCTCTTCCAGATTGTTAATGAAGATGTTAAATAAACAGGACCAAACAGTGATCCCTGCAGAGCTCCACCAGACACCTCCCACCAACCTGATACAATGCCATTTTTCATTACCCTTTATTTGCACTCAGCCAGCCATTTTTAAATGCAAGTGACAGTACTCCATGTCCAAGCCAATTTAAATTAATTTTGCAAGTAAAGATTTTGTAAGACACTACATCAAATGTTTTACTCAGACCAGATACATTACACATGCTTTCATCCACTAATTTTCTAAAGCTATCAGCAAAAGCAATCAAGCTTTGAAGATTACTAGTACATCCAGCCAGCTTTTTGCTGGTCCATTCACTTAAAGAGCCAATCCCGGTGTTATTAAAGAACTGCCACTCCTTTAGCTGATGACTGATTAAAATAATATATTTTTCTAATTCATTACCTTCCCAACATATAATACAGCCTTGATTATTCCTCCTGACTTTTAGGTTAGTGCTATATGAGATGTGACTTAATGTTTTGATTGACACATTGTTCTTTTTCTTGAAAAGGACCTTGGTAGCTGAGGTTATGTTTATCCTGCATATTTCCAGCTGGTAGCTTGTATCACTTGTTATTCCTTAATCTCTAGCATAAAGACAAGTAGGTCCTTTACCATCTCCTTAATTATATTAGTGAAGGAACATTAGACTGGCAGTTGGGGCAAAAAAGAAAAAAACAGTAGCGAAGGACTAATTCTAGCCAAATCATATATATATATATTTTTTTTTTCACAGCCAGGGGAACATGTCAGTCAAAATAAACTTACTGCCCCTACCTAACACGTTCCTTTCCCCTATGCTTCATTGCTTAGTTATGTTATAAATTGTTGTACATGAGGCTTTTTTGCCAGAATTTTTCTCTTTTGGCATGTCTAATCACTATTCCTCTGCTTCCTTAGATGGGGCCACTTTCCTGTAATACTTGTGTATTTAATACTTTTAATACCTTTTCCTGTGTGTCACTGAGTGTTGAGTTTCTTCTTCTCGATGTAGTCTGGGACACAGAGAAACTCAATGTCTTATTTCACTTTGCTATAAATGCTTTAATAGAAATAGCGTGTGCTCAGGAACACTGATAGTTTTCCTCCGAAGCACCTCACTAGCATGCTGTTACTAAGCTGTTCTTTTACAGGTTTCCGTACTAAAATGCTTCCTTGCTAGCACCATTCAATATAGTTCCTGGCAAGCTCCTTACAACAAAGCAAATTTTGCCTGGGGCTCGCTTCTGCCTCTAGTTTATCTGTGATACTTCTATTGAAATGGGTCCAAAAACTGTATTGCCTTGTTTCTCAAAAACTTTCATACTGCAAATCAGCTTGTTCAGAGTAAAATATTCAAATTTAAATATTAAATTTACAAAACTTTTTTTTTTAATTCTTTTGAGCTCAGGTCACTGGAACCCTACAATGGCTTCGTTCTTTCTTGTGAGCCTTGTTTTTTTATGTATTAGAAATACTAGTATTTTGCATTTAAGTCTTCCAGCTCATAGTGGAATGATTTGATCAGTGGTTAACTTCTCCTAAGCATGCATTAAGGTGGGGAATACATTGATTTCCTTCCAGTGCTAAAAGAAGTCAAAGCTCCCCAAAAATCTGATTTCAGCAAGATTCCTATATAATATACAACACAACTCACTTAGTAAGAATAAAAATGTGGTGGTGAAGAAGGTTATCTGTGTTGGCCTTGATTCCCCAGTGGTAAGAATACCAGAATAATACAATAACAAAATCTTTAAAATCTCGTAGTAAGATGTAAGCACTACTGTATAATCTTATTGTGAGCTGGAAGACTCAATCTTCTCTTTAGTCTTTTATCAGAAATATCTTATGCTTTGGATGCAGATTGGGAGAGGCTGGACACCCGTTTGGGCCCTCAGCTTGGCGTTCACACGAGTTTGCACAGGGGAAGGTGCTGGTTCCTGCGGGCTCTGCAGGGAGGCAGGCAGGGACGGCGCAGAGCTCTGGTTCAATCAGTGTCCGTAATCCTTAAAAACAAAGAAATTGCTGATTACCTCAGCATGATAAGAAATGCCAGGGACCTAGAGCAAATCACATTGATTCTAAAGTCTCTTTTCTCCCCGATTCACCTTTTCCAGTCCAGTGGTCAAGCAGTTCTTCTCATTTTTTCCCCTTCGAGTTCAGAATAAAGGCCTGAAAGTCCAAATAGACACAGGAAGGTGAAGACTGAGTGTTGATAACCATCCCTTTGAGGGCGAAAAGGCAGTAACGGGGACCTCCCCGACTCGAAGGACATTGACTCGCCCGTTAAACGCAGCCCCGCGCACTCCTGCCTTTGCGAAGGGACAGCCATGGCCCTGCGGCGGCCCAGGCCCGCGGCATGGCCCAGGCCCGCGGCATGGCGGCACCCGCCCAGGCGAGGCCCAGACGCGGTGGCCGCCATGGCGAGGATGGGCACGGTGCAGCGACAGCCACTGCCATGGCGGGGAGCACAGCACAGGGTTGGCTGCTGGCATGGCGGCAGGTGAGATGGGGCAATGTGACAGCGAGTGACATGACAGCAAGTGACAGCAAGTGAGGCTCAGGCCAGGGAGCGCTGTAATCTTAAGTATCAGCTTCTTTGTTTGCAAACATAAGAAATTGACTTCCTTTTTTACATAAATTGCTAATATACCTTAACAAGTTTTTAAACTAAGGGCTTTGTCTTAGCAGCGGTGAACACCTGGGTGGGATTTATGTTAATATGAATAGCAACCCTATACTCGGGGTACAAAGTATTGTTCGTTTTGAGCATTGGCTAGAAGAAGAGGTCCCTTGACTTCTGGCCTTACTGTCAGTAGGCAGTGGATAACTGAAAGAGATTTTGATAGATTTTAATGATTCTGGGTGTACATATATGTATACTTAGTATTTACCAGCCTTCATCAAAGAGCAATGCTTTTAGTTTTGGCAGAAGGTTATATCCCAAGTGCTGAAGGTTGTCCTATCTCCTGTGACCAGTCATTCCTCCCCTGAACAGCGGTGAAAGGCATTAGGATTAAGGGGTTAGATGAGTAAAAATATTTTCATCTGCTTGGTCTCTGTGGCACTCAGCAGTCTGAGGTGGCTTAACTTCAAACAAAGTGACAACACATCAATGACGTGCTCGTGGCCATGGTGGGGTCTGGAGCCTGCGGTGGGCAGCAGGTAGGGCCTCGGGCTACCTGCAGCTGCAGCCCTTGGGATTTATGGACATATATATGTATACAGAGTAATATTTAAGTATCTGTATCTATAAGTATCTGTATTTAAATGTATTTCATTTGAGCATCAGTGTCTGTAAGTTACTTTCTTCAAACTTCTGTCTCTTTGAAGAGCAATGTAGATCCCTGTTTAGGCAGAATAACTTCAATTGCCCATTATGCTCATCTTCAGCAGTGTTGCTTTTCAGTTTAAGATTATCTTCTCATTTGGCTTCCGTGACTGTTTTAACTTTTGTACTGCTCTGTGGAGCTTCTGCTAAATGGGATGTTAGTGACAGAGCTGCAAGGGAAGGCTGGTTGAGAAAAAAAGATTAAAAAGTAATAGGAACGTTGCTAGAGAGGAAGGGAGGGAGGTCATTAATTCTGAACATTCAGATTTTTATACTATATTGGTCAGAAGAAGGTTCTTACCATTAGAAAGGGATTAACTGCACCTGAGTGGAGGGGATATGGTCTTATGGTGAGGCGGCGAGCTAAAATGAGTTTCATGCCTTGTGTCTTAGTAGCTGATGAGGTGTGTGCATTCTTGTGCCTGGGTTTATAGCTCACCTTCACTGGTGTCCTATCTTGTAGATAAGTTTTTGTTTTGTTAACTCCTTCTGACCTACTCACGCATTAACTGCCAACAAACACTGAAAACTATAGCAGTTATTTTACTCCTCAGAAACTATAATGGAAGCTTTTGAAACAGCTTCATCTTCAATGATGTGTTGCAATTTGCACTTGAAGATGAAATAAAAATCCCCATTTCACACTATAATTGAATTGAGTCTCCAAATTTGGCACAGTAGCTCTTGAGAGGTTAACTGAATTTTCAGTTCACCAAACAGAAGACTTAAAATGTTTACTGGAGGTTTGCCCAATTTTCCTCATGTTTCATGGGCTTTGTAGAGTAGTTCAGGCCAGCCCAGCACCAAGTGTTTAACAGCTTCCTGACCTTTGAGACACAGAAAACTTTTGAACATTGAGTACTGGCAGCACTAGTGTATTTCTCCTCATTCATCTTGAACTACTTATTTTAACAAATCATTTATAGACATTCAGATGCAACAGTTGATGTTGTTTTTTCTGATGCTATTGCAGGTAACATTTTGACCAAATTTAACACAGAATTATCTTATTAAATCTATATGATGCTCTGTGCAAATCATAGAGACTATATAGGACATTGTCAGCTATTTTAATGGAAAAAATAGGGACTTGATGGGATACATGAGTGAGTGGGAATATAAATTGAGTGAGCAGGGAAGGTGATGAACTGTGGTTGAAGATGCAGGTGTATTAGCAGATAATCAGCAGTTGATGTTGTAGGAAGGAATATTTTTACTTGCAACTCCTTAAGGAATAAGAATTATGATGTTCTAAAAGAGCAAGTAGTTCTAAGTGTTGCTGTTTGATTGTTGGTGTTTTAACTCTTACAGATCATGTTTTTCAATATCTGTCCCAACTCTTGCAACCAGCTAGAAATTTAATCTGAAAATGTGTCAACCAAAACCTCCAACCAATACCTCTAGTATTTGCATGCTGGACTTCCAGCAAAAAAGGGCAAATAATGGAAAACACAAATACCTTAATAGCTGTCCTCATGGCTAAACATGCTATTATCCTACAGGTGTTTATGTGATCAGTGTACTTTCTGGAAGGATGATGACAGGATCTTCATACTCTGCCTACTTAGCTTTTCTCTTTCTTCCAGTGAGACAAGATCAATTTTTTTTTATTTTTTTTTTGTCTGATTTGCAAGTACTTGTTATCTGCTATTAGAAATAGCTGTATGCTTAAAGAAGATAGTTCAAGTAGACCTGTCCATTTTACTGGAAAGAATAGTCTTTATGTATCCCTTTATTTCATTAGGGTGGTCATTTGTAATCAGATTAGTTTTCTGTCTCTGAAGCACTTTATAGTGATGTAAAGTCTTTTATCTAAAGTTCTTGGACTCACACTGTTAGATTGGGAAAAAGAAATATTATTCATATCCTTATTAAAAATACGTAATAACTGTCATTGATGGAAAATCAAGCCAGATATCAACTAGATTGTTTTTGATAGTTATCGAATTAACAAGCTTTGCCTTCCCTTCTGATTTACAAAAGAAAGTGAGGAAAAGGAAAATAATATTTATGTTGGTAAAAATTTCCTATAGTACTAAAATACATTTGCGACATGTTAGCTTTTCTATGTTTTTTTTATAGCTGATTTATTATTTCTAACAAAACTGGTTGCTCATTCAGAATCTGATGGTAACTTTTAGACTTCAATCTATTTCCAGTATCTTTCTGAAAGACAAGCTCTGTCATTATATTCCCAAAGGGAATAGCAGTAGACCTGAAATCTGGAGAATAAAATTGGAAGATTACTGTTTCTTGTCATATATTTGTGTTTTATGGCTTCGAGAACATCAGAATGACTTAGTGGGAAAAAACACTGAGAGTGAAGGGAAGTAACTATTAATGTCCTATCAGAGCTTGATGGAGCTTGATATAATTAAAAAAACTTGTGATATCTCCAGCAATTGTAATTCCAATTATTTGCTAGCTGAAGGCAACTTTCACTGCTACAAGTTAGGAAATCATGTAAATAGCCTAATTAATATAATTTGCCTTATGCTCTACTAAGAAAACAAAAACAAATATGTCATTTTTAAAGAATAAATAGCATAGTATAAACTAAATATTATAAATAGTCCATCAGTTTGTAAAGCAAACATTACATATTACAGATCATTCTCAGCATTTCTAAGTAATTCAGCATGATTTAATGAAATTATGATAGCTTGCTTTAGCTCTACAACTGCATTACAATAAAAGGAAAGCATTTTCTTTGTATGGATTAGAGCTAGTTCTTTTACAAAATGGTGTGTGACAACACGTACAGCAGGGGGGCAGAAGATAAAAAGAAGGTTTCATCATCTTGCATCTTCAGTCCTTTAATATCAGGAGACTTCTCCAAAACTTAAAATAAGTCTTTGAAATATATCATGTTGTGGTGGTAGAAAGATACAATAAATAATACTTTGCTTTTTCCTCATATGGAATGAAGAGATAAAATTATTTATAAAGCTGCAAGGACTTAGAAATCATTCTAACAAATTGTTATATGTTAATGTCAGTGAGTAATTAATCACCTGAGGTAAAAATCTCTATACCTTTTTTCTACAACCCCATGCAATTTTTGTACCGGTCTATGGACAAATTCTCTCATGATTATGAAGATACATTCAAAACTACAAAAGGTTAAAATCAGGGAAATACAAAGGCTGAAGCTGTAGCTTTTTTTAAAAGTGTATGTCAATTAAATATTTCATTGTTGTAGCATTTAAAGAATCTTATCAGGAGTCAATGTGCTTGGTCTGTACACCTTTAATGAGATGAGAAGGACTTTGCAAGGCAGATATAAATAGATGGACTATGAGGATTCGGAGATATATACAATAAACTGTTAGACATTTTATGGAAAGAAAAAGAGCGTTAGATTTTTCTGAAAGTTGTTGATTTAAGCTATACTTAGTACAAAACAATTTTGTGCCTTGATTTTTATTAATAGGAGTTGTTGTGACTGCTGCTTTCCCAAAAACCTGTTCAATGTTTCTTTCAACTTGGCAGCTGGGATTGGGTAAACTGAATTCTTTGGCTCTTGGCCACTTTTGCTCTTGTTAAAAAGAGGGACTTCGAAGAGCTTTCCAGGTGATCCCATAGTGAATTAGATTTTATACTTTGAACTAAAGTGGAATTTTAGAGTAAATTTAAGATACGAAAACTTTTTAATTTTGACAGGTAATTTTCTCTTTTTATATTATCCATTAAATCCAGTATTGTTCAGGTTTTCATCCAAAGCTCTCTCTTCTCCAATAGGGATAGATATAAAGCAGCAATTAATAGTCTACATCCTGCTTTCAGGTGAATGTGAGCAAAGGTTATGCTGTGCCCTGTTCTTTTTTATAGCTATTAGAAAAATCCATTTTAAAAGACATTCTGTCTTCTTCAAAATGATTTCATGCTGTTGATTGAACTGGTGGTTTTAGTTGTCTTCTTGATAGTGTAAGTCATACACAAAATTAAAATATAAAATTTGACTCCTGTAATTTCCCTTGATTTTGTAAAGCCCTCCTCTGAATCAATGCGGGCGTTATCAGATATATTAATTTCCCTTGCAGACATCTCACGTCCTGACTCATGAAAGGCCTTGGTGCATCCTTAGATCATCCCTCGGCCAGGGAGCAGAATTCTGTGTTCTGCCTCCCAGTACACTGATGTGCGAAGCAGAAGGTATAAAGAGTTTCCTTCCTGTTCCTAGATGTGGCCTGCTGCACTTGAAGGAGAAGGAAAGAATAAAAATTATTTTGCCTATAAACTAAGCTTATTTGATCTAGAAGCCTTTCATTTGTGCTAAGTACATTCATCGCTCTCCAGGTTTTCAGAATATGGTCCCCATTTCTCTTTCTAAATTACACAATGCAAGGGTTATTTCCAGCATAGCTTTTTAAATGAGGGTATTTTACTTATTAGAAATGCAGAACTTGCTTTATATTACCCTGCTCCCTGATGAAAGGTTAGTTGCCGAATCGCACGGGCTTGGTGGCTGTGGCACAGTCAGCGCGGTGCGTTAAGGCTGTAATAGGAAATCAAATAGTTCATTTCACAGCCATCAAATACACGCTGAGCTGCCTCACTGGTTTATGCTGCTCTATCTTTTAGGACGTAAAACCTATTCTTACTTTATGAAAACAGTACTTTGTGTTAAATAATCATTTCATTTACATATAAAGGTTACACTTAATAAAAATATATGAACCAAAATTGCAACAAAGATACAACATCATAAACCACCTTTTTTAGAGTGCACTGTATTTTCCCCTTGAAAGGCTTCATTGCTTTTAAGACAGGAGATATTGCTTCAGAACTAAAGATTTAAAGCTTTTTTCTTCTGCCTGTAGTAAAAGTAATAAAGCTTTTTATTGTACAAAGACTGTAAATATATTTAGCAATAATTCCAACAGCTGGAAGTGTCTAAATGTCTGTAGTGGAAATACAAGGGTCATATTTATCTAGGCTTGGTCTAGAAATTTCTATAACTTTTCTTTTTCCACCTAAGCAGGATTGGACTCTTTGTTATTTTGTAAGCCGGAATACAATCTCATGGAGGAAATAGTTCCTTGCCGTTAGAAATAACATAGCATTTTAACAATTTTTTGCTGTGATTATTTTTGGTTGCTGTTATTTGTTCTGATTATTTACTACAAATAGGCCTCACTCTTCCAGTGTGCATCCTAGGGCCCAAAGTCATGGTTCTGCAGCAAGTATGATGTGTCAATAAAGAATTAGGTTACAGAAATATAGCCCCTTAGAAAATCATGCCAGCAGGAGTTCTCTGTCTCAAAATAATGGATATTGTTTTGGGAATCTATGACAATGACAGAAAAGTAGCTTAATGAAATGGAGTTGACTTTCAGGAAGATTTTGAAGGAGGATACCATGTGGAGGAGGTGACAGAACAATGTATACGGAAAAAAAATCTGACATGACGGGAGAAGTATTACAAAGCTACTTAAAGCATATTTCAGATCCTTATGTTTTAAAAAATCAAAAAAGGCTTTCGTGTGTATGTTTTTGACATCTTAAGTTTTCATCTACGGGAGCTTTTACAAGAAATTATGCCTGTATCTTCCCTTAGCTCTGTTCAGGATTTCATTTTGTGAGTAGAATTCTCTTTATTATATTTTTAAATGTATGAAATACTTTGAGGTTGGTAGAGGAGCAGAGTCAGGATAGCAATAAAATATATTCTCCTCAGAAATAAAAGGAAGTTGAGAAATAAGCTTGGATCTATTTTCATTCCTTCTCACAGCCTACTGCCTTTCTTAGTAAATATCTCAGCATTGTCAGTGTTTCATTCCTAAATCAATATTAATATATTTCCATTGTTTCAGTTTTATATTGTACTCCTGTTGACCCAAGATTACAAGCATACTTGCAGCTCCTAAATCCTATTATCCTGTGAGGAACATATTGTACGAAGAGACAAGGGTGCTCTGTAAACAGTGGAGTGTATCTTTTAACCTGTATTTTGAAATAATGGCTTCTTTTCTCTTCTTATGATGTATAACCCAATACTGTAGAGTGATAGCTATGAAATAGGAATAGAATACAACACAGACAGTTGTTGCTTATGTGGAAAACAGTAATTGGTGAATTCTCCAAATATTGTTAGAATGCACATTGGAATTCCACAGTGGGGTTTATTTTCATGGATTGCAGAAAAATAAGAAATAAATCTATAACATATTTATCCAGTTTGGAGCCATTCATTATTCATTCTGGACTCTTTTCACAGTTGCAGGTAGGACTTATCTATGTGTGGTTTTTATGGATTCAGGCATGTACAATTGAGTCATTTCTTGGAATTTTGGCAGAGCAAAAACTGACTTTTATAGTTAGCTGTAGAGCTTTGGTGCACAGAAATTTACCAAAGGCCAAACTACAAATGCAAGAGAAGCATTTGTGTAAGAAACTAATATGTCGCTCAAGATATGTTAAAAATTGTCTTCCAAAATTTCACTGTGTGAGCCTGCTTGAAGAAATGATTTGTATTTAAAAAAAAGAGACAATACTGAAACATGCAGTTACTGTCAGCATCTTGCCAGCTAATTGAATTTGAAGCATGAGAAAAATGACTATAAGTCTCTAGAGAATACAAGGAAAAGAGAGATGATGGGTAGTAATGGTTAAAAAAAAAAAAAAGATTCAATATCAAGTCAAGGAAGGTGTTAGAGTGCTGATAACTGATTATTTTAATACAGTACATTTTTTAATAATGCTGAAAGATAGCCATTTATTGAATTTCAATATACTTAAAACTATATACATATATATTTACTATGATGAATAGAGTTTCAGAAAACATCTGGGACTTTGAAAAAAAAAATGAGAATGTCAAAGCAGGAACTTATTTTGTGAATAGGTCTGTTTATGACTGCACTTTTTGGCTGCTTTTGGTAGGAATTACCTTAAGAGAAAGTTAGAAGTAAATATTAAGTATTGTACTGCCAAAATATGACAAAAATTGAAGATAGGAATAAGATCTGATGCCTAGTTTGAGGGTAAGGCTCTCGTGTTGCTGGCACATGGTCTGCACTGAGGCACATGGTGCTGGTGCTGACCGGAGCCGTGTGCTGCCCTCATAGCGCCTCTCCGGCTGCACGTTCACGTGTGCTCAAAGAGCATCCTGTGACGTGCAGACTGTTCTGGGGTTGCATTTACCCACTCTGGGACAATCTGATAAGCTCAGAGAGCATGTACCAATTCTTGATTTTTATGCTAATGATGAAACGACGTGAAGGTTCAACCTCTCCCAAAGTTACTAGTTTTTAGTACGAGTACATTTTAGGATGATACAAGGTCTACCAAACAAAATAGAAAATATGATGAGAAATACAATGAATTACAGACATATGAAGGAAATGGAGAAGGTTTTAAGAGAAATTATTTTATGCAAAATAGTTACTGTACTAGTTAGTCATTAAAACAGCAGTAATAAAGTTATATTTATAGCCGAATAAGGAGCCTCCGTGTGATTAAGATATGGAAGTAGCTAATTATACCTCTGAAATATTAGGAAATTGAAGTGATGAAAAGTATACAAATAAAAACAAAAGTGCATAAGAATTAATGAGGAGGCCAAAATAGGAAATGGAATAAAGGAAAAATGACAGTCTGAATAATGTGCAATGAATAAATGCATAGTTGGTAGACAAGGAGATACTAAGGCCACTGAAGAAAATGAATAGATATTCAGTGCCTCAAAGTTGACTTTTTATTTGCAGAGTTTTTATTTATTTATTTTTATTGTTGTATGGAGTGATTACTTCTCCTTTAAACAGTTTAACTTGTCCTTTGCACAAGGTTTATGTGTTTACAATGATGGGAAGTTGTGAGATCTTTCTCCATAAATCCTGTCCATGGGACTCTAATGTTAGGGGTGCTGTTAACGGCACTGGTGCAGCTGTAGGCAGCAGTCCCAGCCTGCCCTCAAGCACCGGCTCTGCCTTCAGCATCTCCCCTCGCTGCTGCGGCAAGTGTTGTGAGGCTGACAATCCAGTCTGTAATTTGTCTGTGTTAAAGGAGCGTTCGCTTTCACAACTACCTTATGTTGGACTACCTTTAAACAGAATAGTTTCCTGATACAGCACTTTGATGGGGTCCTTTGGTGGCAGCACAAGGACTAGAAAAGCAGCCAACTGCGGGAGAAGGTGGATCTGCCTTTGTGATAAAATAATCTGAAAATGGTTTCAGATATTGTGACCTGAATTTCCTTTTCAGGTTCCATTTTTGCCTGTGAGAGCAAGTAAGTTGGAGCTGACTGACTGCAAGTTGGGCCTTTCTCTGTGCACTGTTAAGATTGTCTCTTTTTGCTTTGCCAGTCACCTCTTTCCTGTCACCAAGCCCTAATGTGTTTCCAGAGCAGCTGACTGCTGTAGGATCAGTGCAGGCAGATTCCAATATAGGGCATGCTCAGCTGCTTGCTTGTCCACTGGAGAGTAACCTTCCTGGGGCCTGCATGTTTGGAGATGGCTAAATGTGAAATCTCCGTGCTTAGTGCCTCACGGTACTTAGCACGGCCATGACCAACCGCTGTAACTGGTTGTGGGGATCCTGAGGAAAGGCAAAATAGAGTAATTTATGATAGCCAAATTGATGATGTGTCATCTCCAGTGAAGATCTCGGTACCTGTGCATAAAAGCAGTCATTGATAGATATTACCTCAAGGCTACATGTGCTGTGATCAGAATTAGGGCAGAATTCTCAATCCTAATATATCCTTCCAGACAGTCCCTGCTGCTGGGATAGGATTCACATCCTTATCATCTCTGTGTACCTATGAATATACTTTGTCCAAACTCCAGTGCCCCGTGGTACCTTCAAATCAATTAGTCTCGCCTCTTAACGGAAGAAACTATCTAAAAGTTATTTAACAGCCAAGTAACACCATGTTCCCTTCATTTTTCCCTTGATCATAAACTGGAAAAAAAGAGCTGGAGTTTGAAGCTTAAGATAGTTACTGTGCACAAATCATCTTGCAGATGTTAGCTTCCGCGTTTAAAAATATTTAACATATCATGTCCGAAATAGTAAGAGAACAAAACGGATTCTAGTACTGATTCTTTCAACGAGTAACAAGTAAACTTTCTACACAAGCAGCATAAAAAGAAGCTGCTTCTTAGTGGTTCCATTTGGATGCTATTTTGAGTTAGTGGAACAGCTTCAGTGAGAATGTAGGAGGTTTGGACATGTGTGCATTTACATCAGTAAAAATGAAAGAAACTGCAAATCGGAATGACTTAGAAGAAAGAAAAGACTTTTCAGAACATGCAGCACACTTTTCTTGAGACTGATGAGGTATTTTCTATACTTTTATCATCTACTTAGAAGAGATATTTTACAGCATAATTTGAGGCATTAAACATGTTTCCTAGAAACACATGGCTTAAATAAAGCTAGTGATAAACAATAAACTGGTTCCAAGAGCAAGTGGCATTATAATAGCAAGAGTACCTTAACTGGTCAAATGGTTTAATACTGTAGATGGTGAACTGCTGGTTCTACTTTCAAGTGAAATCTACTCAACAACTTTAAGATGATTCAGTCCTTTTGCCAAGGGGGTTGAGAAGTGGACTGTTTTTACTGATACTCTGAGAAATGAGCCCATGAGAAATGAATATTCATGGAGTTGTATAGGATTCTGAATGTAGAAGAATTTGCAAAAACTGATAATCTGCTTTGAAAGTAAGAAATGCAAAAATTAGAGGTTATGCACTGAAGCTGAAGAGGGGATTTAGAAAATATCTAAGCCAGGCACATAAAATTTCTTTATACAGATAAAAATGTGCTAAATAAGACTAGAAGCATTGGAAGTTTTATTCCACTTTGGGAAGCTTCAGGTAATGTTGAGTTTTCAAATCCTGCATGATCTGATTTTCTTAGAAAGTCTTCATGTTACCAGTTAAAATATTACAGTCTTAGATTTTCCAACTCTCCAAAACACATTTTTTCAAATATTTTATAAAGAAAGAACATTCAGATTCTCACTCGGCTGTTGTAAGAGAAGAAAATTTAGAAAGAGTCAAACATGGGAAAGTTTCAAGATGAGCTCTTATTACAGCAATTCACTTGTTTGTCAAAACAGCAAGCTGATGTTATTTTGCAAACTTTCTTCTGGTCATCTTGCAAAGCTGCTAATTCCATTGGTTTGCTGTTAGGGTACGTTAGCGTGCCCTCACCCTTCCTGTCCGTCTTGGAGGCTGTTGGTGCCAACAGACCACATCTTGGAGAACACCACTACAGTTAAGCTACCTGTGTCTAGAAAGAGACAGAACTCCCTCTCTGAGAACTTTTGTATTGCTTTGTTAGCCAATCTTTCTTCACATAAACACGTGAGATATGTCTCATGTGAGACCTAGAGGTGAGATAGGTCTTGGGGAGCCTGAGAAAGTTAAATTATTGTGTCAGCAGTGTGACAACTTTGCTGATCCTGATGAAGGTGCATGGTAAAACATTGCACTTAATGTTGTACCCTTTTCAGTTAAAGAGATGTATGGCTAA
Organism: Crypturellus tataupa; assembly: GCA_034781795.1. Classification (NCBI taxonomy): domain Eukaryota; kingdom Metazoa; phylum Chordata; class Aves; order Tinamiformes; family Tinamidae; genus Crypturellus; species Crypturellus tataupa. Next base: position 4,730,637 of record JAWLRI010000115.1, read on the forward strand.
ATATGCCAAGATTTTACACATACAACTATGGGTTTCATTGCAAGGTAATTTACTTCTAAAATAAAAGCACATTTTGATATTTGATTTTTAATTAATATATTGCATGGCATCAGTGGCTTTGTGAAATTTGCATGGCACTTTGTGGGCGTAGGAACAGGATAATATGTGGTAGTTAACACAGAAGACTTTGCTAAGATCATTTATTCTTATGCTAACCTAGCAGCATGCTCATTATAAGAAGTTTCATTATTGCTGGTCCTAGTATAATATAATGTAGACAGTAGAATTGTATTCCTATTTGTGATTATCTATTTGTGATGCTCATTTGTTGTTTTGAAGAACAAATTTCATATGGATGTTCCGTGTTGTTTTCTTTAAATGTACAAGATAGATGAGCAATAATATTTGCTTTATAATGGATAGCCAGGTGTATGACATGAATTTAGTATCATAAAGATTAGTGTCTTTATAGTAGAGACAATGAGAAACACTTTTTATTTCACAAAATGGGATTAAAAATAGAAAACATTACATTTCCTCTGCTACTACTTCTCTTTTCCCCTATGGTTAGGTAAAAAGAAAAAATGTTTTCTGAATATAGTCTCTTAAAAGTTTATGAATGAAGTGATTATAAGTCATTTGCATTGTATTCCAGTTCTTTTAAGATTCTTATGATAAATGTTTTATTTTCTAAGCCTGGAAGATTTGAGAAAAGCCTGACAATTTGGAAAAAAAATATAAATCATTTATGTTGAGAGAGATTTGCTACATACTTGTATCTTTAGCATTTCAGTGATGAAGTCAGTAGATTTGTCTGTGTAATTCTTTATCAGCATATGCAAGGGTAATGCTGGCCTCCATGAGATGAACCCTCCTGCCACCACTTTCCACAGTAGCTGATATTTCATTATAGCCCGTATTTATATCAACAGGATCATATATTTACAGCTAATTACCTGCCAAAGTTTTGGCATCTGAGATACCTAAACTTGGCTAGTTTCAGCAGAAATAAAAAAAGAAAAACTTATTCAGAAGACACCCATTATTTTGTTACCATAAAAATACACTCTGTCTAGATGTGTCCATTTAAATTGAATTCTGTTTTATAAAAATTCTCTTACTCTCTTCAATATGTACATCTGGAAAGGCTTAAAAAACAACAGCTACAGTATTGCTGCATTTTATGCTAAACATGTCTTGTTTTCGTCCTTCTTATAAGCTAATGCACGAAAACAAAGAATTTAGGTTGAAGGAACAGGTTCTTTATTTCAAATGACTCTACCCTCTCCCTGCTCCCTCCTCTCCATCCTCCCCTGCTCCCCCCCAAAAAACCCAAATTATAATGTTATCATGTATTTTTATCAGTAATACATCATCCAAAAGGCAAATGCAGAATATCTGCCAAAAAGACTAGATTGTTGTTCTCTAATTTGTATTCTGAATTTAAAGAGTATAGAAAGCTGGTTTCTAGTGGATATTATTGCAGTGTCTCGAAACTTCAGTGCAAAAGCATAATTACTGAGTGTAAACGCCTTTCTAAATTCTGTGTACCCTCACTGTCTCATTACTTTGTTGTGTTTCAGGTGATTGCAATGCGGTGTATGTTTTTTATGAATGAGAGAGAAAATTGAATACTCTTCAATAATATGAAGTCAGGAAACTGAATACCAGGCTAAGATGGTAGTAGATGCCTGTTGATTTCCTCACTTTCTAGTTGCACGGTACTAGCAGTAACATTCAAGTTACTCTGAGTTGGAAGGGACATCAGAAGAGGCCCCTCGGTGCCATCCTCCCGCACAGTCTATGCAGGAGGCACAGACCGTGTCATTTCAGAGAGATTCTCATCTGGCTTTTTACTGGAGGGACCACATAATTTCCCAAACAGCCTATTTTAATAGCTCTGCCATAAAAAGCTTTTTTCCTCCTTAATAACAAGCTTTGAGCTACCTAAGTATAGTTTAAGCCTACTGCTTATTCACTGTGGACATGAAAAACAAATGATTCCGTTTCTATTTTTTCAACAGCTTTTTATTTTCCTGATGACTGCTATAATGTCAACTCATCTTCTTGTTTCTGTCTTTAGGCAAACTACTGCAGTGCAATTATTCTTTTGGCATAGGCCATATTGATTATCCATAAGCGTTATTGTTGCTTGCGTTTGTCCCATTCAAATTGTTTTCTGTTTAAGAGGTTATCTCAAAATCAATAAATATATCGTGTAGAAGTTTAAGAAAAACCAAATCTTTCTGTTTTATTTTTCCATACAATTCATAAATAAATTATGGAAATCTTCTCCCTGGGTACTACAGATGTCAAATTATAAATGGGTTGGAAAAAGGATTAGACATGACGCTTGTGGAAGATAGGTCTGTTGGTAAGAGTGGGCAACTCTTGTTCAAAGGCAGCTTCTAGCTCAGGAGATCCTGAACTAGTGCTTGTTTCTAGCTTGGAGAGAAGAACAGAGACAAAGTTGTTCTCATTTCCTCTTTTCTTTATTTTTCTTTTCTTTTTTTTTTTAAAGAACCCAATACAGGATATTTTCAGTTGTGGGTTTTTTTATTTTGAATCTCATTGTTTCATTTTTAATGAGCTTAATATACAGAGGTTTGCCTAAATGTTTTATAAACTTATTGGCTTATTATTTCTGATAAGGCCCTCTTATCTCCTACCCCATTAATTGTGAGCTAAAACAGCAAAGGTTAAGAGGTTTGCCATTTCCTTTTTGCTCCTTGCAAGTGTTTGTCTGAGTCTCTTTAAAAACATTCCAACTTCGTTCTATTCATTAGTTGTTGACCTATACCTTATAATACAAGCTTCAATTCTTTTTAAGATAGAGGAAAAATATTATGTAATTATGGATAGTTTCATGCTTTAAAATACTCATCTATTTTTTAGTCTTCGCTATTGCATTTACTTACGTTTTGAGGCAGAGAGCTCCAATTTTGAATTTTTTGGGGTAAAAATATTTCATACTGCTGGATATGAAGAAGGCTCATTTTGGTTTTATTGATTTCCCTGTCTTCTTCCCCGTAATTTTGTATTAAGAAATTTGGCTGAGATCGGTCTTTGGAGGAAAGTAAATTGATTCCATGCAAAATGGATATTATTTGCAGATTGGTTGTATCTTAATAATTTTAATGCTGGGGTTAATATCTCTTGATTTTCCAGATTCTGTTTTGTGACTTACCTTGTAATTTCTTTGTACTGCTTCTCTTCACGTGACTTTGTGCTGTGACACCAATATGGAATATTGTTTTTCTTTAATCTGTTTTGGAAAAAGATCATGTACTTTTGATCTCATGTTCTTCCCAGAGTGGGTCACTGCAGCAGGCTATAACCTGCAGATGGAAACAAATGGAAAAACCTGAGCAGGAACAGAATGTAATTGCCAGTTTCTTGATAGCATTTAAAAAGGAAAATTTTATATAAATCATGTATTAATTGTCTATTCACTTCAAGATGAAATTAGGGTTTATTCTTGATTCCTGAAGTCCTACTGTGTGCACATCTCCAGGAAATCAGATGGCTTTTGTTAGGGTTCTGAGGGACCTAATAAGCTGTTGTGGCCCTGACTATCTTCCCTTGAGGCTTCTCCCCACCTCCTGCGTAGGCCCAGGACCCCACTTCACCCTAACCCAAGGCTGTCAGCCCCAGCCCCACTGATCTGGAGCTGACTCATGGGCTGACTGTTGTAGATCCAATTCCCACCATCCTACCCAGCCATTGCTCTACCATATGGGTTGACTTGCTGGCTCAAGCTCAGGTGTGCCTCATCACCACCAATTACACAGGTGATTTAAATTCCTTGCTGAGGGGGGTCCTACCAGCTATGGTCGTGGGCTCAGTTCCCAGCTCTGTGATTTTGAGGTAGCAGCTGGCCTTGCTGCTCCTTGACTGCTTTGGTTTTTGAGGATGGGAATATCAGGTATGTTTGTGCGTTCTGTTATAGTTAGCTGGTAGGGTTGTGCTTCTTGAAGGGTCACGGCTCTGTGTTTTGTTCCTTACTTGAACTACCTCTTGGCATTTGAAACATGCTGCAATTCTTATTTCCTTATTCAAAGCTTTTATGAAGAACTGATTGAGGGGAAAATAATAGTGTTTTATTTGTTAAAGTGCTACATAAGTGCTTGTGTGAAAAAGTTGGTATCTGAAATTTCTGAATTCAGGGTTTAATTGTAAAACATAATGTAAAATGATTTGAAGGCATGGTATTATCTCTTACTTGTTCTAATGTGTTCATGAAATTGCTGGAGAAGGATAATATTACAGAATCCAGATGGAATGCTAACACTTTGAGTCTCAAAAAGTTGGAGGTACCATGGAGTGCTTTTCAGTAATAAGCAGCTTGCTTTAAATATCCTTGTGAGTAAATAGTCTGAATACAATTCTAAAATAGTGTGGTGGTGGTTGTTGTTTTTCTCAAAAAGTTTCCTGATTTTGGGGGAAAAAAAAGAAGTTTTTTCATGTATCTAGAAAGTATTAGGCCATATCAACTAAGTCAGTGCTAGTGATGCTTCTTTGAAAGCTGCAAGATAATTTCTACTTTTCTTGGTGATAATCTTAAGCATTGCAGTCTTGTTGCTATTTTAACATAGACTCTGGAGAATATTGAGAGATTCTGTAAGTAACACTTTATGACTTAATATATAGTTTTGGGGAGATTAGGATTTTCTCTGGGCCAGAAAGAAGAGTCAAGGGTAGCCATGTAGGCCATGGGCATAAAGGAAGCATTAAAAGCTGTCAGCATCACTTTGATGGAAGCCCAATGACATGAGCTGTCTGTCTTTATTGCTAGTGTAACTCTGAAGTAAAGCAAAAAAGAAAATGAAATTTCCAAGATGCTGAGTTTAAATCATTTAAGTTCTTGAACATTGGGATCAGAAGCAGGTGTTCATTCTTCACAGATGATACTCCTTCCCTCAGGCCCAGTCTTTCCTTTGGTGAAGAAAACCATAGTGTGTAGGGAACTGTTATAGTCAAAGTCATGATAAACCTGTGATAGAAGAAGCTTTCATTTCACTTTCTGACCAAAGGAGCACTAGCAAAAGCTTACTGGTAATTCCTATAATTTTTTTTCTCCTCCCTGCACCCAACTGCAGCCTTTAGTACTTGAAAGATTCTTGCAAAGAAAGTCATAGTCTTTTTTTTTTTTTTTTAACCCAAGTAAAATGAAAAACATGGTTTTTAATGCAATTTTTACAATATACAGCATATTCAACCTTAGGAAATATTTTTTCTTGCTTCTGCTGCATGTAAATTGTTTTTGCTGTTTTTTTTGATCTGTTTGTTTTTGAGTTGTAGTAGCTGTTTAGTAGCATTAATGTGTTGTACATTTTTCAGTTTGTTATACTGTTGGATAGCCATAAAAATGTAAAAATTCAGGATATTGTAGGTTGTTCAAATGAAGAAAGGAGATGGTAATTTTAGATGCTGATGTAACCAGCAGGAGCAGCTGATTTGGCCTCAGGTTATATAGATGTTATTGTAAACTGCTGCTGATTTCAGTTCATAGTCATATGCTGACTTAACTACTGATTTATTACAGTTTGCATTCCTTATTCCTCAGTTGTTCCTGCTGGGAGTAGCAGTAATCTTGGATTGAGGGGTAATATGGGCAGCCGAGGATAATAACCATTATTAGTTAATATTAAATGATTTTAGCCATTTTAGATTAATCTGCTTTCAAATGTGTGTTGATTTCCTGAATTGTAGTTTAATTAATATTTTTCAGTGGCTTTAACTTTGCCTTTGTTTAATGTTGCAGACCTAGCAACATTTCATAATGGAATATGAATGTAACTACTGTACTGAACAAATGAATGATTGCTGGTTGGCTGTTGAATAACCTGATTTACTTGTTAATAAACCTTGAAAAGGTTCAGTGCAGCTTCACAGAAGTGACTGAAGAAGCAGAGCATGGAAAATTTGCACTTGATACTCCTTTTTATACCAGATCATATTGTCTCCTTATAAAAGTTTACAATGGTTTAAGAAAGCCCCATTAATGAAGGGGTTACAAGTGAGATTGTGGCAAATACCTAGACAGTGTGGTTTTATATTTGTCTTGCTGAATTTGTATGTTTGAGGAGAGCAAGAATAAAATGGCTGAAAATAGGACTAAATCAAGATTTGCTTTTTCCTTTTTCCCCGCCCTGCTCCCTAGAGTGTTTTGTTTGAATAGACATCATCTTTCCTGGCAGAGTCTATGTATTCATAAACGCTGTTTTGATTTCCCTTTCAATGTTGTGTCTCTTGTACCCCTGGAACCAAAAGCGTCAGGTGCTTTTTTCATAAAGTAACATTGGTCTCTGCCGTAGCACAGATCAGTTATAAATTTGTTTCTGTGTATATATCTGGTCCCTTGTGCAGAAAATTCTACAGAGTAAAACATGCTTGTCTATAATATTTTTTCTATTTTGCTGTATTAAAGCATTTAGCAAAGAATATTTTTCACTTTATGGTTACTAAACCTATTTTTATTGGCCGTATACTAGTCCTTGTTTTCTATAGTAAGCTTGTAATTTTACAATGGAAGCTAGTAACTGTTGGTATAATCTTCGTGCATTATAGGTTTTTCACTTTAAGAGTACTTAGATTGCCATACTTTCTTTGGCAAAATAGTTACTGACTTTTACAAATTAAAGAAAAAATATCTGGAGCAGCAACTTTTCTCAAGTGTTTGTATGCTCAGTTTGTTTACACTTTAATTGTTAAGGGAAAGTAACACCATTGAAAAAAGATGGACCTTTCAGAATGAGAATGTGTGTGGAGCTGTATCTTCTGTTTTTTTGAAGATAGCAAAAACTAAAATAATTAAATGCAGAAGAGAATAAAATTGGTGATAGTTGATCATACAGTGGAGTGTTTTTATAAAAATTTCAGTAAGGACAAATCTGCAAATTTAAATTATTTTGAAAAGCGAAGTCAGACACTAAACTATGTAAGAACCAACTACATGGTCATTATGCTTCCTGAACAAGCATGGAGACTAATATCGCATATTTGAAAAGATGCAAGGAGAAATTTGAGAGACATCCAGTTAGAACAGACAAAAGGCTTTAGATGAAGACTCCAACAGAGAACAAATGCAGACTTTGGCTGAGGATGTGGGTGGTGGTTTTGGGCTAATCTGGTAGTTTGCATTTAAAGCAATATATGTTCATTGAAGAAAAAGTGGGCATAGCTTTCGTAGATTCCGTCACACAGTGCACTCCTTAGATGCTGGGTTTGGTGATAGGACATGATTGATAGTGTTCAGTGTATGTAAATGCTGAACTTTGGCATCAGAAAGCAAAAGTAAGCTTGCGATGTGATTTATAGTAATTTCATTTTTTTAATTTACCATTTTTTTCAAATGTGAGAGTTTATCAGGACTCTAAGTGAAACAAGATTAAAGCACAAAATGGGAAGTATTTGTCCATTATTTTCTCACCAGTGAACTCTTTCACACAAGTTTTGTTGATGTATAGCTTATTAGAACATATTCTGAAGATGAAGGTTTCAGTTGATAACTCTTTTGTGAATTTGTTCTAGTAGGGAAGTGTATGAGAACCCACACACAGGCATGTTAATTAAATCCTCCTGCCTTATGTAATTCTGTAATGTGAAAAAAAGTTTATAGATGAATGCAGCTCTTAGTGTGAGTTTGAATTTTTTTCTTCCTTTGGACCCTTGTTTTCTGTTAGTGTAAACTCCATGGTGATTTTACTGCTCTATGTTAACTGAGACCTGCTTAATGGAAATTCCGCACTTCTAGTGAAATCCACCTCTTGTTTTCAGAATGGAATTTTTCTTCGCTGTTTCTCTTGAACATTACATTGGTTACATGAACAGTTCTCTTGAACTCTACATTCAGTAATATTTAAGAAATTGATATATCAGCATGTGCACGATGCTAGCAGGTGTATTTTTAAAAGCTTTTATCAGTATGTGTTTGTGGATTGTTGTCCTTTTTTTATATACTGTTAAAAATAAAGGTACAAATAGAAACCATCCTTCCGAAGTATGAAGATGGAAGTGTAAGGAAATCCCTACAGCTACTGTCAGGCTTTCCACCCCATATCTTTACATGGTTATTTTTCTCTGTTGGCAAATGGTGTATGTGTCTTTTGTTATTTTTTTGGAGAATGATTGAACTGTTTAGTCAGGTTTTGAAAACACTCCAATCAACAGATCCTATCTTGATTGTTAGACATCTGACACATTAATAGGGAACTAAAAATTACTATTAGATTTACAAGTATTTTTACCCTGTGGTACAAGCATTTACATACCTTTAACTTGTGATGTCTTAGCATGACTGTTTAGCAAGCTGAGGCCTGGGATGCTGAGGATCCCACCTTCCTCTGTAACCCTCAGCCATGCAGATGTTGGACTTGCCCTGAGGTCTTTCAAGGTACTGCTGTCTGATCTCTCCCGTGGGCAGTCATGAACTGACTTAGGCAGCAACTTATGTATCTTCCCTTTCCCCTCTCCCTCCTGTTTGAACCAATACAAAAGTTAAGAAACACTCTGGCAATTTGACTTCTAGTGGATTTGCAATATAAAATTTTCTTGTAGCCTTTTCTGTTTTGTACTAAATTTATACTTGTTTGACAAGAATACGTGTCACCATACTGTATATATTCCTCCAATATCATAGATGTATACCAATACAAGCAATGTTAATTAAACTACAATAATAGTAATCACTATCAAATAATAGAATTTGTTTTGCTCGTTTTGTATTTTGAAGATGTGTCTTTGGGGAAAGGTTAAATGCAAAGATAGGATCATTTGGTGACCTAAGCTGTCTCCTGAATCAAGGCCACCTTTTTCATTGTAATTAGATGGCTTTAAAATAATCAACATGAAAGGATGCAATTGAGACTTGCAGCATTTCAAATAGAGGCACAGCAGGAATTTCTGAAAAGTGCTCAACTGTGAATATTTAATGTTTGCATTAAAAGATGAAGGAAATGTATACATCAGCTATATCCAAAAAATTAAGGTAGCGTTTATAATAATAATAATCCATAGCCTTTAATATCTATATCTAACCTTTGATATTTACAATTATTTAGAGTGTAAGTATTAAAATAAGGTTAAGTTTAGGTTGGGGGCTTTGAATGCTTTTTCACTAAATACTGCCTGCCAGCTGATAGGTCACAAATGACACCTACATCTTACTCTTCCTATTCAGAGGGTGAAATCTACAGTCCTTATTTCCTCTTGTGAGGAAAACATTGGTTATATTTTTGAGGAAAACCAGAACTTTCTCATGTGCATTATGTAAGAAGTCTGTTGGGAGCTTCTTGAGGATGCCCATGACAGGCGTTGGTTCAAAATAGCACTGGAATTCCTAGAGTAGCCTGTGAGTCTTTGACCTGTACCTAAAGGAAGAACCCAATAAAGACACCCAGGTCATGTCAGTTCTGGAGCTGTGCTCATTTCCTTTTGCATTCAAGTTAGTGGATGTGCACTTGGTCAATGTATAGTTACTGAAGCTTGTTAGTGGCTTTAGTCTTTTTGTCTTAAATTGAAACACACAAAAAAATCCTGGATTTTTCTGTTCAATTTCATAATATCACATCCAGAGCTCATAGCGACACTACTTTTTATCTTATTTTTAAAATATGTCTTGTGATATGCCTGTTTAATGCTGTGTAGACATACAGTTTGCTCACCTTAGAGGCACAGACCTATCAAGTTAACTGCAGGTTTCTTTTTCAGACTAGGAAGAGTCAGTTGCCTCTGACTTTTTAATTTTTTTTTGTTTTTCTATCGTGGCTACTCAAGATTATTAGGTTATTTTAATCTGACAATTGTAATCAATCATTGAGTAAGGGTATGCTAAGAACAATGTATGATTAGGGTACATATTTTTGTCCCATACTTGGTCTGTAACTTGTTTTCAGTTTGGCAAAATAGCAATGGATTTTATAGTAGAAATTATGTTTAGAAATCTTTATTTGCAATCAAAAATAATGCTGCAATGTGAATAACCTCACTTCCATAAGGACTAAGGCGGTTGAAATTGACTGCACTATTCCAATATTTTGCTTCCTTTTGCATTTGTTTGTGAGGATTTGCAATTGGTCAGGTCTCAAATAGATGTATCTCTTCAGCAGTCTTACTGTGTTTTTATTTTTGCCTTTTTTGATTATTTGTTTTTTGCCTCTGAGGCTGGATTAGCTGGACATCTGGTGCTGGAGATTTCCTCCTGCTCTTTAAAGAGGAGTGAGTTGCTGCCATGCCATTCTTCTGATGTCCGTCCAGAAGATTCTGCAGTCACTAAGACACGCTGCGCTCTTGGTTTAGTTATCCTTGCAGGTTGTTAGAGACAAAACAAAAGACAGAAGTTGTCAGTCTGATAACATAAGCCTGCACTGAATATTCCCTAAGGAATACATAAAAATGTGAACTGCTTAGTAATAAAGCATCTTTTCTACTCGGGGGCTGCATCAATGTGTTCTGCATGTGTCTGGGAATTCCAGCGTTGGGACTGTGGTCAGTTTGACAGTTAATGCAAGAACATTGTGGTGTGTGTTTAGTTATCGTTTTTATCTACAAAGCAGGACGTTGTGAATGGATGCCAGTCAAATCTACCATCGGCGTGTACTGGCCTTGGAACCACTGGCTGTTATCAACCATAAATATGTTGTGTCAAGTACTACTATCTATCTTTTCTGGTAGAAAACATAATTGTTGCAGTTTTTTTTTTTTAAAAAAAGAAAGGCAACTGCATGCCTGTTCTGCATGTTGATCTAGGGTTAAAGAGACTTAATCTTTTGCAAAACTGCACTCGGAGTTCCAATCTTCCTTGTTGTGCCATCATGTTCGGTGAATGTTTTCCATTTCACTGTGGAACATATGATCCTCAATGTATGCCTTGCACTCCAGTAGTGATATTTTTTCATACTGTAGCTATCTTGAAGCAGCATTATTAGAGACTAATTAACAAAAGATTTGGATCAATTGAAAACGCCAATCATGATAATAAAAAGATTGGAAATAAAACCTGTCAGAACTGTAAATTTGAAAATATTCAGAATTCTGCCAGAAGGAGATAACACAATAAAACTTTTTTGTCACTTCTGCATGAAATTGCACATTGCTGATCCGAGTAACTTTTGAATTGGTCCTGAGCTGGTTACAAATTTGAGTTTGAAGTTGCGGAATTGTTTAGCTGGTTTGAGGGAAGTCAGTAAGATGAAAGAATTGATAAAGAGGTCTGGTTATGGTCCTATGAGAGACCTGTATGAACTTTTAAGGAGTCTGAAAATTTGTAAACTGAATCTTCTTAAATAAGAATCATACTCACTGGTACAAAATTTAATTTTCACTTTAGTTTCATCCCAAGAATAGTAAGTGCCTCTTCTAGAACATTGCCAAACTACTCTGTTAATTTCTTTTAAGATTTTACTGCCAAGAATTTATTTTGACAATATTCCTTTGTAAAGAAATGATTTTCTGATTCATTGTTTATTTAACACAATTGAAAACCAAGCCAGAATCAAAAGTCCACCTGCCAAACTACTGAATTTAAAAGAATAGTAGGCTATTTTCGTTACTTTATTCTTGAATTTGCAAGATCAGCTAGCCTACTGTACAATCAAAAAAATGCTGCTTATACAATTAGATTGAGAGTTATAGGAAACTGTATGATGCTATAGAGGGAGGATGCTGAGGTGCAGTTTGTTAGTTTATTCAACTTGACTTCAGTTTGCTCTCCAAAATGTGATGTCAGTGTTCGCTTTATTGACTTGGGAGCCATTTTTACCCAGATGTAAAACCATGTGTAAAGAATAATTTTTTTAGTTGTGTATTTCGTTCCAAGAAGAATTAGGTATCTAGAGAGAAAATGTATGATGAGTGTATTTGCTGTGAAATGCTAGCAAACACACCTGCAAAGTACAGCTTGAAAGCCTGATAGACAGTGACACTAAAATTATGTGGCTAAGTAAAACATCACAGTTTTCATTGTGTTTCAGGTATCCTGGACAAGCCCTAGTTTTACGTATAAAATGATAGGTTCTGAAACAAGATATTGGTGTTTTTCATAGTTTATTAAAGTTATTGAGAATAGTGTTTTTTTTAAAAAGGCAGGTAAACTGTAAAGATTTATTACATTAATAAAAACTGAAATGGAGAACAGCATTATACGTCTCTCTCTATTCATAGCGCGTGTGCATCTGGTTTCCTGATCTTAGAGAGGGATGTTATGGCTGAACTGGAAAATATCCAGAGAAGGTCCCTCACCGCTACAAGGGAAAATGAGAGGAATGGAACTATGTTTTTAAGAGTACTCAGTTATACCACGAGCCTCTGAGCCTTAAGCGATAACTGAGACATGGTATGAACAACACGGGGGGAACAGGGAGAAGTCCTCTCTTCCCATGCTGAGGATTAGCCGTATCAAACGTAGCAAGCAGTTGACTAGGACTGAGTAAAGAAAATAGATATTTGCACAGTGGGAAGCTAAGATGCCGATGTCCTTGATCATTGCATTGTAGATACTAAAGTTTCAATTGGTTCAAAAAGAATGTGACAAAGAGAAGGCAAATTCAAATTATCTTTTTTTTTTTTTTTGCAAAAAAACATTTGTAAGGAAATCATTGAGCCATGAATCATGGATGATAGAAGAATGTTCTGATGAAATATCCCTATGCATGTGGCACAGTCTTATAACCTGCCCCAGGCATCTGCTCTTGGCTGTTATTGGAGATAGACTATTGAGCTAGATGGACCTTTAGGCTGAACTGTTATTTTTGTTCTTACAAATTAGACTCCTTTTAGGGGGAGGAAAAAAAAGAAAAACTTACAATCTGAAAGAGAAAAGGGCTAATATCTGCTTCCATAATATAAATTAAGCAACCAAGAAACAGAACATCTCATTACTACTCGATTCTGACATTGCAGCCTTTATTTGTGTCCTTAAAACATCTCAGACTGAAGCCACATTATATTAAGTGGGGTTAGCATTCCTAGCGAAACTGTTTTCTTTTTCTCAAAGAACCTATAAACTCTGAACTATTTCATATTCAATTTCAAGGAATCAATGAGGAAGCAGCTTTTTAGAGTCATTATCTTGTTGATAATTTATGAGCAATGACTATGGAATCATTGAGGTTGGAAGGGACTTCTGGAGGCCCTCTAGATCCAATCCTTCTGCTCAAGACAGGATCAACCAAGACACTGCTCAGGACCTTGTCCAGTCGGGTTTGGAGTATTTCCAAGGATGGAGATTACATAACCTCCCTGGGCGACCTGCAGCGGTGATTAACAATATCCAGCAGACAACTTTTATTTCTTGCAGTTTGCCTCTTGTCCTCACTGGATGTCATGGAGAAGAGTTTGGCTCCATTGTTTTTACTTTGTCTTGCTTTAGATATTGCTGAAATGTACTCCCCTGCTGCGCCTTGTCACCTTGGGGCCAAGCAGTCCCATCTCTTAGCCTCTTCCCATAAGACAGATACTCCAATCCTCTAATCATTTTAGTTGCCCTACATCAGGGCTCTGACTTCGAGTATTTTAAAGACTGTTGATTTTTAAATACTACTCTCCAATCAACAAGCAGTTCTGGTTTTGGAAGGAGTTCTGGGTACTCACTTTAGGAGAGGTGACTCCTCATGGAAGGAAGCACTGCAGACGCGATGTCCTCCTCCTGTCCTCAGGGCTGCTTTTTTTTTTTTTTCTCTTTCTCTCCTTTGAGTAAAACGATGGAGCCAATGTGCTATTTTGATGTTTTTATGATGGGTCATAATATGTTCAGATAGCATACAGTCCATGTAAAATGTAGGAAAATATATTAATAACATATAAAGACCTTTCTGGACATGCCAACTGACAAATCTGTCTGCTTACTCCTATTTGAAAAATGCTGTTGAATAGCAATTGCTTGAATTGAATTGGTTTCCTATGGAAAAGTAAATTGTTATAGTATTTTTGCAGTGAAAATTGCTGGTTGATAGCTAATTTGTAAGAGAGATTGAAGTCAACTGAATTACTTTGCTAGTGCAGTGTCTGTCTGGCTCCTCTCTAACTGAGGACGGGCTGTAAATGTGATAGTTGCATACAGATTAGCTCAGCAAGCTTCTCGTTTAGCTTCTGCAATATCAAATTTTTGTATCCATAATCAGTGCTGCTTTGAAAAAGGGCATGAGAAGTCTGGTGACAGTAACCAGTAAGCACAGGGGGACCAATACTCAGCAAGAAAATAAATCTTTCAGGTTAACAGTTGTTGAAGATGCTCACTGTTAAGTCAGCCAGACTTATATCCCAGGCTGTCAAATACTTCATGTTCATCTTTGTGAACTACTTCCAGGCAAAAAAAATATTTCTTAAAAACAATAGCTACTCTTGCATTCTATGTGTCAAAACTACATGAATTTATAATATCCTGAACTGTTCTTCCAGTGGCAACTTTAATCACTTCTCATTTCAGGTGTCATGCCATACCACTACCTAGAAAATCATGTGGAAATGCAAAACCCCTCTTTTAGCTGCAATGCACATTGACACATGTGTTACAGTCTAAAGTAATGCTGGTGAGACAGTATCAAAATCCCATGCAGATGTGATATTGATATTGATCAAGTGACTTGTGCTGTGGACTTGCTATCTGCTTTTGGATAAATAATTGAAATTTGAACACTCTAGTCCAAGCAAAAGATCTATGTAAGTAGACTTTCCAGTTAAGCCACATTTTTCCTATTTTCTCTTCCTTAAGCAATAAAGCAAAAGAAACATGAGTCTTAATTAGTTCTAATGACCCAGATTTTCTTTGGGGTATATTTAATAAAACCCCAAAACTTCTGGAGGAGATGTCCAGGGTCACCAAGAAATGTTATTCACAAAAGAGCAGCGTGGGCAAACAGTTTCTGAATTAAGGGCCAGTACCTTGGAATCCTGCCTAGCACAAGTACCCTTATTTGACCCTTGTGGTCATTGCTTTGGACCAATGTATATTTATTGGAGGTGGTGGTGGTATTCTTTACATATCCTACTCCTTGTCTGAATGCTTTAAACATTGACTTCAGGGACAAGTGTATCTCTTGTCTACCTTTTTTTAAGTGCATGTGGTGTGTGTGTGTGTTGTTTTTGTTTTGTTTTATTTTTTTGTGTGTGTGACTCCTGTAAACTCTTTCAGGACTTAAATTTCTATGCTTCTAATGCTGCATTTTTATTTGGAATTACCCATGTGAGACATGCTAATATATTTTTATTTTAATGGAAACTCTTAACTGAATTCAGCTTGAAGTCATATACTGCTTTGCTATGAGGCTGCATTTTTTAAGAATACAAATTTATTTTGATTTAGCAACATTCAAGCTATGATTCTGTAGCCAAAGTAAACAATTTCTTGCTGCTTAAAATCAAAATTAAAATAAAAATTACAAAAATAATTCAGAAGATGTGTAGACTGTAAATATAGTCTTAATTCTAGAAAGGAAATTGCACTGTGTTTAAGAGCTCTTATTCCTTTTCATGGTTGAATTTCTTTAGAAAGTATATAGCTAAAGTTGTATTCTTTTGCCAATTATGTTCAAAGACATTGTAAAACATCATGAAATAATTTAGTTTCTTATAGTGAGATAAACATCAAATATATGCTCTAGCAACTGTGGGTGCAGTGTTGTTATTGTTTGAGACCACTGCTGTGTACAGTCCTCCACAGAGAAAATAGTACAACAGAACTACTTACTGTGCAATGACCTGTCGATCAGGAAATAATTGAAAGCAGAAGCTAGTGCTACTATTTCAGTTTAATGCTAGAGGGAACACAGCAAGCAGTAGTGACAATTGTAATTGTCTTAATAGCATATATTCTTATAACTGTTCCCACTTTTTAGTATCACTAACAAATGTATACAACAATTTATGAGCATCACTGTAATTGTTCTGACTGGTGACAGGTAAATCAAAAATCCATCTGTATTAGAGAGTAGAACACTTTGCATTTTGGCACAGGGCCATTCTGAGCTGGATTCAGCTGTGCAGTCTTTACTGAATCCTCTCGTATTTAGAAATGCTGTGAAGCAGCATTGCCTCTTCTGCTATGGTTTGCACAGAGGTAGTGCTGGTGCTTGGGTTAGGGTTTGAAAGGCAGCAGTTAAGTTTTGAGTAGACAGTCACTGGTAGTGTTGGTCCTTTCCATTAAGTTTTCCTAATTAAGCTGATGAGGCATATCTGCTAACATGTTTGAAGTAGTAAGTAGGTCATGGTCTCAAAGTTAATATCCATTTTTTAGTCTGTTCTATAGCATTTGAATCCCTCTCTAGGTTGGCTTCACCAATAAAACAGTGCGGGCCTGGAAGATCACCACCTTATGCAAGTTAGCAGAAATTTAAGCAGTCCCAAATTGCTTCTGGCATGTGTCTTTCCTTTTAAGTGCATGTTCTAGGTATTATGGCATTTAACATGATTTCTGTCTATGGAATATAAAATGGATATCTAGATGCTGCTGAATATACATGGTACTTGCTGTATTGCAAGTATTGCTGTCAATGCAATTGTTATCAATGCAGTATTACCTTGGAAGCCTGCTTTTGCTATGACTCCTTTTATGTACAAGCCAGCAGCTTTCCACTTTCTGCCTTCCACCTGGGCAACCACATCTAGTAACTACAATTATACAGAGTAAACCCCTACCTACAGTTTAATGTGTTTTTACTACCTACTTTCAGCCATGAGTGGTTCATTTGGTCTGAGTTTTCCTAATCGTTTAATGATTCTTTAGTAACATTATGGTTTTCCCTCTTCCTGGTTTTCTCCCTTCTGATATGTGTTGGTTTTATTTTTGTATATCATTGTTGTACTGCCCAATAAAAAGTTATTTTAGGCTACTATTTCTCTTATGCTGCCCCTGGAAGGAAGGGATGCGGATTCCTTAGGTAGCTCTTCTGTAAGATCTTGCATGGAGATGATAGAGCAGCAATAGAGATGGTGGATATTATTTCCTTAGTTCTCCTACATACCTTCTACCTTGTCAGTGTGGTATACCTTGTGATTAATCATCTGCAGAAATGTGAAGTTGGGAAAGTTGCTTCCATTTTCTTCTGTTCCTTAGTCTCTGAGAGGTGGACTTGTTCTCTTTGATTTTTTTTTTTTTTTTTTACTCTTACAGCAAGCTGTGTAGAGTAAAAAAAATTCTTAGTTACCAGCTGATGTGTCAAACCTTTGGGAAGTGTTGAATGAAATTCACTGTAATGATGTAATCCTTTCTTTGGTACCTGATAAGAGATTGAGAGGGGAAGAATTATACTATTTCAAGAAAAATACCTTCCCCTTTCAAATACTTAAATTCAGCTCCCTAGCCACTGCTTATTTTCTTTGCTCCTAGAGAGCAAGCTGTCTCAAGTCTTCTGGAAGTGTCTATTAACCCTGAGCACAGCAACTCTGAGAAACAGGAGTCAGCCTGTGACACACACGTGTTGTCTCTAACCCGCTGAAGTACTAATAAGTAATCAAGACAAGTGAAAAATTTACAGCAGAAGGTCTGTGTCATACAGTCAGCACTCAGCACATTTTGCTGCTGTTAGGTATCTCTCAGCTTGACATCTGGTGATGTATCGCAGACGTCTGAGACTGGCTGAAGCTAGAGAGATGGGCATCTGGGGTACAATTAGTTAGTTTAGAAGCACCGTGCGAGGAAGCCTCGACACCTGGAAGGGAAAGTTTCCACAGTCTTCAAAGCAGAATGCTAACCCTGGCATTTTATTCTGATGGCAGATGACAACAATTTTATTTTGTATCATAAATTGAGGGAGAGAGAGTTAATGTAGAGCTGAGACCATGAGTGTAGGGATAGAAAGAATAAAAAGAGCTCTCCTGGAAAAGTTTAGCCTTTATATTCCTGGTGTAAATGACTGACTTGTGCTTTTTGTACAGATCCCTGCAGACTTCAAACACCTGAAATAGTTCTGGTACTTGTGCAACTATTTGAAGCCAAAGTGTTGAGTAAGTCTAGTCAAAGTGTAGCAAACACTTCCACATCCAAAAATATTGCTTTTTAGCCATGGATGAAGAAGTCACAAGTGTATGTGTTAGCTTTGATGTGCCTAAATATGTAGAACTATGATGATTCGAAAGAATTTGAGGAATATTGCAAGAGAAATATCAGCCTTCCTACCAGCACTCTAATAAATAACTTTCCCATTCATTTTTAACTTGTTTTGTAGAGGAATGGAATTGAAAGGCTTATAGCATATTCTAAATGAATGTTAATTATACTTCTGACTTTTCACAGTTTTTATGGAGAAACCTTGTGACTGTATTAGTCATCTAGGGCATCACCCAAGGAGTAAGTCTTGACTGGTAGTGTAATAGAAAGCTGTTTTCCAAGATTCAACATCTGAAAATTGCTCATTTATTAATAATTAGAGAAGCTATAAATTCACAAACCGTTGGTTTATGACCCTAATCAGAAGTTTCTGGGGAATGAAGCTTAAAACTTTAAAAATTATTTTGGCAAAAATGTTATCATTAAACCTGAAATTTTGCATATTTACTGGGCAAAATCATTGTTCTGTGATCACAGTTCTGTAGATATTGCAAGGAGTTGATTTGAACTTTTTCTCACAGCAGGTAAACTCTATGTAGTGGCTATGACCTTGCATATTACCATCAGTTTTAGATTCTTCCTGCAGAAGTTATTAATACCAAAAGGCTCATTGCTTGCCTGGAAATAATGGTAAATACTTAAGCAGTTAAGTTAGTGGCAAAGACTTCAGAACTGTAGTTACTGGTTGTCATATAAAAAGATTTATTTGGCAAAGGAGTGACTCCTAGTGATGGATGTTGATGGTTTCAAGTTCAATGCACATATCTTAGCTCTGCTTATGGGATTTAGTTAACACCTATCGCTGAATATTAACCTGATCTCTGTAGCACAGGAAGTTAGAAATGTTGTGACAGACTTAAGATGATGAGTGGGAAGGCAAGATGGAGAATTTTTCAGTCTCTTTACATCCACCTTTCTATGTTTTGTAGAGAGAAGTAGGAAAACTTCTGGAGATTTGGTAACAAACAGTGGTACTGATAACCAAAGCATCTTTCATCTACATTAAAATTAAAGTTTTGCTTCTCTGGCTATTATTCAAGAAACTGCTTTAGCTGACAAATGAATTCAGCTTTCAAACAGTGTAACTTGTTGTTAAGTTTTTAAAATTTTTCAGAATTGCTTTTAGAGGTGGGTACTGCTCAGTATGGATTAATTGCATGGCTGCTGCTGTGCTATCCATAGCCAGATCTCTGGTGATCTTTTGTTCCTTGATTTAAAAAGTATTTGCATATGCTGTGTTTGGAGCATCAGTGTCTCAGTTCTAGGGCAGTGTCCTTAAATAATGCTGACTGCTACCGTGTGGCCTTGTTCTTAGTGATGCCAAATAGGATTAATGTAATGTGAGTTACAAAAGTAACAGGGATGGGAACACAGGAATCTGGTCATTAATGTGTTTGTTCTTAAATTGCTCTCTAGTAAATAGCTCTTAGCTCTCTGCTGAGTTTATGGCGCTTTGTCCCTTCACTAGGCTGTTCAGGTTCTCCTCTTTCTAGAATTACCTAACTCACCATCTTGGTTTTCTCCCTTATTATTTTTATTTTTAGAAAAGAGGGGAAAGAGTACGCTGTGCCTTTACATTTGTACTTAAATGATGCCATGATATTCTGTTTGTGCCAATAATGCCTCTGTTGTGTGTTTTCAATCAATGAGGTGAGTCAGTTCACCTCTGCTGCTTTCAGGAATTAAAATGGACTTTTTGTTCTATGGTTGTTAATGAGGAGCAGCCTCTTCCCATTTTGTGTCAAATACCATGGAAATCATTCTGCAGAGAACTAGGTTCGTTGCTTTAGAGGCACTGGACACAGGCAAGATTGAATGTGGGTAAGGAGAACAGGTCAGCTCTTTGGGATTCAGCTCACTGGGCCACGGACAGTCTATTTTTGTAGCAATTTAGAGGCTTAGTAACTGCAGCAGCTTTTTGAGTGGGGTGTTGAGTTTAGAGCTTGAATTCCCTTAAAACTGCATCTTGGCTTTCTGGGACCCAAAGAATTCCAATAGAAGACTCTATGTAGTTTAGTTTTGTTTTTTCTTCCCCTTGTTATTCTCCCTTGGAACAAATAAAAGGTGAATGCTGACCTGTGTTCTTGTAGGTGTGACAGACAGGGTTCCTGTGGTCAAAGCTTGTGTAGAAATGACTCCATAATATCTGGATGGCAGCATTTAGGAGCAGGATTTATCTCTGGATATAGGTAGTGCCACAGCATACATTCAGGCAACAGATCTAAAAACATGTGCCTGCTTCTTTCTTAAGTTAGAATTAGTTTCTTGTTAGAGATACAGAAACTCCAAATGCAACATAATACATCAGCATAACAGTAGAATTTAGATACATAGCTCCCTTTGAAACCCTAATTTTCAAATTCACTTGAAACTACTAAGTTTTTTATAATCTTATGGCTAAGTTTTTTTTTTTTTTTTTTTTTTTTTTTTTTTTTTAACACATAGGCTTTGTCTTTAAATTGTAATTTTGGATCTGAATTCTTGACAGCTTGGGAAATACCAAAGCTAGATTTGGTCTTTTTTTTTCATCTTTTTAATTGCCTCTAGTATTGCAGTCGGAATTACCTGTATGATGGAAACAGGAAATACTTAAATTCTAAGAAATCAATGAGAAATAAGGAGTTGAAGGCAACTAATACTACTTTAAGTGTGTTCTGGTTTTGGTCTTGATGGAAAGCAACAGAAGTGTTATTCTGTATTTCATGTATACAAACTACTCTTTATAGTAATTGCTTGTCCTGCTCCATAATAATAAATTACTAAAAATTAATCATGGGCCTGGTTTATGTCTTAGTGATACAGGACATTAAATAGTTGCTGGAATTTAATGAGAACAAAAGAACAAAGATGCCATTTCCATGCTCCTAAGCTCTTGATCTATTTTTATCTTTTGGATACTTTACCTGTGATGAGACATGGACTTTAAAAGTCAGGCCAACGTAACTGCATTGGCTTGTGTGAAATCACAGGAGGAGCAGCAAAGAGCCCGGAGTGTGAGAGCACAAACACAAGTCAAAGGATGTGAGGGAGGGTGCATTGTCTTGAATAAGTTCTGTTTAAACATTGCCTTTAGCAGCTCCATTGGATAATACCAAAACTTGGAGTAGCGCGAACAAAGCAAAATCATGTGAGGTCAAAATCGTGATAGCCACTTGCTTTGCTTTGATGTTCAGCCTGTGCTTTGAGATACTTCATGACTGCTAAACAGGAAGGAAGAGTGAAATCAGACTCAAGGAAATAAATTTCAAAGATCACATTTTGAGTGTCAAAAATCACATACATAGGGAAAAAAATCTATTATCAAAAATGCTAAGGTTCCTTAATATATCATCTTACTATAGAAACCTTTTTGAAGGCTGCAACCAAGATTCCTGTATAATGTCTTTTTTTGCTATTCCAATTCAAATGCTTTTTTTGTATTGTTTTGTTTTTATCTGAGGAACAAGAAGTATGAAGAGAGGAAAGTAATTCTGAATGAGATGCAAACAGCTTAATCTTTCCAGTGGCAGTTGTATAGGAGACCTGGTTAAGTTCACTTATTCAAAGAGCTTGTAGATGAGAAGGCTGAAGGTAAGGAGAAATGTTTAGAGTCCTACCCTAGGCCTCTTAAGTTAATGACTAACTGAATAAATACTTGTATTTATTGAAGAATTTTTTTTCATTCATTTTTCTCATTTATACTTTCAACACATTCAAAAAAATGTCATGTTTGTGTCCTTGATGCTTCAGGAATGTTGCTCAGAGAAGTTAGATCTACTTGGCACTGTCTGGCAGTTGACCAGCAAAGTTGTTTTTTACTTGGACCAGATATATTTAAGATTTGCTCATTAGTTACAGGACCTTTTTAACCTGCAGTGCATAGTTTGAAATAATTTTCTGAATTAAGAACAAATAAAGTTTCTGGAACTGGTATTTTATCATAGGACTTAATGTTCAAAATAATTTTTCCTAAATTTTTTTAGAAAGTGTTCAACTGCAGGATAGTAAATCAAGTGAAGTCATAATTCATTTGAGCATCTGGTCTTGCTCATATGAATATGTTAGAATATGGAAAACCTTAGGGAGCTCTGATGCAGGAGAAAAACTGGGAGCCCTTTGCCTTCAGAGCTGGGGCAGCTTGACACCATGCCACACTGCTGAGCACTGCTATGGGCCAGCTCTACTTGGACAGAAGAGTCAGTCTTGAGCATCTGGTAGTTATTCCTGGTGTTTCATCGTTATTTTTGTCTAAAACTTGTCTGAAACACAGGAAGCAACAAGTGAAGTTGTATGGATAAGGGAGTGTGTGTATAGGGAGGATGGAGGAAGGGTTTGAATAAGACTTGAAGCAACAAAAATAAATTTGGAAATAGCAACTATTCTCCAAATTATTTTTGCAGAATAACAGGTTTTATTCTGTGGTGTTAGTTTCCAGCTTCCTGTTTGTTCTTATTATATCTCAAACCTTGTTAGCAAAATGAACAGGTGAACAGCTTTTAAGCCTACCTGCATCTGGCTTCTTGCAATATGCCAGGTTCATGTTTGCTGTAATTTAATTTCAATATTGCTATGTTGATTTACAGTAATAGAGAGCCTGGCCTAGATTTTTAAAAGACTGGCTAGCAGAAAGGAGAAACAGAGCTTTTGAATACTTGTTGATGCTATAATCTCTATCAAATAATTGGAATCTTTTGGTAGATTCAAAAGAGTAGCAACTCAGTGAGAGAACTAAATTAAGCAAATGAAAGGGAGCCTGTTTCTCAACTAATAAAATGCATTAAGACTTTTTAATGTCTATCTGAAGTGGTTTTGAATCCCAGTGTCTTGATTTATTTGAAATGGTATTGGGCACTACACTTGACATAAAGGGGGAAACAACCTTGAGCTGGCATTAGGAAATTAAGTTTTATATTTGATCTCTTCCTTCCTATGAACTCTTACAAGCACAGAGGAATTAATGGAGTTGAAGATCACGCTTCCATGAGTAGCTCAGCCTGTGCCTGCAGTAACTGGTTCTTTCATGACAAGTTGGTATTTAAATGATTCTACCAGGTGGCAGATGTTTTCTCAGTTAACACTGTGAGTGATTCCTGGTGGGAATCCCTCTGCATGTCTACACGGACAACCCTCCATGTATGAACGCGCTTGGACAAATAGAGTATAATCTGCTACAAGGTGGTTGGTGTCTTGAAATGTCCTGGCTGTTATTAGATAGGGTGTTGATATAGGTTACCATTTTGGTTAATTTTTATTGTCTGCTCTTCCTCCCTCCCCAGTGCAAAACAAGGCTAAAATTGGCCAGTTCAACTATTAAAGAGGAATGGGGTGCTGCTTATCCACAGTGGTCTTACAGGAAGCCAAAATTCAATGCTTTTCTTCCCTACCTGAAGCAGAATTGTACTTTGTTTTGCAAGTGAGGATATTAATCTTGGTGAGATATGTGAGCTATATGTTTGTGGGCTGTGTACATATTGAGAAAGCCTTAATATTATAATGCTTAAGCTTATAGTGTAATCATTAGTTGCTAATTTGAGGATTGTCGTGTTTCCTGAAACATTGTTTTCTGTTGTGCAAACAAGAGAAGTAGTAACTCACTTCATTGACTTTGTTTTGGAGGTAGTTTATGTGAATCTGTTTCCACTTTTTATGCCAACGGCACAAATAAAGAGCAGTGGAATAGCTAAGTCAAGGAGTTACTAAGCAATTTGCTTAAAAGAAAAAAAAGAGTCTTTGTGTATAAAACAACCTGACAATCAAAATACTGGACCAAGATGCATTAGAGCCTCACATTTGGATACCTTTGCATTATTATGACATCCTTTCACTGTAGAAATGACAAGCGTTTACAACCTTCATGGCCAAAACCTATTTTTAAAAGCTTTTTCTTCCAGATTTTAAACCATCATTTTGTCTTATCAATACTTATTGGCGGAAAATCTTGCAGGAAATGGTATCTGTTTTTGGAAACTCACAGGAAATCTTTTTTGTACCAAGAATTTCAGTAGCTGTAGCTCATTCTGCTTTGGTTTTTTTGTACCTGTGTTTATCCCAATACTAAACTTTCGCCCTTCGTGATCAGAATGACCACAAGTTATAATGTTCAATGGCTTGATTAATATTATTATTTATATTATTATATATTTACATTAATACATCATTATATATAAGAAATATTATATATTTATAGTAATATTATTTAAATACACTTACTCATAACTAGCAAATTCCTACCTTCTCAACAAGCCACAGACTGTCCTTTATGTGGAAGAGAAGATTTTTATTATTTCTTTGTTGTCAAGATGTCTACTTCTGATATACTGGATCACTTAACTATTACACAGTTTAAACTTTCTCAGAACATAAATTGTCTTTGTCATTGCGTTTTCTAATGCTGTTGTACAGAGATTGCCACTTAAAACAATTAAGATTCCTTTAAATTTGGTGCTTTGTTAAGGAAAAACACTAAACATGATCTGAATTTTATTTAACACCATTTTTAACTTAGTGCTGTGATTGATGCTTATTTGCAGGTTTATATTAAAACAAATTGGAAACAAAGTTTCTTAGTAACCACCTTCAACTTTTATCTAGCAGATAAAAGTAAGGAATGTTTGTTCTAGTGTGCCTGTGGCTTATCAATGCCGTTGTCAAAAAGCAGGCGCACATTCAGGCAGACTACAGGTGGTGTTGACATTTATGGATCCCATTTTCTCTAAATAGGCTGCTTTAGAATCAAGATTGCATTCAAAAGCTGCCTTTCAAAACAGTTTTACTTCTCTTTGAAGTGAGAATTCAGACCATTTGCATTTTTAACAGCTTGCACTCTAGAAAGAGGGTAAAAACGTCAGCACCCACAGCCCTTCCGTGAGGGATTAGGTAACTAAAACGGGAGGCATTCTCGGCTCCGTGTAATTAGCTCTCCTATAAAACTTTGTTCCAAAACGTGGTTAAGACGGCATTAACTTCAGTTAGTTCTTTCCAAAAATCAAGACCTCCCTTGAATACTCCACTTTTCTGGGTTTGGGAAGAACATTATTGCATATGAAGGGTAGCATTGCTTTTGAAAATAATTTTAGTGAAAATTATTACCTGCTGAAATAGATAAGATTCTTCTCCACAGTACGGAGGGGCTCATTTTCCTGCCAGTCCTCGCTATACAGCTCTGCTTTTACCAGCAGCCTCTTAACAGTGCCCTGTATGTGCTGCCCCGATCCACTTATTTTCTGGTTAGGTGATGGGGAAATGAAGCAAGACAAGGGACATCATGTTGGCACGGTGTTAATGGTGTATTTATTTTTTAATTGTTTAATAAAGGTAAATAGAGCATCTAACCTGAATATGAAGTATAAGTCTTTCTAGATTCTGTAAGTAAGAGGTACTTTAAAGCTCAGGACTTTTTTTTTCTTTTTTTAATGTATGCCTTACAGTAGTCATCCTGCGCCTGAATGATAAGGGAATGCTCTGTACAGCTCAGAAACCTTTGAGCACAAAGCACATAATATGTATTTCAGGGAGGGTAACTATTTACTATGAATTTGCTGCCCTGCAGTAGCTGCCAGGTGCATGTTCTGTGGTGAATGTGAGATAACTGAAGAGGAATTATCTGTTGTTGCCTGTTCCTTTAAGAACTGGTAAGGTAATTTAATTACAACCAAGTACAAATGTTTGAAATGACAGTACAAATGAATGATGAATATTTTTATTTTTTAGCTGTGCTATAATTAATGTTCTGAATGTTATTGCTGTGTTTTATTGGGAGTATATTACTGCATGGAATTCATGTCAGAAGATCCAAACAATAAATTCATACAGTAAAGAAAGGGACTTCCTAGTCATTATCTGTTGCCCCTTTTCTTTCATCGCAGCCAGATAGACTTTCTGCTTCCTTTTCCCCACATTGGCTAAAAGGAACAGATTTGAGTTAAAAAAACAGGACACTGAACATGATGCGAGTGATCTGATGGAAGATGTTGCATTGACCTTACCCGTTATATTCACATCATTATATCTCTGCTTAAAAAGCATCTCTTCTCACTGAGCTAGGTGTGTGTTGCTATTTCAACACCTCTTTTAAGGTATGCTAATTTAGAGAGTCTGCCTGGAACATGTTGTTAATATCTTTTTTTTTTTTTTTTTTTAATTTTATTAATTTAAAAAGAAATTGTATTTGGCCTGGAGTAGTTTCATCTGGGCTGAGAAGCTTTTAACCCCACTGGTCTTTATTTTTCCCCCCAACCTTTCAAAGTAATAAATTACTGAGTTTAAAGGCTTAGTGTGAAGAACCATCTCGAGGAATGCTGAAGTGGTTTCCTGTAGGACACCTTGATTTTTAAGCTATATTTGTCTTTGGGGTAAATCACATGAAGAAAGCAAATGGGGTAAAACAGACAAAACTCTCCTGCAGGGTTAGCACATGCCTTATGTAAGAGTGTATTTTTCTTTAATAAATTCCACGTTTGCAAATAATAGAAATCTCCCAAGGCTCTTCAGGTTAGAGTATATGTTTTAGTTGGGCAAACCAAGGCATGGACTAATTAATTAGTTGTTGAGGTCAGCCAGCTTATGCAAGAAGTATAATCAGAAGTCCCAAGTGCCTGCTATCCAGCATAACTCTGTGAACAAACTCTTCGGTTCTTTGCTTTAAAACTGTACTCTGCATTCTTTGTGAGGAAAATTGAAATAAGATTTCTTCAGAAAGCTATTTGAGTTCTGGCTCATGTTTAATGCTGAAATTTAAAGTGGATGCTTGTGGGTTTTTTTTTTTGTTTTCCCACCCACCCCCCCTTTTCTTTCTTTGCACGTGGCCTGAAACTGGATAATCACACTTCATTTTGCAGGAGAGGCTGTTAACCTTTGTGTGATATTTGAACTATACAGGAAATAATTGTCTGTGCTAGTACCCCAGCATTCTGACTTTGTAATTTGAACTGACCTTGCAACAGAGAGCAAGATAGAGCAAAACAGAGAATCTTGGAATGTTGTCATTGAACTTTAGACAGAATACTGTTTTTTGGTTTTTTTTTCTTTTTTTCTCCTTCAATGCAACAGATCAGTAACAAGTTTCAAAGAAGAGTGTTTGTGTGTTGCACTGTAACTTGTGAACCAAAGTAACACACACTACATGGAAAATCTAGGAATTATTATTAGTCTAACTGAAGTCTTAATAGTCAGATGAAAGAACTATTTATCTGCTGGTGGTATGAACATGGTTCAAGTCTACTCAGCAAAGTTGTTAGAAGCTTTCCAGGATTTCTTTGGGCTTTGCTCCATCTTTAAAATGCCCCTGTGCTGTGGAGATGGGTGGATTGGCTGGGGGCAGCGGGTGGGTAGGCAGGCAATAGAAGCTTGGGTTGGAGGAATTTTTGGTGTATCCTCTGCCCTCATGGAACAAGGGGGTCAAGAGCTGCATCTTGGTGCCTAACAGCAGGGTATATAGTGGGGCTTTCACTCTTGGATCTACTTGAGGTGGGTTTGTTTTGTTTTTATGCTCAAATAAGCTTTACAGATTTTGTTCTTTTGACTGGAAATCCAAGTTAGACCTAAATTTATTACATGTGTTTTGCTTTACATGTTGAATAATTGATTCATGCACTTGGGAAGAGGAAAAATACAAACCAAAGGTTGCTGCTTTGCCCTATAATCACCCCATGGTGAGTTGCTTGGTCTTCGGCCTTATCACTGTGTCTTCTCCTTTGTGCCCTCTGCTATTATCCTGCAGCTGGGATATCCCTTTATGCTGCATTATTATACTGAGGTCACAGGCACTTTGTTCTGCACACAGTAACTACTACTTGTTGTTATTATCTGTTACAGAAATACATATTAAACAAAGATGTTAAACCATGCAGTCCTAAAAGCCATAAAAGCCTAAAACAGAAACCATTTTGTGGACATGGAAACTGAGTTTACTGGCTTAACACAAAGCCTGTAGCCTGTTACAAGGAATGGCCATGCTAAATACATTAGGATATAAGTCTGCAGGCTGCATAATTATGTCTGTGTTATGGGAATTTTTGTCATTGATTTCAATGAAGCCAGTAGTTTTTTTTCTATCAAGATAGCATTCAGCAGCAAATAAGCAGAAAATGAACATTAAAAGAAAATAAAATGTTTCCAAATGTGCTAAGGGGAGTCCTTAGAAGTTCTTTTAATGATGTCTTTTTATAGGTATTACTGGGCAGCAGCCTTCGATCCCATTTATTAGTGGGCCTGTTAGTATGGCCCAAGTGCATTTATCCCTGTGTGTTAAAGGTTTCCTCTTCCAGCATGGCCCATCAAAATACTATCCAGAATGTGGAAGATACATTTGCACAGTTGTGTTCTGCTAAATTTCTATATGGTCAACAAAAGGCAAAACAACCAGATCCTTATGAGAATTGCAAGGAATTCATATTTAGGGGGGGATTTTTCTATAACTTCTGCATTTGTTGATGTATGTGTTGTACCCCCACACCTGTAACTGAATTCTACCCCAGCCTATGTTAAAAGATCTTAGGGTCTCTAAAGAGAGGGGAATACTTTTTCATTAGTTTCAAGACAGATTAAGTCATTGCCATTTTTTCCAATCCTTTTCTCTCCAATGTCTCTTTGAATCAAATAATTCTCAATAGTTTTTTCATATTCCTATGGAATCTTCTCTAAGCTCATTCTAAATAAAGAGACTGTTTTGAGGAGCAAGGTAGCCAAATTCACTTTTTATTGGTCCATTTATTAAATATGAAGAATCAAGGATATATTATAGTATCTTAAGACTTGAACAAATACATGAAATTTTCATTAATTCTTGATACATGTATATTTAAATGTGTTCAAAAAAAGCTTAAAATGCATCATTGGGAAAAGGCAGGATTGAGGCAATTAAGACTGGTACCCAGAAGGAGAGCAGTGATGATGGCACCTGATTTTGTACCTAAGGCTGAAGTTGATTTTGCATCGATTGACTCCAGCTGTGCTTGGTGAGGGACCTAACCCCAGTCAGGGGTTGCTATTAGGGGTTCAAATGGAGCAGTTTAGCACTTCCAGGTGCTGTAGGACCAAGTGATAGAAATAAGGTGCCCTTAGAGCTGACAAGGCTCCTTACACTGCATATGGAAAGGGTAAAATGCTCTAAAAATGAGTTTAACAGGAACAAAAAACATAGTTTGGGGTCTATAATTTGACAGTAGGAAACTTCAATGAGAAGTGAACCTTAGATTGGAGGGAAAAAAAGAGAAATGGAAAAATCCTCTCCTAGGCAGTGTATTCTTGGTGTGCTGGAACTTAAGGAGTTGAAAGAGTTCATGCCTGTGCTCTCTGGGATTCTTTTCATCCATAAAACTTCTGCACTTTGACTAACTGTATATCCCTAAAAACTAAACCTAAATCCTAAAACCCCAGATTTGTCATCAGAAACCAAGTTGTTTGCTGTTCAGCTGTATCTAGTAGCTGGTTTTATTTGTATTGCATTTTCTAGTAGAAATCAAAATCTTGTGTTTTTTTCCATTCTGAAAGACAAGTCTGTATTTGCAAAGATCCCCCAAAAGCTTCAAATTCATAATAAATATATGGGGATAACCTGACCTGAGAAGCAAAGCATGTTTTCTCTGTATTTTTTTCTTAGTACATTAATTTCTAGGAAACAGTTGTCTTAGGAATTCTGCAACAGATCTTTAGTTGTGCTACTAGAAATGAATACAGATATTTTCAAGTATTAATATAGCTTTAATCGCCTTCCAATACTGCATCACGGAAAACCATCTAAGTATGGATCACTTTGCTGCAGCTATTTCTGTTTCCCTCTAGTAGGGAGAAAAGATGCTTTTGTTTTTAAAGAACACTTAGTCTTTCAAATCTCTGGCTCTGTACAATGATTTCAAGATGGAAATTTATTTAGGCTCTTACTGGAGCTAAGTATTTAATACTATTGCTGTTAAAGTTGCTTTTTCCTAACCAGCACACAGAAATAATTTGCTTGAAGAAAATACTTTTTTTAAAAAAATTAAAATATATTTATATTTATCTTGAAAAAAAATTCTCCCTAGCCACATTTTTGTTAATGATTTTTGAAGAGGAAAAATAGAATTTATACTTTTCCCATCTTGAAGATTGTTTGCTTTTAAAAAAAATAAGAAAAAAATCAAAATTTCAGAATCTGGAAATCTTTCTTGCCATCTATAAACACTGTTTTAATTGTAACAAAAGAGGGATTTGAAAGCGGGTAACCTGGCTGTCTAGCAAATTCTGTTAAGGATGTTCACTGATGTGAAGAAATATATTTTTAATAATTGTTTTGATGTTGTATTTAGAAAATAGATTAGTCTGTTTGGGAAGTAAGAAGGGCTCCCTCTTCTATTTGGAATTTCATAAAAATTCCCAACTGTAGGGGAAATGGAGCTTTTGAGGGTTAGAATGCAGTTTACTTATCTATTTGTCCCTTATTTCAGCATTATATTAAGCACACTTCAGTGCAGTCTGCTGAAGTTGGGCTTTTTATGAATTTTATTTTCTGCTGTTGAATCAATCCATTTCTTCCTGTGAAAGGAAGGAAAAACTTGAACAAAACTAAAAGCAAACATTGCTATTTGTGAACTTTTTAATGACAAGTATTATGTATCTCAGTTGCCCTATTGAGTCTTAAAGCAAAAGAAGTATGAATTGTTGGTCTTATTTTAGTTTCATTTTCTTATTATTTCACCATCAATCTATACCGGTTTGATGCTGCATTCTGCAGAAATCTGTGTGTTTAGGTACTTGCTTTTGGTCATTTTTGTAACGTCCCGTTCTTGTGACAGCTTACTGGAGTGATGAAGCTGTGAATGCTGAAAGACTTTTAATAAAAGGGAACTTCATACTGCATTCACACTGTGGTTGGTGATTTATGATAAGAGACTTGCTATGCTGGGTGTTCTTTTTCTTTATTCAGCTTGATATTTCAGCTTGGATGGCCTACACATTTTCCTATAGGAAAATATCTTTTTCTGTCTTTTGAACCTGGATATAAATCTCCGAATGACAATCTTGGTAGAGAGAAATGTTTCTTTCTCACTCTCATGTCTGTTGAAATGTGCACAGTGTAAAAGTCCTCCAATGGAACTTTTATCTGGTGTTTTTGTGAAGTTAAAGAGCAAATCCATAGTGAAGAATAGAATTTAAAAATGCTGTTTGAAAGCCACCTTATAAGATGCTTATATTCTATGTCTAAGTGTTTTGGATGTGCTGGTTGGGGGCGGAACAGATGTGAGAGACAAGAAACCAAACTTTTAGACTCTCTGAATCTTCTCAGGGCAAATGCAACACCTGTTCTGAAGATATTAGTAATCTGTTATATAAAAATGCTGACAAAACTCTATGCACTGACCCTGTAGATCAAATACCTCCTCCCCTGTGCTCAGTACTTCTTCCAAGCAGCATGGAGTCACGGTTGCACTTCACTGAGTGGTGTTCAGTGAAGTGCATTTTGTAAGATATAGGGTAATAGTTGATTAATGTGTCTGTTATACCGGGTATAGGAGGATACTAGGAATTTTTGGTTCCCATCTTTGTAGACTTTATTCACAGCCTATTTATTGTTCAAAAAATCTTATGTGTGCAATCCTCAAAGATCTTTTTCATTTTCATTAGAAATTGTATTTAGGAGATGGGCACTGTGAAGGGTTCGGATTTTAATTAAATTGTGTCTGTTTTCAACAATTTGTCTTAACTATGGGGGAAATATGAACTGAGATTAGTGTTGCATGAAGAGAGAAATCCATCTTTTGAGTTGCTGGACTTTCTAGGAGTTAAATCTTGCCTAACATAAATCTGGTTGTTCTTGCTGGAGCTAATTATTCACTTGTCCACGATGCTCAGATTCTATGAAGCAGATGTGATAGACTGCAGCTGCTCAATGTGGACAGGGACAGCAACAAAATGCGCATTTCAAGTGGTTC
The DNA here is from genome assembly GCA_034781795.1 of Crypturellus tataupa. Taxonomy (NCBI): domain Eukaryota; kingdom Metazoa; phylum Chordata; class Aves; order Tinamiformes; family Tinamidae; genus Crypturellus; species Crypturellus tataupa. The sequence goes on from JAWLRI010000115.1 coordinate 4,762,566, forward strand.
TCAGGATGATTATGACATTGCAGTACTGACCAAAGCATCAGAGGTTTTTTCAAATTCCTAAAGAAGATGCAATTCATACTCCAAAGAATGAATAATAAGTCAGGTGTGGAAAGGGCAGAGATATTAAACTAGAAATGTTACAAATTCTTTTGAATATGGGGGGATATGAAGAGCTGCCTACAGCTGAATCTCCTGTGTGTGCTGGTATCACTCCATTCCCTTGCCTGTGAACAGAAGCCTGGGCACATTCAAGCTCTGTCAAGACTGCTGCTAGTAACTGCTGCTTAAATGTCCTCAGAAGCATTTGATACATATAATGATTAGTTCTTTGTTAGTCAGTTTGGGTCAACTCTGTTTCTGATATGAATTCTAGGAGTAAGAAAAGCCAATAAAATCAGGCTAAAGTAGGGAAAATCTAACTTGAGCAAGTGAGCTCAAGAGGTTCTTGCTACCAAAGTAGTATATAGTAAAGCAATATCAAACTCATGACTGCACTATGGTGGAATTAGACATGCTTCTAAGCAGGACTAGGCAATGAGAATTAGGGAAAGGTGAATTTACAGTGCAGAGTTTTTCATTCTTCTGGATCGAGACTTCTCAAGATGGTGAGGTTTTGAGGCATTTGGCAAGACAATGGTTTTGGAAAGGCTGTATTCACACCGCTTCTGTAAAAACTTTTATCATTGTTTTTTTTGTTCTTCAGAAGTCAAAGCTCAGTATATCTGCAGGTCACATTGCCAATATCCTGCTAGATTAGTATCTGTGTCAACTGATGATAGTCTCATAAGATAGGTGTTGGTATCACAATAAACACAGCTGTGACTCATCTGGGGGGCTGTTTTCTATTGTATTGCTGAAGAAATGTAATTAGAAAGGAAAAGACACGATTCCAGCAGGACTGACTGAAGATCATCTGCAGAACTTCCATGATAAGAGAAATGAAGGACAGGAAAGAATTTTGTGTCTCTGAGCAACATTATTGGTCCTATGTTTCAGGGGCAGAATTGAAATCATCCTTGTGGAGGGGAGCAGACACAGGTCGCCAGATAGGCAGCCTCATAAGAGTGACAAAGCTGAATCTTAGGTATTACAAATGTAAGTGAAGTCTGGGAGCATTTAAGTGCTTCTGTTGTGGTACATGTGAAACTGGCTATGCTGTTTTCCTGTTGTTTTTCTTTTGCTATTAATTTTGCAAACTTTGAATGCCTCCTGTTCAAAACAGTAGCTTCAGTAGATGTCTTATGGCATATGCTTATATGGCATATATGCTATACCTAAGCAAATTTCTGCATTAATCTGATTTCTTAATTGTTTACCTCATCATGAAGAGGATTCTAAAAACCCCATAAAAGTTTTTGCTCTTACTGAAGGAGCAAAAATAACCTGAATGGATAAGATGCTTAGGAAGCTTCAATATGCCTTTTTTATAGGCAGCTGTAGTAGCTGAGAGACTTGCTTTGAGAAGCCCTTTATTGCTGTCAAAAAAAAAAAAAAAAAAGGAATTAAGTTATTTTTAAGCAGTTCATTAAGTTTCTTAGGCATAAAGCTGAGAATCCAATTCGTTCAAAGTATTCTTGGAGAAATATCAATTAAGATGTGCTGTTTTTCATTTTGTCATAAACTGTTTGTTTGATTTTTCCATTCCAAGTCCAGGCTTTCTACAACTGGCAGCAAGGTTTCAGTTTGGAATCATTAAACAGATACAGAAAAGATGGACAGAGATTGTTTTCTGTAACACGAAATATTCTGCAAGCAGCAAGATGAAATTCAAGAAACGAACAATTAATGCAGTATTTCAAACCAAGTATATCTTAAGTGTGAATTTCAGCAATGATAAAACTGTTTCCAAAAGTAAATAAGGCTCATCGCATTATAACTGAACAAAAGAGGCCAATGTGCTGTAATAATAACTTTTGCCTAGTCTTTTGACAGACAAAGCAGAGGCATGCTAGGTCTTTCATGTTTTAGACTTCTCTGAATCCAGAAATATATTCATAAAGTTAAAACTGTTTTCATTTGAAATGGTAAGATTTTGGAGAATAGACAACTGTTTGTTTTAAAAATGGCTAGCGTATGTTAAGTAGTATTGCAAAGAATATGTGAAAGGAGTTATTTGGATCACCCGCTTTCTTGCATAGCATATGTGCATTATGGCCTAGTTAAATATTACAGCTCCCATAATTTTTCATACTATTTGAATGTTAATTATTTGTATGTTAACTTGTTTCATTTCTGTGAATGGATGCCCTTGCAGTTGGCATGAATGGAGAGAGTGACCTCCTGCTGTCATTAGAACAAGAGGGCAAAGGCTGGCTGCATGTAAGGGACCTTTAGGACATTTAAAAAGAAATATTGAACCTGTATTTTTCCTTTACAGTAGGTCTAATGTGGAGGAAAATCTATAGTGCTCTTACGCTTGAGTAAGACTGATACTACATTCCATAGACTATGCTATCTTAAAGCTAAAATAACTTGCTTAGTATCTTTATAGTGAGTTGGAGGAAAAGATTGGAATTAAATTTGTCAAGGCTTCGAGATGTTGATATTATTGTTCTACTACACAAGTATGTCTTCTAATTTGACAAGGCTGAGGTACATTGACACTAATGCTGTGCTGCTGCTCCTATTGAACTTACTTGGATCTGAAACTCCATATTTTCTTACTTGGAATTGTATTTGTAAAGAGCTGCTTTGTGAAGAAAAGGATACGAGTGATTTTTATTCCATTTGTTCAACCAAGCAGATCTGAGGGCTTAAGTAGCATTAGGATTGTTATAGGTGTAAGTGCAGGTTAAGTTACTTAAAACAAGACTGTGTCCATGCTTCATGGTGAAAATGCAAGGGTGTCTTGCTGGTTTCTAGAGGTTATCATGCAAGCAGAAGCTGTGCATGAATTATGAAATACTGATGTGTGAAATACAGGATCTCTAAGTAGTTGAAAAGTAGAAAGCCTCTTTTAATGAGGGGGGGTGTGGGTGGTGAAAACCTGATGGGCATCTCTGAGATGCAAGTCAGATCTTCTCAAATTTTGTGAGTAGCTCTTGCTTTCCTCCCAGAAATCTCACTTAAATAGGGAAAAAAACTACTTAAATCATTAGGGCATTAGGGAGGAGCAATTCAAAAGGACAAAATACCGTTAAAAAGAAAAGCATTGCAGTATATCTTGCTTTAAAATTACAGACAAGGAATTTCTGTGGCTAAATTATTTATATATTATTTATGGTTTCAAAGAGCTTTACAAAGAGGTTTACAAAGGTATTTGGATAGTTGAGAATCTTTGTTCTCTTTTTAGCATGCACAAAGTCAAGGGAAACTGGGAGGAGTTATCAAATTAAGTTGTGAATTTCTCTTCCTGGCTTTGCTTAAGAAGGAGTCTGAGGTTTAAAATCATTTATCCTGAAAATGGTATTTGTTTCATTTAGAACTGTGTAATGCCTATTGAATTTCAGTTCTGTACCTTTTGCTTTCATGTTATTAAAAGTGATTTTTCATACATTCAGCGGTGTTAGTGATTCTGGTGTTTGTATTGCTTTTAGAAAAAGGCACTTTGAACTAGTGCAATATACCTGGTATTTTAACTGTTATCACTCTGGGTTCATGAACCTCCATCCCCACACTGTATTTCAGACTCTGAGCTCTTGGAAATGCAACCCTTAACTTCATGAGTGCTGTGTGAATTTGGCTCCCTCATGCCCTGCCTCCTTTCAAGTGCACGCAGTCATTCATAACTCGGGGTACTCACTGCAATGGCCTGTCCGCTGTTCAGAGCGCACTGTGCCACAGCTGTGCTGATAATTAAAAAGGGCCAGTGCTTGCCCTGCAGCCTTGAGGCCAAGGGGCCTGGTACAGCTCGGCTGGTGTCGTGGTCCTTCCTGCCCAGCTTTTGCCCGTGTCCTCCTGGATGCAGTTCTGGCCTTGCCACTCCTGAGGCTGCCCAGAAGGGCCCTGGGAGGATCAGCTCCTTTCTAGCTTCCTGGAGCAGTTTTAGGTCTAGGGGAACCTGGTTCTTGTTGGGTTTAGGAAAGGAAGGGAAGGAGCTAAACCTGCTGGGTCCTTGTCCAGCTGATGCTGATGTGGTGGTAATGGGCGTCTCAAACATGGTAGCCTGGTCTTGAGATGGTGAATGCACTAAAAGTATGTAAAATGGGTACAGGTGCAAAAATGCAGCTTAAGAATCAACAGTTATTGATTTACAAAAAAAGAATCTATTAGAGGTAATAGTGCTTTGAGGTTTTTGATTGTTTTTGAAAATGGTGTTAAGTTCTGTACCCCCACTATAAATACAAATTTTAGTTATTTTTTGTGATTAGTACTATTTCCTATGCTCACCCAGGGAACAAGTGTAATAAAAGAAACCTCAAAATAAAGAGAACTCATGAGACAGAGGGTTTGCATATTCCTTATATTTTTCTAGGAGGGAGGGAACAGGGAAGGTTAAACAACCTTTTTTTTTTTTTTTTTTTTTTCTCTCTCCTCAATCTTATCCCTGTCTTGTTTAGGGAATAAACGGGGAACTTGGATTTTTAGGACTCATAGGAATGTTACAGACAAATCTGCAGAAAACATTTGTATTTCCTTTTCCTGAGTTGGCTGTAAAAAACTGTTCTAAAATCCCATAGGGCCTATGCGATGTATTATAAATTGCTTGACTAAAAGAAGTGTATGCCCTTCGTGTATTACTTCTGCCCAAGGCTACACTATTAAAATGAAATGTCTTATGATCACTATTTCATGTTGTCGTTCCTTAATTTTTATTAATAAACATAGCTATGCAGATACTTGCATATTTTTCTGATAGTCTCTTCCTGCTTTGGTTTTAGAATAATTGGAGGACAAAATATATGCATAACAAATATATGCATTGTATACACAGAAGGGTGAAAAAAAGGACTGGAATACAAAGATGCTTAATATTGATAATAAATTATGTAGAAAAATATTTTTAGGCATACTAATTTCAACAGCTCGAGTTACAGGGAGTATTTTCTCCAGTTTAAGTATCCTGGTATTATCTCAATGAAGAGCGACCTGGACCACCCCCGTTCTCCCAGTCTGGTGTTTATTTGGATTCAGACCTGCTCTCGCCCTTACCCGCGCTGCGGGGGGCCTTTCCCTTCAGTTGGATTCCTTGCAGAGTAGGATGCAACTAAAGGGTCACAAAAGTGGTAGAACTCAGTGTTTGGTTATCAATGAGATTTGAGGGTTTTTTCTTTTCTTTTTTCTCTTCTCTTGTGTATAGCTTCTAAGTCTTTACTACACTGGACAGTGATGTTCCTCAATTTTATATTTCTGTCACTGATGACCTCTTTATTTTCCATAGTGACACTTTATCACCACTTGACAGGATAGCCATTTAATTTGTGAGCCCTCTAACTACAGGCTGTGTGCAGAGTACATTTTTAGAGCAGTGTGTGATAAAGTAACTGATAATAAAAGAACCTTGTATCTAGATCAAAAAAAAAAAAAACTGTTAGAGCTCTCATATGAAAGAGGTTAATGGATTCCAAGGAAGAAATGGAGTGTGTTGTCATTCAATCTTACTGAGGTTTGATTTCTTTTATCAGGCTGAGTAATGACTGCAGGCACTTGCCCTTTTCATATCGTTATAATTTGTAATAAAATGAAATGCTGAGGACTTGCCACATTAGCTGAGGAATAGTAGTTGGCCATTTGCTTACAGAAATTCACGTCTGTTCTCTCTGTGCTTATTTCAGAACCCATAACGAAATACAAAAGATTGGGTTTACTTACTGTAAAGCAGATCAAGCATATGGAAAGTAGAGATCAAGTATATGGAAAGTAGAGAATCAACTTGTTCGTATATGCAGTCACGTGCTCCCCTTTCTGCATATATCGGAAACCTCTGAAGCACTTCAGATAAGCTCCTTTGAGTGACGCATAAGTAGGAAGCATCTTGTAGTAACATCCTAAAAAATGACTGAGAATAGCTCACGTAGCAGATGAAAGCTACCTCCTTCCTAGACCAAACGAGCTTGGTGAAATCAAAGCTTTCAAAGGCTCAGCTAAGCTCCTGCACTCTGACTCGACTTCCTTGGTCGACCACTTTTCAAGAAAGCAGAAGGTGCGGTGACTCCTATGAGAACTTAATTACAAAAATGGAGAATCAGGTGTCCAACTTCTGCTCTGTGATTGTTTTAGAGGTCACTGGACATGTTCTGGGGAAAAAAATGTTGTCAGCTCTTTCTTTAAATAAATTTTTTTTGCTCTTCCTAAGAGCAGCCTAAGTCATCTGTGACTTTTGCGTCTCAAGAGATTCTCACTTAATTACTTTGGATTTTTAGGCCTTTGTGTGGCAAAACATTTCCTTTGCGTAGAATGAAGTCTCCTGCTATTTTATTGATACTAACATATTTCAGAAAGCCCTAAGGAAGGGGATAAATCAAAAACCCCTGAATGTTCCAACCCAACTTAATGTTTTTATCCATATATTAGTGATAGAAATTTTTTCTTTAGCTTGAAGTTATTCAATACATAGAGTGAATGGCTTAGAAATGAATTTCTTGCAGAAAACATCATCTTCTGTAAATGTTATAAAGAAATACATAGGTAATATTTACAGAAAAACTGAGCTCTTATATACAATTTGCGCATCACTAAATTAAAAGATAAAAAGCAATCCACACATTTCTAGCAATAGCGCAATATTGTCACTCTGACAAGATATCAGGTTATTGTCCACATTTACAAGTACTTAGACATTGTGTAAAATGATATACATAATATTGCTTACCGCTGTACATTTTATGTATTGTTCCTGTCAAGATAAAGCTAATGCGTGCATTAGGGTTACTTACCATTCCCTTTCTGTGTTCTGAAAAATGTGGTTGCCTTTTCAGAGGAGCTGTCTTTTTACATTTTCTAGTTGATGCCTTGAATTACAATGCTTATGTCAGATTGTATCAGTCCTATGAGAGAAGTGAACGATGCACCTTCAAGAAAGGAAGCAATTAGATGCCCTTTTCTCTACAGTGAGTGTTTTTTTTCTCCAGTTACAGCCTGGTAGCAGGGGGTGTCTGTGTACTAGGAAGAGGGGAGGAATCTACAAAGTAGCTGCAAGCAAAATGCTAACAAGGAAACTGCCACAGACATGATCTCCTCATAAGAGGATGGATCCTGGTGGAATTTTTTTCTTCTTTCTCAGACTGCGGAACTTGGAGCTAGTCATTCTGGTTCTTCTTTTAATTGCTTGTGATTCTTCTGGGCATGGGTTACTTGAGAAAACAAAACTACAGAGCAGACCACAGAAAAACAACCCTAGGATGTTAAAGAACCCTGGCGGTGGTTCTACTCGGAATGGCAGCAAGCAGCTACTGCACTGAGGGGCCCCAGCAAAGATTAGCATTCAGTCATGCTAGGCACGGTGCTATGATTCAGCAAGAGTCAGATTTCTGTTCCAGAAATTCACAATTTCAATATAAGCATCAAAAAACTTATCCAAAATAAACACGACTTGGTGAAAAAGAAAGATCTGGCTGTGAAACTACAAAATGACAGTAAAGTGCCCTTCCTCTAAGTACAGAAAGACCAATGAAATTTGTGTGTTTGTTAGCTTAACTCTGTGCATGTGTTGCAAGAATATGCCTGTAAGTGGATATTCTTTTGCCAAGGCTGTTCTACTGAGAGCATTGTCAACATGTAGAGCTTACTATTATTATTTTACAGTTGAAATACTGGTTGAATTTTTGAATACCCTGTTTCTGTTGAATGGTACACTCTTCAGATTTAAGGATGTCTGAAGGCATAATATATAGATCCACATTACAAATGTATATATGAGTTGGGAGAATGAGCATAAATGTCATATATGCAAAATACTGAGTTTAGTGCATGTTTAGTTCTGTTAAGGCTTGGCAGCTGACCAGCTCTCGTTTTCCAGTTTCTTGCAATAACGTTATATATCTGTTGTGGCAGAAGCTTGAAATATTTATCTCTGTAATACTTAAGTACAAAAACAGAATTTTGTTGGATGATTTGGGTAACAGTGGAAAGCTGTTAGCATCAAAAGCAAATATTTGATAACCTACATGGAACTCATCCAGCTAAATCTTACTTAGGGTAGAGAGTGCATAATTTCATCAGGGTGCTTTGTGGTCTTCGGGGGTTATTAAAATCTAAATGCATTATGATAAATGGTGATAAATAGTAATACTAGATTATATCCATGGTTTTCCTTAAATCAGTGTCTGTTTCTTTATTGTTCTTCTGCCTAACCAAGATATTTCAGACTCAGATTGGAATTCAGGAGAGGGGGAAAAATATGTAGCCTGTTCTCAGGCTTCCAATATTAATATGGATGGTCCTCTCCTGCCATTGTCGTTTTTACTTTATTTTTATTTTAAGTACACACTGCATTTTGTCACTTCTGAATCTGTCTTGGATTTGCTGTGTAGTGAATCTGGAACAGAAATCACAAGGATTCTGCCCCGTGGTTCCTGCTCGCTGTCCCGGTGGCAGAACTGACAGGTCTGGCCCTACCTGCAGACCTGGTGCCACCGCTCAACTCGACTCTGTCCTGCTGACAGCCTGGAGCAGGTCTGTCTGTCAGAGCGGGTGGGAGCTGCGTTTGGAGATAGGATATACAGAAATGCTCATAAAGGAGGTTTGCTGCTGTTTGTGAGGGGTTACAGAAATACAAAAGCGGTTTCAGAAGGGGGAAAATGCGTTGTACTATAGCGGAGTAGGTATACGAAAAAGTACTGGGAGGATAAGCTCTCTGCTTGTGGTGGTGAGCTGTAGTAATGGGAGATGTAGTAATGGGAGAAATCCTAATTTAATTAGCAATATAAAAGCTGAGTGGAGAAGGAAAGCTCTTAAGGAGTGGTCCAGATTAGGGAGCAGAGGGTTGTATTTAGTGCACACTGCCCTTGTAACCCCTTGTCCTGGGCACACAGGATTATCTTAAGATCCTTTTAACACAAGTGGGAATTTCCTTTTGCTGAGGTCACTCGCCAAAAGACAGGAGGGAAATCTTATTGCTTAGACGTTTTATAGGATTTGTAGGCCAACATTTAATATCTAGATGTTTTCAGACATAGTATGGATTTTTTATTTTGTTTTTTTGTGCCTTATTTTCCTCAGAATAAAAAAGTAAAAAGAATATCTTTTCCTAATCACTATGATGCTGAGAGGGTAATTTGTGTTATGAGAAACGTGTTGATAGAAACTACATCCTGTAATGGCTTCTAGCAAGGTAAAAGAAATGACTACGATCTCTTCTGCAGTATAATGGTTATTGCTGTTATTTGCAAGGTAAAGTGATCTATTGAAAGAGATGTTCACTGAGCTATTTCATCAAAAGGAGTGAACCTGGCCAGACCCAGAGATCTGATCAGAGTGTCCTATTGGCAACAATCAATACACTGAAGACTCATCCTCAAAAGCTGAGGGTAAAGGAAAAAAAATCTAGTTTCTGATATAGGCTGCAGAATGATTTTAACCAGGAAAGGGGAGTGCAAGATGACTTCTACAGGAAAAAGCAAGAGAGTAGGGGTATCATTCAAACTATTCCCATGTGAATAGGCTGCAGAAAGTATTTACAAACCTTACAGAAAAGAGTACTGATTTTAGTTATACTTTGGTGAGAGGCATCAGGAGGGTTTTCTTGAACAACATGACCTTAGCCCAGATTAAACCAAGTTTCCAGTTCTGATTGTTTGCCTTGTTGTTAGATGTGGAACTTCCTGGCTCTGTTCCTGGTCTCCATCCATCTCTTCATCTCACTTTGCTTGCAACCCTGCTTTAACAATCTTTAGCAATCTCTGCAGAAAGCTTTCACAATTTGTGCTTGAGCGCTGAGGTTTTTAGGTGAAACTTATAATAAATGCACTTTCAAGTCAAGTACTTTTAGCAGGGTCATTTGGGAGTTGTTCACAATTACCAACATTGTTCTCTCCTTTTCGCACACAATACACATACTTTTTTTTTCCTTCCATGGTAGGAAAATGTCCATTTTCAATATCACCGTCTATAATAAACAACAGGTGTTGTGGGTGTTTCCAGGTTTATCCTTGCCAAGAGAAAAGTGCATAATCCGGTACTGGACTGCAGGGAGAGCCATTTCTGCCATTAGCAGAGAGTGCAGCCTTGGCTCACACCCTGAGTTCTGGCAAACTTAGCTCTGTTAAGCACAAATGGGATTTTAGTCATTGTATAGTCTCCAAATAAAAATATGTGCCTGTCCAAATGTATTGTTAAATTCTTCAGAAGGAAAGCATTTTTAGTTTGGGAGGTTTGCCATTTTCATGCAATTAGGAAATAAACAGAACAGGGGACCTATATAAAAACCTTTGTTTATCCAAAAGAAATTTTAAAAAATCAACTATGATTAACGTACATGTTTGGAGTTCAGTCTAGATATGGAGCTTTTTTTCTTGAGATGAAATGCCAAGTCTTCAGTATAAGATCATTAAATCTAATCAGGCATCGATGACAGGATTTAGCCTCAAACTAATGTGAACCTCAGGATTTTGTTTAAATGCCAGAGCCTTTTTAATACTGAGGAGCAGGAGGGGCTTGTAGGGTCTGGATTGAGGTGTAATAATTTGTGGATTAAATATTTCACATGGGTGAGAATTGGTAGTTCAGGAAACAATAAGCTGTATTGTAGGATCAGAGATTCAGCATATGAGCCCTTAATTCTTTCCCTAAGCAACACAGAATTTACCATAGTATTTAGCAGATTTAATATATTGTCCAGTCTAGTTGTTGAAAAATAGTAGTATTTCTACTGGTGAATGCAGAGTTGTGTTCTGAATTGATTTGAATGTATCATGGACCAGAAATGGCTGTTTTCTTGGATACATATATAGTTCCTGTAGGATTTTCACTATAGTTCACATTTTATTCCCTTTTTTAAAATCTAGGCATCTCTAACTCGGGTGCTGTGTACGTCACACTTTCTGCAGGACACATTTCTTTACAGGTTGTTGAGACTTTATATTGCCTAGTTATTTAGTAAGGTGCATATGTTGCAGGATTTGTATTTTCTCTATATATTCTTCCTGTGAGTTAGTGAAATTCTGTTTAAGCCCTCTGCGGGGTCTCAAAACCCATCTGTTTTGTTTAGATCATCTCTTTATTTAGATCAGCAAATATGTCCTCAAAATGTGCTCTGTAAACTGCTTATCCGTTACCCCAGGTAGATGCTTATTTACCAGGGTAAGGAGTGTGCTGATGCCAAGTGCCCTTCCCCGGGAGAGGCAGGTACTGCTAATCTCCTTAGAGGGGGTTTATCAATCTCTTCATAACTATTGTAATTCCCCCATCCAGGGAAGCCTCATTCTAGGGGTTTTTGTGGGTCTGGCGTCTTACAAGGAACATGTTTAGAGAGCAATACGATATATTAGAGGGGTTATTGGAAGTTAAGGATGCCTCCAGGCAAGCTATAATTCCTTCTTCCATTAAGAAGATTTGCAGGAGACTGGGGGCTCAAAAGAGGTTCAGGCTGTTATTTTGCACTGGAGTCTTTTGACTGATACACGGGGCCAACATGTAGCTAAGCTCTTGCCAGTTTGCCTCTATCTTCCATATCTGATTAAATAGGAGGCTCTGCAATTTACCTCACGGCTTTGTCACACCCTCACAATAGCGGCTGCGGCAGCTGCCTTCACCTGCGTTAACGCACCTTTCAGAATCAAGACTCACTCTCCTACTGCTTCTAAGTTGACTGCAAGTCAATTTTTTTGAAAGGAGACGCTAATCACAAATAAATGAAGAAAACTGATTCATAATTCCTGTTGTTTTTGATTATAGTGATAATCTCTGCTTTCATTGCAACTTCTGACAGTTGGCCATGGTTACTCAACCTGAATTTTGGATGTCTGTAATACTGTTTTAATCAGCTCCTGTCTTCCATATAAAGAGAATAAACTTGGCAATCAACTATATCTTTACTGGGGATGGAAGAAGTGGATATGAGGTTTTAAATCATGTAATGATTGGAGGAAAAAAAAAAAAGGAACAGGTTAAGGTTTTCAAAGAATTAAGTTGCATCTTTTTTGGACTGTACTTTAAGAAATATTTATCATGTTTTATTTACCCTCTTTGTGTTCGTCTGTGCAGAATCTGAGGAAGATGGCATTTCTTCTTGTTGCCCCTAGTCTGAGATTCAAGACCATAGGACTACATAAGCTGTTAGCAAGGAGATTTTTTTGAAGAACTGATTCTAGGGATAATGTGTCTTGTTCTGTTTTCTTTCTTTTCCTATGGTTAGTGAGTCATATTGTTCTTCAAATGAATATTTCTAGACCAAAGATGATTCTAATGCATCTCTTGAGACAGCAAAAGGTATCTCATCCTGGAGGGCAGCTACCTGGCCCCTCAGGTCTGAAGATGAGCCTAATTCAGCAGCAAGGTATGAATGTTGAACTCTGTCTTTGGTTCTACACTGGGCCCCAAAAGATTTGGGCCTAAATACCTCTAGATTATTGAAAGACTGGAAGTCTAGGTGCAGATATCATTCACAACCTCCATTTACCTTTACCTTTCTTGGGAGAGACAAAACAGATTTTATTCCAGTACAGAACTAAAATTCTTCAATTGCTTTTGTTGACTTTGAAGCTCTTCAAGGTCACTTCTGTTAAATTTTCCTCTCTTTTTAGAGGGTTTTTTTTTTTTAAGGTTACCTTCAGGATTAGTTTAGCGATAAAGCAAGCCTGATTTAGCAGGATTTTAATGAAATTATTGTCAAAAAAAAGGATAATAATATCCTTGTGTTCAATTAGAGTAGCCTTGCTCCTTCTGAAGGTGCCAACACTTTCTATTCTCTAAACTGTATCTGTAAATGACGGCTGTCTGGAGACTTCTTAATTCTCGCAGGGCTTGATCCAAAGCTAATTGAGGCCAGTGCAGGATCTCCTGTTACCTTGAGGGGAGTTTGGGTCTGTTTTTACTAGTTGTAAAAAATCTATGAAACACTGTATGAATTTGGACCACTTTAGTGCTGTCTTGCAGCAGATTAGCTCACTTAACGTGACATACAAATGCAAGTAATGGTGAATATGAATCTGGAATTACTGGGAACCTTTTAATGATTTCCATGTGCTTTTTCCTCTTTGAGATGGCTGCACATATTTTTGGAGGTTTGTGTTGGTTTTGTTGATATTAGTCTCTACAGATCAACAGAGTGCTAATTGCATGTGTTTTGTCTCTTGTCCTTTATCTGTTGTCCATGATCCTTCAGAAACACTGTTACTGCTGCTAATAACGCACGTGCACACCTTCATTTTTCAATAAACAATCCCCTTTGAGTTTATCTCAGTTTATCTTACACCTTGGCACCTTATATATTTTCTGAACCCTTCAGCTCCTTCATCTGGGTTTTAGAAGGTAACCCTGGGGAATTAAAAAAAAAAATTATTTATTGTTTTATCTGTGAAATATCTTTGCAAACTATCCGTATTATACCTTGATCAAGATAAGCATACAGAACTAGTTATTTGGCTAATTGTATTGAAATACATAATTTTTTCTTAAATTTGTGCAATACTGTACTTTAAGGACTGCATATTATATCTTACTATTTTATTGCTGTTAACAGCGAGAAATAAAAGCCATATGGAAGATACATTACAGACACTTTGTCTTTCATGCCAAAAAAAAGCATCATTTCATCAGTTGCATACATGTAATATTGTGGATATCTCATTAGTTTTAGGAGTCCACTCTGGGATTTTTTTCTACCTTGTAAACCTCAATAGATCTGCACATGATTTTCAGTATTTTCACTTAAAATGTAGAATTGAATTATTTTAGATATCAATCAGACTATTTTTTTTGTCCTGAGATTGTTTTTCATTAACACCTTTTTCCCGCAAAATACGGCATATTATGTGTTTAATTAAATGCTACTGTTACAGAACATGGGTATGTCTAATTGTAAAGTGGAAAGGACTAAAAGGCGCAGAGACAGCGCATGTCCCGCCTGTCACAAAAGCACTAAAATTCCCTGAGATGTCTCAACAGTGATTACACATGGTCATAAATACCCACATATGGAAGAGCACAGATGCGTGGGGGACTTGGTTTCCTTTCTCCTTTAAGTCCCCAAGGAACTCAAATTGGCATTAAGAGGAAACACTACAGTTCTGTTACTTCTGTAGTACGTCAATACAAGTACTACTAAGACCAAAGCTGATTTTTCTAAGATGGCCACTTGATTTGTAGTGATTTTTTTTGAAATTCGCATTAGGTTTTGAGAGGGAAAAAAAAAAAAAAAAAAAAATGACCTTTCTGTAAATACCTCTTTCAGAGGCTAATGGCCAACAAGTCACTATCTCGGAGAAAGATTTATATACTGATCTTTTTTTTATATACTGATACTTTAATATATTTGTTATATTATCTCAGTTCTTCTCCAATGTTTTCTATCCTTACTTCATGCTCTTCACTGGTGCCTGTGCTGTTGTCTATAGTCTCGTTATTTATCTCACAGTTTCTCTGACCAGCCTTCCTTTTCATTGACCGACTGAACCCATTCCTACATGGCTGGGTTAGACTTGTTCGCTTATGATTCTTATCCTTGGAGAGGATTACTGGGAAATGACCCTACTGGACAGTGTTTCCAGATGCGTCTTATGTTGTGATGTCTTCCTCCTTTATTTGCGATGTATATTGCCTCTCATGGTTTACTACAAAATCTATTTCAACCTGATTTATAACATCTTTAGTTTACAGCAGGGGTGTATTTGAGGATAGGCTATAATGTGTCTTTGTGTATGTTTATGAAATTAGAAGAAAATCATCATTTTGAGCATATTGCATCTGCTGCTGTTTTATGGGTCTGTTAAAAGAGGTTTTATGCAACTTCATTGAACAAATACCTAAACCTGAAACATGGTTTATTGATTAGCAGGATGAGCTTTAAAGAGACTTTGTCCTACTTGGGGAAAGAAAGATATTACAAAGTAGAACCTCTGGTAGCACAACAGTAAAATTAGATAAAGCAATCATGAATTATTCCTACTCAAAAAGAACAAGTTCAGTGCTGGCTTTTTTAGAAAAAGAATGACATGGGAAAGACAAAGTATAAAATGCCAGGAAATCTAGTAGTAGCAGATCTTATTTTTGTTAATCTCTCTAGAAGCAGCCTTTCTTGCCCTTAACTCATTTTCATTTTGAATACAGTAGTCTCAAGTCATGAGACAATCTAATAAACTCCCAGTGTTTCAGGACAGCACTATTAAAAATTAAACTGTGTTAATAGAAATGTATTGATTATCTGCTCTGCAGGAAAACTCCCTGGTATCTAATCAGTCTCTCCAAACAGTTTTGGATCTGTCAGCCCTTTCCTGTTACTGCATTCAGAAGCTGATTATAATTGAAGAAGACTTCTGTAAGCTGCTCTTCACAAATCAGGTGTTTGCTTTGTGTAGGTTTTTTCTATAATTGAAGCTAAGTAATGTCTGTGCATGTTGTCACGATAGTATCAAAGGTAATTGAATGGTTTGTTCTTTGTAGAGATAAATACAGTAGAGTATATACATTAAATGTTAGTAATGGAAATGATATAAGCACCTTAATAATGGATGCCCACACAGATGGTTAAGGTCAGCTCTTGCAACTGCTACACTAATGAGTGGTAAATCAAGGTAGAACAACAAGATGTACCTTATAATGAAGAGTCAACTGTGGAGGCACCCCACAACTATTCATGTCATTCCTTCGACGAGATGTTAAATAAAGGCTGGAAGAGTCTATTTTGAATTAATAGGAAGGAAACATATATAGAAGTATTGCTGGGAAGAGAGCATGGTCACAATGCCCATAGAAATATGTGTAGGAGAGTGGGTTTCATAATTACTGAGTGATGGAAAGACGGGTGTGTTAGAAGTAAAATTTAGAAGCCAGGATTAGATGAGGAAATACTGTGTAAATACTGTTTGTGAAAGGACCTAAATTGTGGGCTAAATTGAAAGTAATCATGTATTGTAAGGAGAGAAATGATAAGTGAGCTTTTTAATGCAACTGTTTCATTAATCTTTGTGATTCTCTATCAGGTGGTGATAGCAGGAAATGGTGGGCGGTATCACAGCATTTGTGAAAGTGTGCTCTTCTGAGCTGTCAGCCATTTTGCAATATTATATCTGAAGATAATTCTCTTATTTCTTTTGAAGCATTTTTAGACATTTCAGATGTGTTCTAGACAGCTGTAGGTTTCTTCATGCAGAGTTCATCTAAAATATTTTACTATGAAAAAGGGTAATGTTTCCAATGAGGCTTATGAGGCTATAAAGAGCCAACATTCTCTACCCTACCCTTCCCTACCCTGAAATGGAGCAGTGTCTCATCTGCTTTTCATTTGTGATGTGGAAGGGTTGTGTTTTTGCCTTTGTCCTTCACTCTGTATCTCTGTTCTAAGGATCCAACAAAAATACTAATACTCCTTGGCAGCATAAGGAGGTCACAACTCAAATGAGCTCTGAATATTGTTCCCAAGGGAACTAAGAACTGTGTCACACTTGCTCAGTTTCAACATACATAAACTCAGAAACTCTGGAAGTGAGGATATACATTGGAAGTTATATTCTTAATAAAGTCAAATACAATGAAGTACTCTGCTGTTTGACAGACTCAGCTTGAAATGCTTACTTCCAAGGGGAAATAATACCTTTTTTTTTTTCCCTGCCATGACATATTTGATGATGGGGGAAGAAAGGCAAGTGAACTACTACTAAAATCCACATATGGAATGCAATATGAAAATAAGAACTGTCTATGAACTTTAATTATGAGCTCTGATGAATGCACAATGTCTAAAATATCAATGTGGGTTCTATGAATAAGTGTCTGTAGAAGGTGCTGTGAACAGAACAGGATTTTGTAATGTTCATCCTTATGTTAAGTGGATGTTAGGGAGAAATAGTATTTAATGGTGGGATTTCTAGGATCTACCTATGTGGTGCAAGAGAAGGGCATTATGGAAGGCTTCATGTCTACAAAAAGAGAAGTCATGTGCAGTTGCCTGGGGCAGCAGAATGGTTTTTCTCAGTAATTTGGTTGCAGTAGAGCTATAGAGAGCTGCTATAGCGGGTAAGGCAACCAAGGAGGACAGCCTTTTTCCAGGGGTGGGATGGCTGTTCTGAGGGCAGAAGTGGTGCTTAAGCCCTCTATTTGTCCTGCTAATGGTACAAAGAAGCAGCCTAGTTCTAGAGGTTCTGCAGTTCTTTCCCAGCCTCCTTCATCTTCCCTTGCATCCCTTCCTGCTGTAGGAGTTGTTCATCCCTAGCCAAGTCTCACCTGAAAATAAGGGCTTTTGAAGGAGCAAAAGCCACTTTGGTCTATGCCCTGAAACTGTTTAGTCAACAGCAGGGACTACCTGTTCAACTGGATATTGTTACAAAACTCACCAAGTTTAACTTCTTGTACTCCATCAGTGCAGTGTCTGTGAACATGTTAATTACAGCAGAATATCTGTTTAAAAAAAAAAAAAGGCACTGAGTATCTTAATTCTTCATTAGCTGCTGTGGCTTTGTTAGACTGCTATGTTCTTGTTGTACTGTAGGACTGATGTGTGAACTACTATATTTTCCTGTTTTAAAACTGATTATGAAGATTATAAAATGGGAAAATAATAAATATGATTGTGATAGATGAATAATATGTGCCAAGGTATGTTCAAAATTTAAGAATTGAAAAACATTCCTAAAATGCATTTCTCCATACATGATAATAAAAATCTATTTGATTAAATAATAGCAAACCAATTTTAGAGGCAAAAGAAATTATTAGATCCTGCAGTTCTGTATGTAATACAGAAGAATGTGTAACTCAACCACACAGTATTTGCACAGTTTAAATTAGATTGTGAAAGTAAGTGGTCATCTTTCTAAAATTAGGAGTGTTGAGAGATTCATGACATGGCAGTTGTTGTAAGTGCAAAGGATTTCATTGACAAAGCTATTGAATGATAGTGTAGACACTTGGAAAGAGACTTTGGTAGGAGGAACCAAGTAACAACCAAAACAAAGAAATAGAGGGAAAAGCAGTATCCAGTTTACCATTCCTGTGTTACCACTACTTGATTAAATCTGTCAAAATTATTTTCTGTTTTCACTGTTTGAAGAAACTTAGCATTATTCCTATCACAATTACATCCTAAAGCAGAGAATACTTAAAGGGCATCTCCCTTTCCTGTTACACCAAATCCAATTTGTACTCAGGTTTTGTCTCCTTTTAAATAGGTCATTCCTAACCTGTCAAGAATAAACTAAATGGAAGATTTTTTCTTTTTTATGTGGCAGAATGTAGTAATTCCTCAGTTGTTAGGTATATTAACTAATGCTTTTCAGAAGTATTAAATCTTGGAAGGATGTCTTCACTATCCTTTCTTTTACAGCTGCTCAGCAAGCTGTTGTAAAAAGGGAAGGGAATTTTCCTGTATGTCTCTATCTTGCTCCTTCTGCAGTCACTGGAAGTTCTTTCATGGCAGCACCACTTGACCATAGAAGAAGGGTACTAATATGGTGCAAGTAGAGCTGTGGAATTTGATTATATTTTAATGTTGGCTTTGTCCATCTTATAATGTATATATGCACACACACGTATGCATCTGTGTACATTGAATAAAAAGTAAATTACACCACTGCATTTCTGATAGCTCCAATTTCAGGCAGTCATAAAGATTGCGTGCTGTCTTGGCTCTGGTTTTCAGCTGTAAATAAATAGAGACCGGTTTTTACTTGATCGCTGCCAGTACCCACATGAGACGCTTTTGAAAGGAACGCAGTTAGCTTATACAACAGATCCCCACTGTCTCCTACTTGAGATTCTACGCATATACTCTTATTTTCAGCCAGTGCCTGATGAATTGTAGTAGGGATTCTTTCCAAGTGAGTCATTATTTTCCTTCTTTTTAGGGGAGTTTTAGAGACTGTAGCTCTAGATGGCTTTTTTGGCCCCCTTTGTATAGAACTCCTTAAAGAATTAATTTTCTACTGTCAGTTGTAAATATATGCAGAAATGCACAAGATTGTAACGGTCGGAATAAAGAAAAAGTGTAACTTTAGTTTTGATTTAATCAGAATTAGGCTATTGAAGTTATTTCCAACTATTTCTTACTTGTGCATGTACAGCTTCTATCTTGCCAAAGCATAGAAATACTGGTTTTAAATAGAAACACACTTATACATAATACTCTTATACAAAGGCAGGAGTGGGAGAGGGAAATTTCTTGTTGTTCTTTAATGCATTGTCACTCATACCAATATAAAAATATATTAAAAAAATAAACTATCCTGATTTAAATTGTAATTAGTGTACTATACTTGCTATACAGTGAACAACACAATGTTTTTAAAAAAATAAAGTTCTGCCACGAAGCTAAATCAAATGAATACTGCTGGCTAATGAGAAGTGAAGAGATGAGGCAAAGTAAGGCGTACCCATGTTAAAATCGGGTTTTCTTGCTTTCACCCCTGTGTCAAAACCAGTTTGTAAGTACTGGATTCGCATTAGCAGGAGAGGAGATTTTGCCTGCTTTATGCTGTAGAGATTGATGTAGAGATTTTACAGGTGAAATGGGATTCTTTGAATTTAAAGGAAGAGGGGACAGTGACTAATAGGATGTAGAATGTGCTTTTAAGGATAAAAGAATGGGAAAAAGTACAGAAAGCAAAAAATAGTGAATAGGAGGAACCAGCAAAGGAAGAAACAGAAATGAGAGTAGCTATCAATGGAAGTGGAGATAATAGCGTTGCGCAGAGCTTAGGTGTGACTATGTGAGGCTTTTTTGCATGCAGCAGAAAAACAGGAGTAAACAGTGTGAAGCTGGATGAAACTTGAGCGGTTCTAGTGTTCAAAGGAGGTGCTACAGTCACTTTAATGCTATGTTATATTTTGATGTTTTTATCCTGATTTTTAGATGTGCCAGGTATTAAAAAAAAAAAAATCAAAGAAATCTCAGCTTATGCATGCTAAATGTTTCTGAATGTAATGTTTCCAAAGAAAGCTTGAGAGCATAATTGCAGTCTCCATTTTTGAAATAAGAAGGCAAAGAGAATCCTTTCTCACTGATGTTGAGAGGAGTAAACCTGTTTTTTGGGGGCAGAGCGGCAGGCAGGGGATGCTTGGGGCTGTTAACATTGTAAATGACCAAGTATGCTGGAGAATATGGGGAAGCATATCCAAGAGGTTTAAGGCTCAGAATTCTCTTCTGTAGGAACAATTAAGGAAGTACTAGAATTAAATGTGATTATTTGACTACAGAGGAGGGGAGGAACATTTTTTTTCCCCCATTAGCTCTAGTTGGTAAGAGCTTTCCATTGTGAGTATTCCTTGGAATATGCCTCTTTGGAGAAAAGGGAAATGTTTTTGTCACTTGCATGTCCATTAAAAGTGTTAAGTGCTTTGCTTTCCATATTTTTTCTTGTTTAGTTTTATCTTTGCTCTTCTCTCAGGTCAGGTACTCTGAGGCTGTTGCTGTTGAGCCATTCTGACATTTAAAGAATCTCAGAGAAAGTTACTTGTCCTCAGCACTTTCTGTGCCTGGGGTCCTTTCAAACAAGCCAAACAGTGATTCTGAACAGGGGAGAACTTAAGAACAAATAAAGAACAAGCAGTGAAAAAGTAGATATCATGTGTTTCCAAGAAGAACATGCGGTGGCAGGACCTGGTGGCTCCAATGTCAACACTGCTTAGTGAAATTGGGTCACCTCAGAGCACATCATGAATCCCAGCTCTATTACTTTGTGTTTCAATTTACCATGTCAGCAGGACAGAACATGTGGGTAAACAGAACATCTTGATATCTGCTGTGAGGAAGGTAAGTCTGTGGTGTTGCAAACGGTCAGCTGAAGCCTGCTTAACATAATAGTCTCAAACAGGATCTGTCAACCAGAAATCTTGTTCAGAAGTCGTTACCTGCTATGAGAACAAGGCAATCAGTGATGTTCCAGCACAGACACAACTGTACATGAAATGATGTGCGTAGGCTGGCACAGACTGAGACAAATGAGAGGTGCTATTTCACTATGGAACTCCTTGGACAAGATCGCTCTTGTGCTTTGATTTTTTTTTTTTTTTTTTTTAGGGACTGCTCTTGCTGCAGGCCAGAGCAGCACTAAAGATAATCCTGAGGACTTTTGTCTCTGCTTGATAACCCTCTGGGTTGTGTCAGGAGCTAGATTCACAAGCTATGCTATATTATTGCCCCCCATCCCCGTGTTATGATGCAAGTAGCAGGGCCATTTCACATTATTATTGCTACATCCATAGGCAGAAGCAGATCCTGAGACTACTAAGCCACACACCTGCACACAAGGGAAAGCCATAAGGCCAAACATTAGCTTTTCCCCATTATTAACTTAAATAATATCAAATGCTGCTAAATCACTACACCTGCTACCTGTTTTTAATCAGTGTGAAAAATGGGCACTATAAGTATTTTGCTGAATATGAAAGCAGGTACTATAGGAAAGGTTTTATTGGTTAGAACTCTATATGTAAAAAACATTTCCTCGTATCTTTCATTAATCTGGCTCTGTGTTTTTGCAGACAGTGCTGAACATCAGAGAAACAAGATGCCTACTAACATTGTTTTATAAATTCTCATCATATTTCTTCCTTGCTTTTTTTATTGCTTCCTTACTTAGCTTGACATTTTCATGTGAATAAAGTACAGTACCAACATCAAGTTGTTCTTGCTCAGGTTTACAAAGGAAAAAGTCATTCCATAAATATGATGAAAAGGCAAAAAAAAATAGTGGGAGTTGACTTACAGCTGAAATGGATTTTGCAATTTTTTTCCTTTTGTTCTTATTGAAAACCAGATATACGGGTGAATTCAAAGAAAAACATGTTGAGTTTTTATAATACTTCTGATAGCTGCTAATGTATTATTTCTTTATTTATGGCTACTTTTTTTCCTTTCCAAGGTGATATAATCACCTGATGGAGGGATTTCACTATGTAACAGGAACCTAAGGGACCAATAACACCTGAGTAATCCAAAGGGCTAATTAATGTCCTTTTTTCTAGAATATAGGGTCCAAGTTTTACTTGTACTCTGGATATATTTAAGGGGTTGGTCTTAGCTTGTCCTCATTTCTTGTGGAAATGGGGGGGGAAAAAAGTGCCAGATTTTGTGACAGACTTATCTTTTTGGCTTATCAATGGCTTGAAATGAGTGTCGGTTATGACATTTAGATTCCAGTTTTTGTTATCCCTACTGGGTTTCTCTTGCTTTTAGGGTTTATATTGCTTTGGATTCCACTTTGACCCTTGATTTTTATATTAGAAAACCCTAACTGAGAGTTGTAACCAGTTTTAAACTGATGTACTTTAATGTCCCATTTTCCTAAGCGTACAAGATTTTACTGTCCTTGGTGGGTAATGCTATATCCACAGGAGAGAGGTAGCCAAAAGTAGGAACTTAAATTAGTTAGTTTTAAGTGAGTGGAGGACAGCTCTTTTTTAGTAAAAAACTATTGCACACCTCCGAGAAACTGGCACAGTTTTAGAAAAATAGTTTAACTTAAAAAGCCACAGGGCTGTTCCAAAGGTTCCTGGCCATAGAATACTTTTTAAAAACTCTAGGAGTATTTCTAAAACCAAATCAGTTCACAAAGGAATCATAGTGCAGGTAGAGGAGGTTATGACCCCACCTTTTATGGATAAATTATAATTGATGAAACCTTTGAACTGCCTTTGTGATGGAATTCAATATACATGGTTAAAAAGAAAATAAAAGGGGGGAAAAATGCTGGGAAGTCGTGCAGAGCAGAGTGAATGGAAAGCACAAGAAGAGTTATCTCTTTGAGCAGAGGTGTGCTTGCCTCGACGTCATATGAGCAATGAAAGGGAAATATTGTCAAGAGCTCCCAAATTCTTTGGGCAAAAATGAAAAGATCCTGTGATAAGATGTAACTTTAGCCTGTTTTGGAATTTATTTTGTCATTTCCATGTTGTTCCTAACATGGAGAAAAATGGTGCCAGGTGGTTGGTGAAGTTAACAAGTTCAGCAAAGTCTGGTAGTTGTCTTGATCCAACTGGAATATGTGTAGGCTAGCAAAGAATTATATAATTTAATTGTCTCTCTTTTATTTCAACATATATTTTACTCATGACTACAGAAAGAGAAAAGGAATATAAACTTACCTTCACAATCTTTCCTACTTGATTTGAATATCTTATTTGCCTTCCAGAAATAGCAAATATTTTCATGAATAAAATGCTTCTGTACATAGGGCTTCTGACAAACTCAAGGGAAATCTTCTTTACTATGAGGATGGTTGAGGTCTAGAGTCTCACTCCTTGAGGATGTTAAAATCCTGAATGGACACGGTCCTAAACCTGCTTTAGGTGATGTTACTTGAGCATGGAGTTTGGACTAGATCTCTAAAGATCCCATCCAATCTCAACTATTCTGTGGTGGTTTTTTGTTTTGTTATTTTTCTTCTTTCTAATAGTGTAAGATGAAATATTTATCTTAATAACTTTAATTTCTGTATCAGTCTTTATAATGTCTTATATTTTTTATTAGTAAACACTGTGTTTATTTTATTAGTTCCATTTTTGTTTTCCTTTTCCCCTCCCTCCCTTTCTCCTCAGAGTCTGTGATTTTGGAGGTAAATATTTTTGTCCTGCACACTTACGCCTTTTTAAATTTGTCAGTGTGTCAAGCTTCCATAATTTATAATTTTACAGTTCCTTTTCAATACTATACATTTGGATTGGTTCATAAGTCTTCCAAAATCATCAACCCTGAGATGTGCACACATACATGTGCATGCCTCTGTAACCTATGAAAATGTGAGCTAAATTATTAGCGATATGTTTAATCAGCAATACAACCAGAACTTATCTGAGTAGCAAAAATTGAAGGTCTCTGAACAGTAAATTCCGCAATGCAGATTACTTGTAAGGTATGTGAAGAGTAGCAAATTAAGGATACCCAGCTGAATTTATGGTCAGCATTAACAAATGGGCTGGATGAAAATTTTGAAGCTTTGTATGCCTAAAAATGGACTTTAAAATCCTCCAGCTGAGTGTAAGATGTGTACATTGGCTTGTGAGGCTGGCTGACATCTGTGACTACTTGTTTTTAGTATACTTAGAATTCCATTTTGTGCAGTGAATTGGCTACTCATTATTAAAATGACCACAGCAGAAGAGAGAGTAGTCCTGAATGTTAAATTTGGTTGTCTCCATTACAGATGACCAC
This sequence comes from Crypturellus tataupa, assembly GCA_034781795.1. NCBI lineage: Eukaryota > Metazoa > Chordata > Aves > Tinamiformes > Tinamidae > Crypturellus > Crypturellus tataupa. The sequence continues at coordinate 4,786,744 of JAWLRI010000115.1, forward strand.
TAAACTGGATATCTTTGTGGTGCCTGTAGACGCTCCCAAGATTGGTAGGTTACTCTCATATGGATGTCATGGGCAATCAGTGTAATCACTTGTGTACAAATGGTTCACTGGTAATCTTATTCTCATGTGAACACAGATTTCCATAAACCGAAGAAGTGGGAAAAAAATAAAAACAAAAGCTCGTGCTAATTCTGTAAACTGATCACTAATTAAAGATCCAGCTCAGTCTGCTTCACTGTCAACATCACTTGTTTGACCTAATTTGTTCCCCCAAGCAAGACAAACCACTTCCTTCAGGGTGTTGTTTCTTTAGGGACAAAGGTTCTTGGAATGGTATGTGGTGCTCAAAAATTAAGACAACAAATAGCTTTGGCATAATACGGGATTCTTTGTGTGCTTGTTTATTTTTTCTTTCTGAATGGACTTATAAAACCAAGTACATAGTCTGATACAGTTTTGGGGAATATATTAGTAGAAAGATCTTGAAGGTTTAAGTGCAGGGATGTCACTTGTGTCTGCTGCCAGGAGCACATCTGCCTATATTAATTTAGATGCTTAGCTGTTCAGATCAAGTCACTATAGAGGGCTTGGAGGTTTTCTTTTCATATTAGATGTTATTGGTGTTTTAAAATGCAAATAAAGCACGGAGTAACCTGTGCTATGGATTTATAATACTTTGTCATATATAATGTCTAGCACAGTGTTTTTTGAAGGCTTTTGGAAGAGCAATTTCATTTTTGCTTGTGCTGAGTCAGCAGCAGTTAACTTCTCTAGGGTTTGAGAATGACAACTAAATAATTTATTGGCTACAGGTGTTTATACTTACTCATTTACCCTAAAGCATATGACTTCCTGCTAGCAATTAAAGGTAGTTTGCAGTTTTCACACTAATGTAAACATTTGTATGCAGTAATTAGAGCCTCTTCCCATTCCTCCATAATGAAGAGACTAAGATGTTACTGATAGCTGGTATGAAGTGCTTCATAATTTTTTTTGGACCTGAAGAAGGTCACTGTTAACTGTTAAAGAAATGCTATCTTGATTAAAACAAATTAATCTTGATTCCATATGGAGAATTCAATTTTACTTCTGTCAACTAGCTGTGTTTTGACTCCAAATGAATGTAAGTGTGATTTAACAGCTCTAGGATTTCTGTTTCTTTTATTGCTCCTCTTGTTTTAGCAGTAGGGCCCTTCTTGTTTTGTCCAGGGATTCATGTCCTGTCTTTTTGAAATAAAGCCAAGAATACTCTAGATACCAGTGGCTACAAAATCTTTATTTGGACTTTTTCAATGTATTGAAGTGTTATGAAAGAATCAGAGGAAAAGTAGATAGCAGCAGAAAGCAATTATCTATAGCAAAAATAGCTATCAGTTGCTATGGAAAATTATTCCAAGAGGCATTTATGTAAGCTAAGCCTTTATGGTACTTTATTTTAAAAAGAGTCTTTGGTATGATTTAGTGCTGTTTTCTTGATATAAAGGGCAGAAAAATTAGATTCTCTGTCTTTTCCAAGTAAATTTTTGGTATAACTTTACTAATAACTTTATGTAAAAGAAGAAAACATTTATACATGCTAAATGTAAGGCAGTCTAGGAAGCTTTTTGTATCCAGATGGTACATGCTCTACCTCTCCATTCACTGTCTCCTGCTCTAGAACTAAAACGTTTAGTCAGTTTGAAAGTGTTCTTTAAAGCACATAGCACGACTTTGAATACAGCAATAGTATCTAGCAGCTGCTAGTGATGTAGAGCACAGTGTAACAGGTAGAACTTGATCAACAGCAGTGAATGAAAAATAGTACAGGTGGTGTGGAAATGGATTTAGTTTTTTGGAAATACTAAGGATACACTGGACAGTTTTGGTAGACTGCTCATCCAACCCCAATCACTTCAGAGTTACAGCAGTGCGAGAAATCCTGGGATCCATTAAGAGGAGCATCTCCAGCAGGTGGAGGGAGGTGACCCCTCAGCCCTGGTGAGGCCACACCTGGAGCACTGTGTCCAGTTCTGGGCCCCCCAGTACAAGAAGGATGTGGAGCTGCTGGAGAGAGTCCAGCGCAGGGC
>JAWLRI010000115.1:4788909-4814349 GCA_034781795.1 Crypturellus tataupa
GCCTGGAGAAGAGAAGGCTGAGAGGGGACCTGATCAGTGTCTATAAGTACCTCAAGGGAGGCAGTGAGGAGGATGGGACTGGCCTCTTCTCACTGATGGCCAGTGACAAAACTAGAGGAAATGGCCACAAACTGAAGCACGAGAAGTTCCACAGGAACTTAAGGGAAAATTTCCTGACAGTGAGGGTGCCAGAGCACTGGAACAGGCTGCCCAGAGAGGTTGTGGAGTCTTCTTCCCTGGAGGTCTTCAAGACCCGCCTGGATGCAGCCCTGTGCCATGTGCTCTAGATGGCCTTGCGTGTGCAGGGGGGTTGGACTAGGTGACCTCTAGAGGTCCCTTCCAACCTTAGGTGTTCTATGATTCTATGTCTGGAGTGAAATACTGACTCTGAAAAGGTCTCTGGAAGTGGCACTTGGGTGGGAGTCTCACTGATCAAACATTGCATTTGTGTGACTTGGGTGTTTCTTGGCCTTTGGTGGTATGATTAAAGCATGTGACGATCATTAGCAGTAGATGGTGACAGTTCCTTGTGTTGTTCAGGCAGGCTTGCTGATGAGCACACGTGTCAGAGGGCATTGCCGAGGGGTGCATCCAGGTCAGCTGCTGCTGTGCAGGCAGATGGGTAGGATTCAGACGGTTCCTCAGTACGTAGAGGGTGATAACTCATGCTGAGCTTTGAAGAAAACCATTACAATTTCATTTGCTTGCTCTAGAATAAGAAAATGCAATCATTTTTGATGGAAAGTAATGCTAATGGTATGTAGTCTTTCCCATTAAAAACATTCAATTAGCAAGATACCTGAGTGTAAAACTAAAACAAATTTATTCATTCAAATAGCATTTAACAGATCTAATTGGGAAGCAGTATCAAAATGGATTTTTCTAATTTGTTAGACAGTGTTCATCCCAAACAGCAGAGGAGACAGTCTATGGGGAATCGATTCTGTCCCACTCTAACTGTGCAAGGATAATTGCTAGTGAGTTTTCCAATAAAGTTTGAAAATAAAATTCTGGTGATTGATAAAGCTTCAAGTAGCTAAAATTGTTCTCAATGATGTAGTTATACTTAGTGGAATAACTTTTGCTGATATGCGCTGGTTTCTACTGTACACTCAAATGATTACAAATCAAGTTTTCACCTATACTGAAGTAAGCACTTACAAATAACTTTTAGAATGAGCCTAATTATATGCTTATTAATATTCCAAAAGTGCTTTACTTTCTTAAAGAGTCTAGGAAATTGAGATAAGGAAAGGTTAATAACTTGTTTAAAGTCATTGAACACAGACAACAATCAAGATCTTAATTTCTTAAGTCATACATTGGTTCGTTTTAACTTGTATGTGAGAAATACACATCCTTTGGAAAAATAGTTGAACCAGCTACAGATTGAATACAGTCTTAGGGCGAAATGTTTGTGTTTTATTAATAAGGCACAGTTCATATCCATCTAGCAGGTTCTGTTCCTGCTGCCACTTTAAAATGGGATAAAAAGAATACATAGGATATTACAGAGGAGGTTGCACTGTCCACTTATGGTTACATCTTCTTCCAGAAGAGTTTGTATTCATTTTTTTTAATCTGTTATGTTCTTTCTTTTCTTCTGTTTTACCCCAGTACTGTATAAGGAGTAGAGACTTTTACTGACTTTCCATAGAGAAGTCCATGTCTCTTTTCCCAGTAGTTACTGTTGATGGAGAATCTGGGATTACTTGTAGTTTAATATTTCTCCGTTGCTTTGCATCTGTAAATGTTGCATATCAACGTGTGTTATGGTACCCAATTAGTTGTCTTTAATAGGTCCCTTCAGTTTCCTCCACTACATCTTTTTTTTAATGCCTACCACAATTTTATACCATCTAAAAACTTAGACACTTCATTTACTCTTTCCTAGAGAAAACACTTTGTCTGCTCTAGTCTCTGTTTTAAGCACTTTAAGTCAGCATAGGTGTCTCATACTTCTTATCTGTCACTATTTTCCTTAGGAAACATTTGTGATGGACTTTGTTGCAAGCTTTTTTTGAAGGGAGAAGCTAGGTGCTATCTTTTTGCTCTTTCTGAGGAGGAAATCTGAGTAAAGGAGGAAAAATCCTTTGAAATGGTGCTGTCTTATTTTCTCTGTATAAAATGTGCAGAAAAACTTAAGACTAAAGAAAGATTCAGAAAACACAGGAAGCTATTTTACAGTTGCGACAGATCATTTGAATGTTTTATTACTATCTTGACAATTTCTGCTGATCCTGAATGAAGCAAGAAAACCACAGTCTACCAGGTCCTTTCTGGAACTGGACCTCTGCTGATCTTTCATGCCTCACTTTTTTCAAACTTCACTTTCTGTAACATTTTTAATTCTGTCCCTGTGTTGTGGATTGGGAGCTGAAGCAATGCTTATCTTGCCCCCTTTACAGTAAAGAAACATTTTTTCAGTAAGTGTAATTTAAAAAGTTTCCCTACTTGCTTTTTGTTTTCCAGTTTGTGAAGGAGACTCCAATTCTGTCACAGACTTTGAGTTTCTGATGCACTCAGAAACACATGATTTTGTACTCAACTAATTGCTCTCTCATTCCTTTCGAGCTCTTTTAATATCCATCATTCTTTAATCTGCTTTCACTTTGAATTTTGTTCCTTCTAAAAGTTATTTTGCCTTAAAAGAGAAATTTTTGGGACCTAGAGGGCATGTAACTGGTCAGGAAATGGGGCTAGCTGTGGTGAGATGAATTTGGGGAAAGGTTCAGAGACTGTGAAGCAATGGCTCAGAAAGTGGCCAAGGAAAGAGCAGCGTGGGGTGTTTGGAATGAATGTGGGCTGCTCATCTTGCTAGGGAACAGATGTTTTACATTCAAAAGAAGGGAAAGAAAAAAGAAAACAACCGAAAACTTATTTGATTGAGGTGAAATATGTGTAAATAAGAAATGTGTCCACAAGGAAGATGACATGAAGATCTAAGATCTAGAAATAGGTCATGGCAGAACTGTGCTTTTAATTTCCTTAGTGCCCTTCCACTCTGCTACTTCATTGTTCGGCTGTGTTCTGGCCAGCGCTTAACACAAATTCCATCTTCTATCAAAGAGATTTCAAATAATTTTGTTAGCCTACCATGAATACTGTTTACACTAGGGTAGTTTGTTGATTATACTTGAGAAAAAGCTCTAAACCTACAGGCTTGTTGTTGTTTGAAAAACTTAAGATTTCAGGCAATAGTGTGACGATACTTCCAATGTAAGTGGAAGGAAATAGTATAATTATATACCATTTTTAAAAGTTCTTTACCTGCTGCAGCAACATTTGCTTGCTTATATGGAGTAAAGTAGCTGCAAGATATTAGAGGGGTTTGTTTCAAGCTTCTTCCTTGCTATGATTTATCCAAATAACATCTAAAACAAGAGTTCCTTATGCTGCTACTAGGCACGTGGGAATCTGAAGATAGACAATTAGGAATGGTCCTTCTTTTTATATGTCTTTATTCTGCAATTCTTTTCAATCAGAGCAGAATTTAATCTGTTTGTCTTTTGAATAAGCTTCTGTTATAATGAAGAGGAAAGTTAAATATCTTTTTCTCATTTCCCTGGCCTCAGACTGGCTCAAGAATCTGCATTGCTCAAGAATCTGTATTCAGCCAGAGTTACTGATGACACAGGGTTGACTTCAGCTTTTCTGATTAGAAAATGCTGTTGATTTTAATTGTATTTTGTCTCTAATGAATTAGCGTTAGTGTTAGTCTTAAAACACTAGTGTCTGGAATTGAGAGATTTAGGTTTGAAAATCCAAGTGATGAACCAGATCATCAACCGCTCTATCACTAATCAGATTTTTAGAGTAATTAAAGCTTTCCCACCTTCTGATTTTCAGTTGGAGGCTGACAATACCTAACCTCACTGTTTTGCAAGAGTAGACATTGATCCACTCCTATTTTCTTGCCATAATAAGACCCAAGGCACTAGAGCGGTTGATTACAGACTTAGGAGAATATTACCAGACTGGATTGTACTTGTATCATTCTTGATATTCTAATTAAGCTTTATATGTTGTTATGTTTTTCTGTATAATGATTTCATTTTGTTCATGAAAACAGCATATTTGTACAAACTGGCTTTCCTACCTTTAGCTATGGTGATTAATGATTATTTAAGTCCCTGTGTTTTCTATAATAATAAAAAAAAACTATTTTTGCCATCCTTTAAGTGAGAATGGTCTTGTAGAAAACCTCTAAAGAAAAAGAATCCTTTAATTGAAATGCTAACAGATCTGTAACTTTACTCCATTATTATCTAAATCATTTTGCAGTTATTCAGTATGGTCTCTTTTCAAACTCCTTTGTGAGTTGTTTTTCCCAGTATAGAGGATCTTGATGAAAAGAATCAATTAAGCCTGAAAAAGCTGATGGTATAAATATCCTCAGTAAATAAATTGTTATTGTATTAGATAAAACATGGTGATTTAAAACAGTTGATAAACCCTATCTCTAGTCTATGGCATGCTCTTTGGAAAAACTCCCAGATTTCAGAGAATGCATAATGCATGAGTGTATCTTGATGTGATTGAATTGACTGGCTGCGATGTATCTGAATATTCTATTGTTTGATTGTGATTTGCTCTCTGTTGAGATCTCCCTAACCAGTGCTTTCCGAGGCAGGGGAACAACACTGAATTCTGCTCGCGGAGTAGTGTGGTGCATTGTCTTTGCATTAGACAGCATCAGTGATGAGAGCAATATTTAATTTTGAAGGTACAGTCAACTTAAAATCAAAGAGGTGAAGTAGTGAGATCAAGGATGTTCTGGGATGTTAGCGTAGTTATTACTGTCAACCACATTGTCAAATAGTAGAGATAATCCACTCTGTTCAGCTTCCAACAGAGAATGCTGTTTTTACTCCCATAATTTTCAGGTGTTGAGATGCTATTTAATTCTTGCCACTTGGATAACATTCTATCTTTCCTAATTTTTCTGGAACCCAATTTTAATATTTAATGCATTCAGTGTCTCCAGTGAATGCATATAAAAATTACATGTTATAAAATTCTTTTATGCATATTCTTATTGTTAATAATAGATTCTTCTACAGAGATGTATACTTTCATGAAAATATTCATAGGGGCTTGTTCTGCAATCCAAATTTAGTGTAAAATTTTATTCAGGGGTAGTTCTAACATTGAAATCAATGAGAATCATGACTTGAGTAAGGGTTAAAGCATCATTTTACCTGTTATGACATCTTATTTATTTTGCTTAGAGCTCAAAGTCTAGATAGGTTGAGGGGGAAAAAGTATTTTAGGAAAGGGAAAATATGAATGAAAAGAGGTATGATAGTATGAGAATCAAGGAGAACATAAAGATAGAGAGAAGGAAGCATAATGAACAGAAAGAATGCGTTGTAAGTTGTGAGGGTGATGTGAGTCAAAGAGCATGGATGATAGAGCATTATGGAAACATGATTGAAGAGATGGAAAAGCATAAGGAGTCATAGGACTGGGAAGTAAAGTTTAGTTCAAAGAACAGAAGATAGGATATATAGGATTGCATATAACAAGTTGACTAACACAAAAGCAAAGCTGTCTAAATACAGCAAAATCATATCTGTAAATTAGTATTCAGGCTTCTAAACAAATCTTGGTTTCGCTCATTTTTGTATTGTTTCTTTTTCTACAAAACATTCAAAACATTGAGCTTAACTAGGGTGAATGTTCACAGAGAGCAAATGCAAATGTTGTGCAAGTGTTAATGAATGTGATTCAAGCATGCACAGGAGATATACACAAGTCATGGAGCAAACTTCTTGTGTGATACCACTGGAATTTTAAATATTATGTTTCATGAACTTGAGACTAATTCAGTAGTCATTAAAATATAAAAAATTCATCAAGTGGAATAATAAAAACATCCAGAGAATCTATGATCTACATCTGTATATTCATAAGCATGTACATAACTCCAATGTACATACCTGCAGTATTTTTAAATTATGCATTATAAACACTATGCTCTAATTAATAAACCTGAAAGCTAAAATAGAAGGAATAGAGGAGATGTTAGTCATACTGAAGATCTCAGATGAAGACTGGGTCAGAGAGGGAGGTGAGGAAAAATCGGATTCACTGTACCCATGTAAGTAATTTACCTTCTGGGAAAAACTCTACAAATTCAACCTGGTTATTCCCAAGACTATAACTATTCATGAGCAGAGAAGTTTACCGGGTCAAGGCCTGAATCAACAAGGCAGCGACTGTGAAAGACAGCCAGAGCTGGAGACTGAAAAGCAAGGTTAATGAGAAGCACCGCAAAGACGTTCATTAAAGTGGAAACTCAAGTCACTGAGGATGGCAGTAACAAACTAGAGAGAAAGGAGGAAAGCCAGCTTGTTCTCAAAGTCAGGAAAAAGGTTAGACAGAAGTGTTTAGAAAACAAATCCTCCAGGGAAGTACCTGTGCTCTCAGCTGCACTGGAGGGGCAGCTGACCACTGCCTTCCCCTTCCGTGGTAGCTAGTGTGGGCCAAGGGGTGTTCAGTGTCTTAACCAGAAGCTGAAACACTGATTTAGCAGTTAGGTGTCATATTAGCTGTTGGCTATTGTGTAGGCTTTGAGGATGTAAAATATTTATTTGCAGTGAAAGGAAAAGTATTTGAAGACCAAGAGTTTCATGGTTATTAATGTGTTACTTCCCCCATTATTAAGCTTGCATTTCAAAATTTTGAATTTAAAATTCTACTTTGACATAGGAACTTTTATTTCAAAGTTATGCAGAAATTTTGAATGTTTGGTTTGAAAATTTGGAGATACTACAAGAAAAATTTTTAGTATTTGCAGTCTCAGAGTCATAAAATAACCAGCCTGCAAAGGGATTTTTAAACCGCTTGATAATCAGTAACAAGCTTAAGCAGCACTTGAATGCTTCCATCATGAACAGTAGGTCATAAAAATGATTCATGATCTTCCTCTTACCTTTGTTCCTTATGCAGCTGCTTTGAGAACCTGTTTTCTTGTGATTCTGTAGTTTCGTACTCTCAGAGAAACAGATGTGGGCCTCTTGCTGAGCACCCGCTTGATGCTGCTGCTTTCCACATGGTCCCTGTTCTCCTTGAGGGATGCAGGAAGGAGTTAAAACTTTTGGAAGGAAAGTTTTTGAGTTTAATGGAGCCCATAAGCTCCAGTGGGTCAAGAGGGTGTCTCCCGAGAAAGGCAGCTCCACCACCTGCTCGCAGCCAGCCTTTTCTCTGCCTTTGTGCTGGGTTTGATAGCAACTCTCAAAAGTTGCACGGGGTGCAGGGGGCTTGTTTGCTGGTTATATGTGAACAAATGTGCCCACAATGAAGCGAATTCCCTACCCTTCCTGTTGTTACAAAAAGCTGAGATGTCAGACCTGACAGCCTAGTATGTGCTGGGACAGCATGCCAAGAAAAGGAAATGTAGTGGAAGAAACAGGCCACAAACATTGTGCAGCAAACCAGTCAGTGAAAATGAATGGCAGAAACTGAGAAAACTCATGTAATGGAGTCTGTATTGCTTTCCCACATTAACGCTGTTGATAACACATTTAATAAGCACCATAAAATTTAGAGCTGCTGCCTCTTGCCTCTCCTGGCAGCTAGTGACCAACACAGCTCTGCTTGGGAGGTGACTTTGCTGCTAAGCTGTGCAGCAGGGCTAAGCAGCTTCCACTTATCCCTCTGGAATAGCTGCTCTGAAGGCAGCTTGCATCAGAGCCTTGCGCTTGGCAGTTTGGGATTTCCATCCAGGATGAGATCCTGGAAAGAAAAGGGAAAGAGGTTGCTTCTGTTAATAGAAGTTAATGTGCTGACTGTAAATTACCCAGGCCCTGCTCATGATTAGCTGTCCTGTGAGTGTGCCTAGGTCTTTAGTCAGTCCTTGTGATCTAATTCTGCATTGTTTTGCTGTAATGTATGTATTTTCCCAGCCTGTTCTGTCTTCTGATTTTTTTATTAATTTTTAGAGTTGCATTTTAGTGTTTATCACTACATGGACTGCATCTTATGTATAGTTATCACCTTTTTGCCCAATAAGGACTGTTTAACACAAGAAAATTTCACATGTTTATACATTGTGCCACATATGAAAAAGTGCATTACTTAAGCGAATAATATCATTGCATTTTTATTGCTCTTTGCTTTATGCGCCTGGTTCATGGGTCCTTGGAGATATATTTTTAGAAAACAAAACTAAATTTCCACCTCGCACTAGCAAAAGGGTTCAGTGTTACACAGCTCCATCAACATCTAGGCCTGGCTGATTCCATCAACATTCAGGTCTGGTGGAAGTTTGGGGAGGTGCCTGGCCTAGGTACAGGCCGGCAGCCCATGTGCTCAGCACACGAGTGCTGCTCTGATCTCCATCACCACAGGAGCTGCTCTGTCCTCTACTTCTGTAGATCGATTGCAAAGCCATGGGCCGTGGTGGTGATAGCAGTACTTTGGGGCAGGCCTCTTCCTTTATGGGTGAAGATCTTGCGACTACTGCATGATTTGTGGCTGCTTCAGCTTGCTTAATCTCTTCATCTAAAACTGTATGCTTTAGGGGTAAAAATTAGTAAGCACTTCTTAGAATTGGTTGATCAAGCCGTAACAGAGATGTGTGCCTTGAGGGTGTATGATGAGTGTTTTCTTTATACTGAAATGCCATGTGTTTATGTCCTTTATCTCTTAGCTTACCCGACATCAAAAATAATTACAGAATTTATAAAAGATCATGACTATGTCCTCGGGGAAATGTTATCCAATAGGGGCTTTTAAATTCAATTTTAAAAGCCCTTAAAGCTAATATTTGGCAGTTACTCTAGAGGAGATACCTGGCAAAAATGACTGGTATTTCCCCAAGTATGCATTTAGTGAATCAACTGAATTTAGGCTTCCTGATTTTTATTTTCTTTAAGTCTTTCTTATGATCACTAAATCAAAAATCTCTGCTCCCAGCCAGTGTTATTTCCAGCATCCTACCTGACCCTGAAAGAGTCCTGGTATTAGAGAAAGGACTGGGACCCCAAACAAGAGGCCATCTTGTTTTCAGTTGTTGTCACACATTCTCTGTCAACGATCCCCCAGGTTCATTGTTTAGAGCAGAACTGTGGCTGTCAGTTGGCATTAGTCAGAATTTGTTCCTCCTCTGAAAGGGCCCACTGGTTCCTGCTTAGTGCCAGGAAAGTGGAACTTCAGCTAGAGCTGCAAAGGATGAGATAATGAGATGCATTCGACTTGCCATGAGTTGTGGATGCTGTGCATGATTAGAAGGGGGTTCTCATTACTCTGCTGGGAGTTTGGACTCTGAAGATTTTTTCTGGCAATGGCACAGAAGCTGGGAAGAATACAGCTCAATTTGCTGGTCTTAACCCAAGCTTTCTGGAGTTGCTAGCTTCAAAAAGAAATCCTCTTTACAACTGTGAAGTAAACTGAATTTTCTATGACATCACGGAGACGATCAATATGAGGTCTCAGAGGAGGGTGGCTTCTATCCCACACTTCCAAACCTGGAACTCGCTCAAGAAGCATGCTTTAAAATAAAGTGTTACCATTAACATGCAAATCTTCAGAGTCCAAGATCCTGCTAGCCAAATCTATTCTTGGTTAGACTTCCAGATTTCCATCAAAGATTAACAGAGTTGCATTGATTTAGCTTTGCTATTTGACTTTGGCCAACAATTCTGTTGCTAGTATGAAACTCAGCTCAGAGTTTTCTGCTAGCTCCCAAATTTTTACTGGATCTATGTGGCAAGTAGGAGAGATGGGGCAATGAAGGGAATAAAACATTCCTGCTTCAGATAAGTTGTGAATTGAATTGTTCAGAGGGAACAAATCTAAACTTAAAATTAGAGGCAAAGGTTTCCCATATTTTTTTTTATATCTTAAGAACTTAAGACATCTAAAAGCTCATGAGATTATAGAACTCATTTAACACCCAGCGGCTGTTTTCAGGGCATTTTCACTTTTTTTTTAATTTCTGGTCTTCCAGTTCCTGCACGTCTGCAGCATGATTTTCCCTGCCTGCATGTTGTATGCAATTATAAAACATCTCTTTCTGTAAACTCTTTCAGTTTTGAATCGTATTTGGATCTTACTCTAATGGTTTTGGGGGAGTGTCAGGACAAGAAAAAAAGAGTTGATGTATCCAGAGTGAACTACTTTTTCAGTATCATTTCTTTTTGCTATCATTTGTTTATATAAAGTTGTAAATCCCAACTTTTAAGTCCTTGTTGTTGTCTACTGACCAAGAATGCTTTCCTGTCACTGAAATGTGAAGATATAAAGTTGAATTCTGTGCTCCTTTCACAAGAGTGTCAGACTTTTATGTTCACCTAGGCAATTGCTTCAAAAATGTCAATTTACTCTTTAGGACTGAATACTTTATCCCTGCTGTGTGACTCGGGCAAATAGATAGTGACTATACTGCAACTGATAGACAACTCTCGGTCAACTGATAAAAATACTCTTCCAAAAAAAAAGCTTTCATACTCAAAAATTTTGACTGTATCTATGAAAACTGCTTTTTGTCATTTTTTATGAGCAAATAGTTTTTCTTTTGCTATTTTATGAGTAAATATTTAAAATGTATGGAAAAAAAATTGTATGGAAATGGTGCTGTTTTACGAGGTAACCAAAGCCCCACTGATGAATGGTGTTGAGCATAGGATTCTCCAGTTCAGAGAATTATCTTTTGGATGATAGCCTATATACCGCTGGCAGATATATTTTGTAGACTGAAATGGGGTGGAAAGATTATGGTTGTGTGTATGTGTGTTATCCAGAAGCTACCCTATGTGCACAAGCAGCACTTGTGTCCTACTCTTGATACTTCTGCAGCTTCCCACAACTGAAGATTTACTTGGACTCTGTTTTCTTTCTCCCCAGTTGAAGAGCTTGAATAATTTTCACATACCCAGAAATGAAAGAAGCTAGTTAGCTGATTATCTGTTCTTTACCTCTTGCCTTGAACAGTATTTTTGACTTTGGTGTTTGAAAGATCTGAAATCCAAAGATCAATACTATTATGGTAGTAAAAGGTGTGATTTAAGCAGTGTATTACATAACTAATATCTTTATTTCCGATTTACATGTCTGTCTTGCAGCTGATGTCCTTAGTGATACAAAAATTAGGGCAATGTTTTTCTCCGTCTATGCTGTCATCTTGGTTGTGGAGGTTGACTGGGTGTGGAGCGGGACTGAGAAGGTTGTTCTGTGCTGACTTACAACATATCACAGATGTGTAAAACTAAACTTCCTATCTGCAAGAGGTGATTATGTTGTGGTTACGACTGTGTAAGTCAAGTACTGGATCAAGATCTGCAGTGATTTTTAGTTCTCAGCACCAAGAGATGAAATCTAAATAAATAAAATAGCATGTGCAATGTGTACAATTACAGAAGATTTGAGAGCTGATGAAAACTGCTGAAGTTACAGAAACTTTTCACGACGTTAATTGTTTCTGGCCACTCTATTTTGCAGAGAATTAATGAGTGTCTAGGGTTATGGGTTTCTTGATTTCAGTTTGGGCCATTAGCATGCTCATTAAAGCTTAAAAAGTGCTGTTAGCCTCCAGCTTGTTTTTACTAAAAGTCTACTGTTCCTGTGATTTTCACTAACTTACTGTTTTATACCCATACTTGTCATGTATTGAACATTTTTGTGTTTGTTTTAGAAGAGGTGCGAGTGATGTGTTGCCACTACATTGTGCACGATGGGACGGATCTTGATGTATTCTAATGTAGTTCAGACCATGAGAGTGTTGGGCATTTTCAACCATTTGGAGTGCAGCAAATATTAAAGTGAGACATTTCTGGATCTTGTCTCTTTTTTTCTTTTTTCTTCTAGAAGTGAAATTGCATTCCGTTCAAAACTTTTAACAGAAAAATATAGATTCTTTAAAAAGTATAATATTGAGAACAATGCCATTCTAAATGCAAGTTTTATACTTGGGAACACATGAAAATTTATTGGGGTTTCTGAAGTCTGTTACTTTAAATTAGACTCCAGGCAATGGATCTGGAAACTGCTTTGTTTTTGTTTGTTTTAATGAGAGCTTGCATTGTGATTTAATGGTTCTAGTAAGTGGATTTTTAAGTTGTAGATTTATGATAAAATCATGAGTCTTCAATACAGGATGTATTCTACTGATAGCAGCCTTAAATTTTTTAAATGAATAGAGCTGGTTAATGATTTTTTTTTCCACTCCTAAATTAAGCTTGTCCTAGAAAAATCTTACTGTTAGTATAAGCTCTTTCCATCAGGAAAAAATATAGTGCAGTTCTTTTTCTACTCAGTAGAGGAAAAAATGATACTTGATTTCATTCGAAATTTAGATCATTAGATGAGTAGTGCCCATTCCTACATGAGGTGCCTACCCCTGCCAGTCTTGTCCTCCTTTTCTCAGAAAGTGAAATCATGACTTGATCTTCTTTGTATCAGCAAGTTTGAAATGCATCTTATTCCAATTTTAGGTTCCTGCAGGCTGTACACATTTGAACACTGTGTGTGGGTGCTTACAGCCTCTGCAAACAGACAAGTCCATCTTGGTATGTTGGTCTGTTAGGTGAACGGCTAAGGACTTGTAAGGCCCTAAGAAGTAGAAAAACAAGTAGTGGGAGGAGAGTTGCGGTAATGACAAGCAAGTTGTGATGGCAGGGGGTCCGCATTAGATGAGTTACGAAAGCATTGTGTTCTCGGAACAGGCTTCAGTTCGAGCTCGTCACAAAAATGAGTTTGATGGTTTGTAGTGATCAGTGATACATTAGACAACAGATCTGTGTGCTGCTGGCATAGAAAAACATGACGATATCATCCAGATCAAAGTTAATCCTGTTTGATACAGAATAACTGGTGACACAGCTCCTTTAGACTCCCAGGGAAGAAAACAGCCACGACGCTCCTGACGGCAGGGTGCAGAAAGTGCCTCTTTGCTCTACCGATATGTGGACTGGCGCAGTCCTTCTGGTACCAAGGACAGGAGATTTCTCCTGTAATTTTACGAGCAAACAGTACATTGCCTCACAGTTTAGGAATAAAAACTATTATAGTTTCAGCTTCTATGCTTTTCTCCTCCCCAAACAATTATATTGGTATAAGTTGTACATAGGTTATTTTTTGATCAATGAAATACCGTATGACTGTACAGTAAGCTTGTGTGGTCACAGGCTATTGATTTTTAGAATTCTTGATTTAAAAAAAAAAAAAAAAAACCTTCCTAAGAACTACAATAACTATGATAGATGATTTTGGTGTGTATTGCTAGGAGATGGCCCTCAGCCACATACTATATATTCTTTACTGTGGTGGTGTGTTGGCCCTCGGAAAGGATGGCTTTTCTAAAAATAACTCCTGTAATCTCTTACAGTTTATTGACAATATCAACCTCATTTAGATTCCCATGCACTGTGACTATGCTTTCTTCAGAAATTTCTGGAGTGCTATTTTATTGTTACTACAGAGATAAAAAATAGCATAACACGAGCACTCTTTTTCATTCACCCTTCTGGCTTCTGAACTCAGCAGGCAGAAATATGCTGCTTGGAGTCTGGGGACAGAATAGGTTAACAAAAGAGGCCAGAGAAGTGAGGAGTGCACAGACATCCCTTGGCAGTGTTAGGATTTTACCACCAAAACAGCACAGAAAGCGTGACAGGGAGGAGGGCAGTCTTGGGTAGCAAGTTCCCTATTTCAGGGAGTTCTGTTCACCACCATATTCAAACAGGCAGTTAATTCCCTATTCTCACATCGTGTTAGGTCATTTCTCATGTTTTAGCTCGTCAAGTTTCTGAAAATTGCTTGTTAACATCTGGGTATTTTTTTTTTTTTTTAACAGATGCTTGAATGAGAAGCAGAAAGTTAGGACAGACGAATATTTGGTCAGGAGCCTCTGTTTGATATGAATGTACTGTGAATTTTGGCTAGCTAGATATAGATACATAGATTATAGATAATTTAGATATGTTCTGACTTCTGTGCTAAATCAGGCAATGCCTTTTATCGTGTGTATCCAGAAAAGATCTATATAATTGTTCTCCTGTGCCCTTAGTTCCGTTAAAAATAATCATTTTTCCAGTTGTTAATACTGATGAAATTACAACAATGCAATAAGATTTCACCAACAGATTTTTCTCCATCTTAGCTTATTATTCTGCTGTCTATTTCTAATGTGAGATTTTGCTGAGTTCATGAAATCAGGTTACACCTTTCTCGCATCCTTATTACTGACCCTTCCTCCCCCCGTCTTTTTTTCTTAATATTTCCTCCAGCAAAGTACCGTCCCTGAGGAGTTCTGGAAAGAACAAATAAGTAAACCATGCCTGAAGGAATTGTCGTATTACTGCCTCTTTTCCTCACTGGTTGAGGTTATGTCTAGTGATGTAACTACCAGCATTTCCATTCCACTATGTAAAGGTCTGAAGATAATTTTTCTATAGGCATTACAATTTTAGCTAATTCAAACCAAATGGAAGTCTATCACTGTCATTAGGTTTGCTGAGGACTGTCATTAAATTTGCTGTTACAAGTGACTTTTTTCTTCCTGATGATCCTGATAGCTGTAGGTATTAAGAAGCCATGGGATGGTCATAGTGAAAAAAATCAAAAGTCAGGTAATACGGGATCCTTCTCTGCTGCATGAACAGAGAATTATTTTTTCTGAAATTGATGTAATGTCTAAACTCTACAGAGAGACAGCTAATGGGTTTAGAGCGTGTTGGTGCCCAAAAATTCCAGACTACACACTTGGTCAGCTATAAATGCTTTTGTTGAAACCATTTTGTTGCCATTACTTTTGAGACCTATGTATAGAAAAAGTCTATGTGAAACAGGAAATTTAAAGAAATTAACATAGCAGAGTGCATGATTTCAGCAACAAAATCTGAGTCGAGTGATATTTTTTGTTCCTGTATGAGCTTTGTGTTTGGTCAGTATATGAAATTACTTCAGCAGTTTGTTGTGAAAGCATCTTGCAATCACAATGTATTACTTGAATGGGTTTGTAACTTCCTCCATTAACTTCAGTACCCTTTACATAATTTGTATAGAGCAGTACACATTTCAGATAGTTGCAAGCAGGCACAAATTCATAAACCTTTTGTGCCATCACTTTTAATTATGTCATCTGTTAGGTCAAAATGTCAAAATGTGACTTGTTTGTGAGTTGGAAAGAGTCAGAATCTTGTACTAGAAACATTTAACATAGTATGTTTAGCAGTTCTGTGTGCATTATTAGAGTTGGTTCAAGAAAAGAACAGTGAACCATAACTGACACTCTTAAGAAAAACAGCATCACACACCTCTTTTGTTTTATTTTTTGTCTTTCCAAGGGGTTTTAGGAAGACTTTCACACCATGTAATTAATTGGCCAGCTAGGGAAATCTGCCATAGGAATAAATGCAGTTCAAATAATCTTTTTGACTAGATAGCATTTGTTAGGAAACCTTTTTACTGAGAAAACTATTAAAACATGCATGAACAGCTACCACTTAGTCCAATGAGAATTTCCTATAGAAAAAGATACAGAAATTATCATAAAATAACAATAATAACAGTGAACATGTCACCTATGGCATCGTTGTATGTGCTCCTGATAGCTTTGGCCAGTAAATTTTCTTATTAGGTGTCTCAGTGTGCTTCAATATCAGTTTCTGTAGTTGATTCCAAATTTGGAAAAATTAAGACTTATTTGCATGAAATGTGTAGAGCTGCAATTCTCAAAGTGACATTGGATTTTTATCCACAGGAATAGAAAAACTTGTAAAGTTTCTCCTCTTTGATTAAAATTAAATTTGATAAAATTAAAATATTGACTATAAATAATCATTTTTGGGGAAAAGCAAATTCTCTTTTTAAGTTATGAAAGAGGAAGGGTCTGCTAGTTGATCACTGCCTGCATCAGTTGTTTCTGGACCCTAAGAGTTGAATTCTTTTGAGACTGAGAGAGATGTGGAGTCTATGGTGTGACATTACCAGTCATGTTCTTGTCTACAGATTTTAGCTCTAAGTGGTACCAACTAAGCTAATGTTTGGAGGTTTTTATCATGTTTGTGTTCAAGTGGAGAGTTTGGTCTACTACTTGCAATTAATATCAAGTGAAGCTTCCCTGCCATGTAGCCAGAAAGGAAAACTGAGAAAAATAAGGAAAGTATGTTAAAGAAGGATGCAGGAGGAGACACTCCCCACTTTCTATGTGCTGATATATTATCATTTTTCCTACCATATACTCTGTCTTTGCACATCTGATGTAGCAACTGAATTTTATTTTGTGCCACGTCTTTGTGGGTTTACTAGTGTTGGTTGTTAAGGAGGAAAGTGAGTTGCAGAAAAATGGTATGGCAGTGATGGCAATCTAATGGCACGGGTCCTAGATAAGAGTAGGAGAGCACATTTTTTCACCTCATAGGTGAGGAAAGGAAGATAAATTGTGGGTAAAGGATAGAACATATTTCAACTTGTAACTAAAGATATATGCAGTGAATCTGCCTCAAATAGAGTTATCCTAGAGATGATGTCTCTTTTTCATGGAATGGAAATTTGGTCCTGTGAGGTTAACATATTCTGGTGTCCCTAGAACTTATCAATTTATATCTGTAATAGTGACTAACGGCGCATTGTTGCGGGGGATGTGTGTGTGTTTTATTTTATTCTCTCTTCCTCCTGTGAATTTGGCTGAATGTTGTTCAGCAACCAAAACTACTGCAAAAGAACTCACTACAGCTGATGAGAGGCACTGCTCCTGGTGCCTTGGTTGTAGGCACACACTGTAGATTAATCACTGATGAGCAAAAGATAAGTAACGTGCAGTCGCCTCATTGTAGTTTGCAACCTTAAACCCTCACACTTTCCAAGACTATATTCTAGTTTTATGGTCTCTGATTATGTACACATTTGTCCTGCAATAGATGTGAATGAGTTGAGATTTGTTTAGTGTATGCTTAAAGGATAGATAGCGCTTGGACCGTATGCAAGTCATTGAAGGATGTGTCGTTTGCCTGCTCATTGAGATCAGTGCTCAGCTTCTGTGCTCCTGCTGCTGCTGCATGCTCCGGAGTGCCTTGCTCAAGACTGAACCACTGCCGTGGTCTGCGTTTTTGGATGAAGACTGAGGAGAAGGACTTCAGGTAAGGGCAAGGAGTGTATCGTGAGAGTTGAAGGAGATTAGAAGGTAGTTAGAGACTGTGGGACTTGAGGCTTATGGCAGCAGGATGGGGAGGCTGAAATCATAACATCCGGAATGCAGGGATGTCCTAGATGGAGCTGTGAAACTTTCAAAGTCAAAGTTCTTAAATACCTGCTCTATTATGGTCCTGTCCAAATATGTTTCTTTGCAATTTGGTGAGGAAATTAAGGTGAGCAGAGATGCTCTGTCCAATGGAAAGTCTCACAAGTCTAGAGTGAGACTGAGACAATTTTGTGAAGTACGATTTTTAAATGTCAACATTATAGAGTATTTGCTGAAAAAAATCTAACTCATAAAACCGATCAATCCAAATGAAAATCTTATGATTCTGTGTAGATACAATATCACAAAGTGAACATGTGTAGTGTTCATTGGCAAGTGGAAATTTGACAAGAAAACTCCGAGGAATATGAGTATTATTTCCAGAAAAACTTTTTTTTTTCTTTAATGGAAGTAATGTGCAATTTGTGAGACTAGGGTTAGGTGTGAAATCAGATGAACTCAGTAGTTCTGATACATTACACTGTGACTAATGCCAAAGACACCCTGTGAAATGAAATTGCTGAATTTCACACAGCACATGTACATAAGAGGAAAGAAAGGGGACTTGACTTGACAGCTGGGAGAGCAAATCGACACTTCTCTTGTTCTTGTGGCAATAGCATAAAGGATTTATTTTTAAAGAAATATTATGTAGATATTATATGAAAAACAAACCATTTTAATTTTTTATACCCAAGTGGCTTAGTCTCTTGCCAGTGAATTCAAACTGGATCAGATGCAGTGTGCAAAATCTTGCAACCATTTTACCATCATTGTGGAGGCTGATTCAGTATTTCTGAGACTCCACCTTTTTGCTTTAATTCATTTTTTTTCAACTGAGGCATGCTGAAGGCTTTGTAGAATTTCAGCTTAAATGTTCCCTAAAGCCTATTCTTAGGATGAACAAAACTAACATTAACTTTAATGTACACAATCATAAGAAGTTCAAGTTTAAAAACAAACGTGCACTATGGTGATTTTTTTTTTGTAGAATATTTTTCCTTGAGAAATTACAAAAGTAATTGAGGTTTCAAGAAAAAAATAATCCAAGCAAGTTCATATCAGATATGTACTTGCTTTTCCCTGTAGAATGGCCAATACTGGTTATGTGGAATAAAATTAAAATTCAATTGTAACAATATATGGTTAGGAGTTTCTAATTGCAAGCAATTAAATGATTTTTAAGAAATACTGAGTCCAAGATTCTTCTTCAGTCTTAACAGATATATAAAATTTACACAGTTATTTTTAATTACTGTTAGGATCTTCAATTCTCCCATTCTTTTTTCATAAAAGGCAAGTAGTGTTAAAGATTATATTCTTTACAACACTTTCATAAACATCTCTATATGCTGAGTTGAGAAAAAAAGACAAGATTTTTCAGGCACTCTTATTATGCCAGTCTTTCCCACTTTTTACAAAGTTTTAATTTCTTTAATTGTTCTAACTTCCTTCATTTTACTAAAGCTAATAAATTTGCTCACCCCATAAAAGAAATTTCAGCCCCCTAAGTGTGAGATGATATAAATCTTGATCTGAAAACTGCAAAGACTGCAAAATGGAAGGATGAATTATTTTGCTCAACTTTTTCATTTGAGCATGCTTGTAATAACACTACAGAATTTTAGAAGTAATGCCATATAATTAGAAAAGTGTGAAAACTGGAGTTATACTGAAAGTCAGAACTGGGATACTAGGTGAGGGCATCCTTCTGACACGCTCGGCATGCCTGAGGACTGCTTCAGAACTGCAAGTGATAAATTATCTTCCTCTGCACTTAATGTCATTACAGCTGTGCATCACAGTGAGAAGATTTGTTGTGTGACCTAAAGGAAGGAACAGTAAATTCTGTTCACCCGCTGTCCTAAGTGTCCTTTGAATGGGATGAAAAATCAGTTAACCCAAGGTTTTTTTTCATTGTATCCTGTAGGAAGCAGACAGGTAATGTGTGGACAAGTAGTGTGGCTATTTCAGTTCCGTTTGAAGTTATGGCATGTGATGCACTGCCAGTATGCCAAGTATAGCAAAACCATCTGTTTTAGTGGCTTGATGTTGCTTTTTGCTATAAACAGTTTTATTCAAAATTGCTTTGTAGTTATTGTAAGTGAAGGTGTACAAAAAAGTTTTTAACCTTTCTTATTAAAGTGGCAACAGTGTAGGGAAGTGGGTATATGACATTAGTGTTCACTGTATAACAGAGTGATATCTGCATTGATCTGCATCGGCGGTTACAATCAATTTGTTAGAACAAATGAGTAATATCAGTTTCTTCCAGCTTTGGTATTGTTTAAAGCTTTCTGGACAGATATTTTATATTGGACTTTATTGCCTAGCCTTGAGTTTCAAGAACCAAAAGCTTCTGCATGTCTGTTAAATTCATTAATGGAGCTCTTCTGTGTCTGATGAGAAAATGCCAGTCTTCCTGTAGTGAAGAAATAGGAGTACTGAGTTACTGACTACCTTGATATTAAATGATAAAAATATAGGGAAGAAGTGGTATGGTATGTAGAAAAATAAAGCACACCAAAAACAGTTTGAGCTGTTACACTTTTACCTCTAACATAATGCAGATGAATTAGACACGTGTAAGGGTAACGGGCATCAAGCTGGCATAGGTTCAAGAGATATAATTCAACTGGTTTATGGCAGACAGTAATATCTTTCTCATACAAGTCTGAAACCGTTGTCTCTGCACACCAAAGATTTTTGCTGTCTTACATGGGATTTTATACAAGAGAACATTCATGAAATTTTGCTTTAGGTATGAAAATGAAGGCATATGGGAAAGGAGTATGTGCATGTCTAGTATGACATTTTAAATATACTAATACACCTACACTGTTATCTCCTATTTGGATATCTGGTATATGCAGGAGTTGAAAGGCATGTAATTATTGTGGTAAGATACAGCAGGTATTCTCTATCTCATGCATAGATGTGGAACTCGGAGATCATTCACGCATTGAGGTCTTCTATTTATTTGAGGGTAGGGGAAAACTGCTTATGTTTGGTACCTGTTTTGTGATGCTTTGCCATGGATGGTTGGTATTTGGCCATATGTCTTTTGTGTCTGTTATTCCCAGGTTGGAACTAAAAGCTTAATAATTATATTCTGTTAACTTATGATTCATGTGTAATGCTAATGTTGTCTACCAGAAGCTGTCCAAAAGTGTCTCAGAGTGGGTACAGCGAGGATCACATAGCTGCTTGTTTGAAATAAGAACACTGCACAGCTGATAAGTGGATTCATATTGTTTTTGCTGTGGCTTCTAGCAAACCTTGTATCAAATCCCTGCTGGGAGTGGAATCCCATGCTGTGTCCCTTGTCAAGCATTCTTCTCAAGAAAGGTTATCCAATATATGAAAGTGTGCAGTGTTATTGCAAGCCTTCTGGGTCTACTGCACCAAGGCTGCTAATGTTCAAGAATCTTGTTTTCAGATTGTAAATCCCCTTTTATTTGTATTTTGAGGGCAAGACTAAACATAGAAGAAAAAAGAGATACCAGTGTATCTATGTAGAGCCCCTGTAAGAGAATGCCTGCAAACACAAGGTTAGACTAACTCATTTGTTGTTCCCTTTTGCACAGGGAGAAGAGGTACTGAAATTTCTCCTTTATAACCTTCCAAGTTGAACTAATTTGGGGTTTTAATTTAGTTTTTGTAGAAGAGAGGAAAGGAAACAATTTCAAAATGGTATTTCTATTTAATTTAGGATTAGATGTAATAAGCTTAAGTTCACACCTTTTCTACCTTCCTTTACTTTTTCTGTCATCGCCTTAAAAATCATACTGATGCATAACTTGAAATGTGTTTTACAGCATTGGGATTTGTCGGAATTTGGAGGACATGAGATCTCCTGAGTTGTTTGGTCATGAGGGATGGATGTAAAAAGTCATCAAAATCCTCTTAAATAATGCACACCTTCAAAATATTTTCTTTTTTTTTTCTCTTTAATCCCCATTCCTGAAATTGTCTGTTAGTATGAAAACTCTTAATTTTATGTATCCTCATGGTTTGAGAGCGCATTGGCTCGTAATTCTTCGAAGCCTGGGTTTGACAGTGCTATGTTATGTGGTAACATGGATATGTAATAACCCAGCATTCTGCAGGTTGGAGGACTCTTTTCTCAGCAAGAGATGTATCTGCTTTTGAAGTTTAAAAGAATCCCCAGCCCCCAAAAACCCACAGCTAAATGTGTTTTTGATTTGTAAAGAAAAGAGAGGATGATGTAAAGACATTTTCCTTATTAGTTCTAAACCTGCTACCTTTTACTCAGTTGTTACTATGTAAGGTGTAACACGAGCGTTTCTGTGACAAATACTGTTGTATAAAAGCACTGTGTCTAAAAGCATATTAGTAACCTTAGGACTATTACAAAATTATTAAGGTAGATTTTGTAAGATCAGGTAATATTTAGCTGCTGGCAGTTGCAGAGAAACAACTAGCAATGATTTTTCTTGTTTTTAAGGAATATTTAAGCATCTAATTTCTGGTGATTTTTGGAAGAACTGATCTGGAAGGACTGAGGAGAACTCTCTATTTTCAGATAACCTTTTAAACAGTTGTCTTAATTGTATTGCGGTTGAACATCAGTAATTTTCTACATGTGGATAATTACTAATTTAGCTATTTTTTTAGTTATTTTTTTCCTTATTTCTTTATGGAGCTAAAGGATGAAATTGTGTATACTGAATCATCTTAAAGAGAGGCTGCGTGAGGAAATCTGACCTGACTTTGCCTTATATGCCCTTCTCCAGTAAGGGAACAAGGGGAGCCGTTAGGTCAACTGAGGGCCTAACATGTGGACATGGAGTAGGTACGGTGAGTTAGAGGAAAGTTTTTTTAAAATTTTCTTTTTTTTTTTTTTTTTTTTTTTTTTTAAATGAGAATAAAATGCTTTCATTTCTTGCATCTGATTTGGAATGAATCTTCTTCCTGTGTAATTTGAAATAAAACCTTGGCAAAGGGAAGCTGTTTTACTCTATCTGTTCCTGGTCTGGTAATCTAGTGCCCAGGGCTATTGACTTGTCAGTGTATGTAGCACTTTTGTTAGTCTCATTAACAACAATTCCTTTTCCCCAAACTCTGTTTTACCTTCTTTGATCAGGCAACTCGTATGTCTTGGCCCAGTTTCAGCAAACACCCACCTATCTGCTGTTGAAAGCTTTAGTCTCCTCTCTCTTTAAACTCTTACTTTCAAAGTGCATGAAGGAGAAAAAAACTTATCAATAGTGAAGAGAAGCCAAGCAGCAGATGTAATCACACAAGGATCTCATATTGGTTATAAATAAAATTTGCATCATTAAGAAAACAACACTTTTCATATAAAACATGTTTGAAGAACTATGCTATTTTTTACATTTCCTCGGTGTTTAATTCTATTTATAGAATCACATATGCATCTGAAATGAATCTTGTTAAGAGAATCTCACAATATATTACTTAAAATTTTAGTTAGTTGTTCTGTGTATATGGATTTTTGATATTAATGACATTGTTTGCATAAGAACACATAATCAAAACTTTCCCAATCTTTGAGGTTGAATGTTAATTGCTTGAATAATATCATTGTTCATTTGATAGTTAATGAATCATTTGTGAACATGTGCATGCAGTTTGTAATATTATATAATCATTGTAACTTCATGTTGATTAAATTGAATCTCTAAATTCCATTCAAAAAATTGTGAATAATTGAGGATAGGAAGTGATAGGCAAAAGTCAAAATCAAAAAC
Organism: Crypturellus tataupa; assembly: GCA_034781795.1. NCBI lineage: Eukaryota > Metazoa > Chordata > Aves > Tinamiformes > Tinamidae > Crypturellus > Crypturellus tataupa. The sequence goes on from JAWLRI010000115.1 coordinate 4,811,830, forward strand.
TCTTGAACTTTCACCCAAAATTACAATGTCTCTTTAAATTGAGCAAAAGGTTTCTTCAGTTTTTCCTTTGCACATTCATATATGTTCCTACTTCAGTTTATCAGAAGACAAACAAATGTGTCTTGTGAATGATGGCTCTGGTAGCTCCAGGACATTTGGGAAGTGACAGGCAATATTTGATCTAGTATTTTGGTGGAGGGGATTACATGTCTTAAGTGAAATTTCAACCCGTTATTGTTCTGCACTGAGAATTTTTGAAACTTTCTTTGTAAATGTGTACCTGTGAAGAATTGTTAGTATTGCTCAGCAATATCTAACATTTTAGTGGTGCTTTATCCTTAGTTGTTTTTCAGAAAGTTTTGTCTACGAGTTCAGGAAAATATTTATTTCATCATTATTTTAAGCGACTTTTGTAGAGAACAATTTTTAACATTTAGATCTTTATGATACCTAAAATCCATTGAAGGGAAAGATAGAAGACCCTTCTGGATGGCCATGGTTAGGAATGGTACTTTCAGCTTCCTACTGCCTCTAACGTCAGCAGATATCGGCAGAAGGTCCCCTGCAGAAAGAAGGGTTTTGGTGATGCTAAATTAGTCTATATGAAGTCTTATAAGTAGATGTCCACCTGAAGTTACCGTGTTTCCAGTCAATTTAGAGCAACATACCTGTTTGCAGAGTGTACTGGCAGTGATAAAAGGAGATTTGTTTATGTTAGAAATGCCTTTGAATGGAGTTGACAGCGATTATCAGGAAGAATTCTCCTCAAACGAAGAGATAGGCTCAGCACAAAATGGCAGGATATCATATTTATAGGAGAGGACTGAATGGACATGTTAGAAATAAAAGCCGCACTGCTAAATTTTCAAGGCTAACTAGTCGTGTAAGGGGAAATGTGCATGCTCTTTGTGACTTAGTATCTTCTAGTTATAGGGTCCTGTAAATAATGTTAATATGAACGATGTAGATCATATTATACCGGTTGCTAAGGAAACCATATTCACTGAATTTCCTTTTTGTTGTTGCACTGAAAGTTAATGTGTATTTTCGAATGAGCTGGACAAGCGAGAACGTAGCTTTTTCACACAATTTTTCTCCATAGTCATCCAGAAAATACACTAGAAAATACTTCAGTATTTGAATTTCTTGAGACAGTCATTAAATCTCAAATTTTAGGATCCACATTTTGTGACCCCAAGTATCTTGCTTTGCATGATAATAACTGGATATTCTCTTGAAATATGTAATACTTGCAATACATTTTTTTATGGCAAATTTTAAATATCTATTCAAGATGAGTAATTGTCAGTTAGGAAACAATATTCATTTTATTAATGTCTGTGTGCTCTAGGAGGTACATAACAGACCACCGGGCTCATAATTTGTACAAGCTACCCACAGGAACCAGTCGGACCTTATTACTGAGCATCCCATGTGCTTGTTACAGGCTGTTCTTGTTGAAATCTTTCCTTCTTGTAGCTGTACAAATGTTTTCATGCTGCCTATATATTTTTTAAAAGAAGGAACAATATTCTGGCAATTAATTGTTACTTTTGGATATATTTCCCTAAATTAAAATCACTCGGGGCATTGCTTTTATCTAGCTGTGTGTGAGGAAGAAATACAATCTCTCTCATCCATAGTCCTCTGCTCAAAGTTGTGCCTTTTTGATATCGGGAGTTGGTCTTGTATTGCCTGCAAGAGAAGGCATTTCCCTAGCAGATAAGTTTGTCTTGTTACCTCCGATGTTCTGCCATGCAGAAATGTGGTGTTGCTGAACAGTTCCTTGATACTGCAGTTTGGCCAAGTCTCCTGCGGGGAAGAGCAAGTTGTCATGGTCTTGATCCTTTGGTCTAAGTTAAGTTCTCAGGCACACAGAGGCCCAAGTTAAGGAAGCCAGGACTGTTGTCAGTGTCACCTGGCTGTTTGTCTAGTGTTCATAGCAAAAAAAAAATGCTGACTCTCACAGCTTATGGAAAACACAATCAAGATTGTGCTCCATTGGGTATTTGTCATCATTAATTTCCAAAGGAGAATGTAATGTTCTTGTGGCTCAAAGGTAGGACCTCATTTTTAGTTGCTGTTGGTCTGGATGCAAAGTCCATCTCCTTTGGGTGAGTCCCAAGCCTCTCTGCTCTGGCCTTTCAGTTTCTAACAGATGCGAGCTGTTTGCTAGAGGCTTGTGTGGCCAGTTTCCTTTGTGAGCAGAGATAATCTGAGACAGGATGTATCTCTATTTTCCCCTCTTCTTTCACCTTCCACCTTCAAATACAGAACACCCACATATCACACCGATGATTCAAGGAATACTTGGAGGAAGCAGTGGATGGAAGCAGGTGTATGACTCTGTGAACATCATTAAAATTTGGGAGGGGAGGTAAAGTTGGAGTTAAGGTAGAGACAAAATAATCTTTTGCAAAGCTGCTTTTCCTGTTCTCTTTTCTTTTTTTTTTTGTTCCAATATCTTCTCTTGAAAGCAATTCTACTTCCTTTTGCTCTTTTACCTAAAGAAGTGTAGGC
>JAWLRI010000115.1:4814449-4866142 GCA_034781795.1 Crypturellus tataupa
TTTTTTTTTTTGTTCCAATATCTTCTCTTGAAAGCAATTCTACTTCCTTTTGCTCTTTTACCTAAAGAAGTGTAGGCAAATGAAATAGCTCTAATGATATGTATCAAAAAATCTGCATTATAAATCCATTTCTTCACAATCATCTTCTGTTCAGATAGCTCACAGACTTAAAATAATCAGGGTTTAAATTGCAGTATGGATAGCTGGATATGATTTTTTTTAAAGCAATCCCACATTTGCTCTATTTTTCTTCATTCATTATGTTCTCTAAACACAACTTTGGAAACTAATAAATTATTATTTGAGCTGCTTAGCAGTCTGTTCCATTGCAGCCTTTATATCTCCGACCATGCGATGTATTGAAAAACTTTATATATGGAATAAACAGCCTTTGCAGTACATGATTTCAAAGCTTGAGTGCTCTGCTTCTTTACTGAATGCAGTAAATTTTACGATAGACTGTAATCCCATTCATACTTGGGCTTTTAGAATGCCTAACAACTTTCAGAAACTGCAAATCATTATATAAATGCAACAGCATCATAGTGCACTGCATGTGTAGGCATTTTATTGTGCAAAAATTTATTTCTCTCTGTAATTCTGCTATAAATACACATATGCCAAGTATTCTTTAACATAATGTAGTACACAAAACTTTACCATATTAATTCATTTTGTACTTAAAACAATCATGTTTTAATATGAGTTGATTGAAGCAGCATTCAGTCTACTGTAAAAGATTCATTAGGTTCTTTAAAAGCTTTTTATAGCAACATACTAAACATTTTATTAAAAATAAAGATTTTGTGTAGGAATAAATCAAGCACTCTAATAAGATCGAGAGACAGCATTAAGATTACTTTTTAATTTAAACACTCTTGCTCAGCAGTGATGAAAACATATAAAATGGTTCATACAGAAGGGAATCCAATATGTTTGAGATCAGCTGAGTGCTTTGTAGTTCAGATAAACGGGCTACCTAGATTTTAGTGCTCTTAGAAAAGATATGAGGTGGAGATACTGTTGCTGGCCTGTAGAAAACTTGAGCTTTCCAAGAATCTCTTTCATCTGGAATCTAGGCAAAATGCAAAGATCAAGTCAGTGATCAGAGTGTTTCCTAAAAGCCCATCTCTAGTTCTGCTCTGCAATGTAAGGAAGAGTTGACGGATTGAAAGTTCCTTTTTCACTAGTATATTTGTGTTCATGTGTGGCATGAGCAACCCATGGTAAAATCATCTCATTTGTGAGATGGTAAGTGTTCTGATGTGAAGCTCATGTGAGGACTCCCCTAATATATCCCAGCTTAATTTAAAAATGACTGAAAATCACTTCTCTGTGTGTAGAATCACTGGAAATCAGTCGCTTCTGTGTGTTTTTTGTATTGTCGTACAGAAAAACCTTAATTGTGTTCAACTCAAAAATATTAAAGAAAGCTGAGACACAAACTGCACTTTTGAGCTATTGTGCATGTTTATTTTACATATGGCATCATGTTTCAGAGCCTGGGGCTAGTTATCTCTATATAGGCTGTTACAAATTGAAGTAGTTGCAAATGTTGACTTGTACTGGTGTTATATTGCAATCAATATAAACAATTGCAACAGTGCATTTCTGTCTAGTGTGAAATGTCATTTCAGGGTATGGAGTTTGTTTTCATGAGAGCTAGCAAACAAATTGCTGCAGTATTTCCAAGCAAAGTGAAGAAGAGCATAATATATAAGCAGCTTCTATTTTACTTTTTTCCTTCAGAGAATAAAATACACAAATCTTAAAATTCTGAGGGCATATTTTTTTCTATGATATATAACAATAGCATTTTGGTTTGAGGATGTTACTGTAGATTTTTTTCTTGAGAAGTGTATGCATGTGGCAACAATTCCAGTATCAGTTATTTCAGCACTATCAGCTGTTTTAGGCTGTGCAGGGTGACAGGATGCATGGCAGTTCTTGTCATATGCTTCCTGAACACACAACGTCAGCCTTTATCACTTCCTAATAATCCAAATTGGCTCTACAGCTTGGCTGCCTGGCAGTCTTTTCACACAATACTTAACTCTGAAAAAACATTACAAACTTTTGCAAACCTTTGCTGTGACCTTCGCTCCTTGAAGCTGTTTCAAGTTAAATACTGAGTTTAGTCATTTACATGCTGATCTTGGAGGAACAGTTGTATGTTTTTGTTTTGCATATTTGAGCGTAGACATGTTGATCACTAGAATAACTTGAGACTATGAAAGGATATGTCTTTATTTGCAAGATAAGGCTTTTGGTTGCTGCTGATGAAATAATATGGTGGGTTCCAATACAAATTCTGGTGTGGGGAGTTGGTAAAATATAGTTTGTTTATGTGAGGTCACTAGTTCAAATCCTTCCCCTGGTAGTAATCATCCATGGGCATCTGTCTGCTCTGACCAAAAATTTAATGAATGTGCAACTTTTCTATGTGTTTTCTACTTTAGAGATGGTCTTTAGGCTGAGCTGCAGTTGAATAGCAGCATAAACGTCCTGAATTTGGACCAGTTCTGCTGATAAGTGGAGAATTCCAGTTTTCAATCTTTTCTGAGTCCTTTCATGGATGCTACAGGAAAATATGGCTCTTATATTTCTCATCTGTCATGCAATTATTTAAACTGTTGAAGCAGGTAGTACTACTGTTCCAACTTGTACTGCTGATTTAGCTTGTTACTCAACTCATCCATCCCTGACAACTCTCCGTGGTAAAATATATATTATAGGACAGCTTAGGTGAATATACTGGCTTTAAAATTCTACACTTGGCCAACTGTGGTGTGGAAAACTCAGATATAAACTCTTTTCACACAAAATCTTATGGAAATGCAAAGTATGTGTTTTGTAAAATATGATTACGAAATGGGTCTTACTCTCTATCTTTAGAAAGTTTTAAAGCCTGGAGACCCGGAGCGGTTTTTAGAGGACTTAGAAGTACACTTCACTCAAGAATATGCGGTACCTGGATTCACTTTAAACCCCATGCCACCTGTCTACTGCTCTATCCCCTTGAAAAAAGGAGAAAAAAAAAAAAAAGAAAAAGAAAAAAAGAAACCTACATTTTTTGAAGTCTGGCAAGATTAGTGCTTAGGAATTTGGAGGAACTATGTTCAGCCTTTAATATTATTATATTGGTCAAGGCCCAGAATGAGAGATGACCAATAGAAAACTGAAGTCTGCTTCAGACTGGAGATACAGAGAAGGTACAATTTCAAATCTAGAAAACAGAGTTTTGTAGAGAGATTTGCTCCTGAGAAACTGCCTTTTTTGGATTTAATTGGTAATAATTGCTTCATAACTTTGTTCTAGATTTTCAGGCAAAATCATTATGTTTTTAAAATAGTAGATGGTAGATCCAAGAAAGAACTCTGTTCCTAACTTTCACTGACCTGTTTTGGGAGTTTGGAAAAGTTACTTGTCTTTATATGATTAATTTCCATGTATTTAACACAAGGATGATAAATCATTTCCTTCATTTTAAGTGTCTTTTGGATATTATTAAGTGAAAGTAAAAATGTTGCTGTTTCATGAAATACTAATTGATATGTTGATATGTTAAATACACATATTTAAGCTTACAAATGGCTTAAAATATAATTTCATCTAATGTCTAATTTGGTGTGTTTTTGTGGAAAAAATATACTTGTTTTCTTAGTTTGCTAATTGACTTGACAAAATGCATGTCCTGAAGTGCTGACCCTTGGTGCTTTGAGTAAACATCTTGAGTCTTTCTTCTTTATCATGGAAGCTGTTTTGTGTCCGGTACATTTTGAATAAATGAAGTGATAAGAAATCACTATAGATAAGATGTGCTTTTGTTCCTCTGTTTTCTGTGAGCAACTTCAGCTGGACTTGGGATCTGAGAGTCTGAGGGCACACAATTTGTCTTCTAGGGTCGTAGTCTTTTTTAGCCGTCTTTGCTTACTCTTTTAAAATACCAAAAAAAAGTGTTTCTGGTACATAAAACTATTCTGGATAGTCTTTCCTTTTTCTTTTCTTTTTTTTTTTTTCCTTTTGAGAAACAACGGCTATTGAGAGTGTGAATGTCATCTTAATGAGATGTACCTGACTCCAAGAATGTTAATTTGCATAGCAAAATGTGGTGCAAGGATATAAACACCTCACTCTAGATCAATAAATGCAGTTAGAGGTCAGTAGTTCTTTTGAAGCTGAAATAGCCCCTAGACATTCTTTCCTACCACTGTAAAGGCCAAGTCAGCCTCGAAAGTTTAGAGGTGTCATATGTTTCTTCTTGCCACCTGAACAGTGTGTAGAAATGACAATTTTAGATTTAAAGGGTATATTTCACATTAAATAATGCCTGGCTCATTTGGTTTACTGTAAGTTTTACTGTGAAGAGCATTAATTGTTCTGTCTGCAGAAAGTTCTATGGGTTTTATTCCTTTCTATTTTCCCCCCTCTAGGCTGCCCCTGTTGCAGGAAAGCAGCGGTCCCAAGCGTCTCCGTACAGTTCGCTGGCTCCGAGCCTCCCGCTCGCTGCCGCTTCTCAGCTTTCAGAGTTTACCTGTGAGCTTCAGGATTTCGTAGACACAGAAATGTCACAGTGACAGTTCGGCTTAATGTCAAAGTCATGTGGATTCTAGGTTTAAGTTGTCGAGCAGACTATAGTCCAAAAAGAAATTGAATTATTATTCCTCCACTTAAGATGGCAGATCATAGATATTTGCCTACATCTGATTATCCTTGTGTCAAAATAAATGCCTCATCCGTGTAGAAGTATTTCACATACACTGAATACACTGAGCGCTCTTGGTAGAACTGCACTTTATATGAGGAAGCTCTGCTTTCCTGTGAGGGTGACAGAGCCCTGGAACAGGCTGCCCAGAGAGGTTGTGGAGGCTCCTTCTCTGGAGATCTTCCAAACCTGTCTGGATGCCACCCCATGCTGCGTGCTCTGCGTGACCCTGCTTGAGCAGGAGGGTTGGGACTAGGTGATCTCTGGAGGTCCTTTCCAACCTCAACCATTCTGTGACGCTGTGACCTGATCTTCCTGCCAAGTCAACTTACCCCTCTGATTTCATTGCAAAATAGCTTAAAGCTAGATGGAAATGAAGTCATTTTAGAGTATTTTATCACTGCACGGTAAACAAAAGCTGAGTAGTACTGAACTGCAAAGTAAACAAGAGTTGAGTTGTACGTGAGAGTCTTCAGAGAGCAAGTGGCAAGGGAAGCAAGTAGAGGAGTTCGCTTGGAGGGATTGGGAGCTCAGAGCAGCAGCCCAAACACGGTGTGCTGGAAGGTCTCTTCACTCCCCTGTGTTCCGTGAGTGTTTGGGGAGTTAGGGGAAAGGGAGGAGTGGAAGGGCTGTCCTATATCCTTCATGCAGTGCAGCAGCCACCCTAGTCATCCACAGGGTGCCATGTTGCCCTGCTGGGGGACTGGACAGAGACTATGTTGGGAATAGATTTCACCAATGAGATATTAATGCATTAGTGTGGGCGTTCTTACCACCTTTCTGGATCGTTGTATTTTCCTTCTTGTCGTCATCCTCAGATGAATCCAGGCCATTAAAAGACAAAAAGGAGAAAGAAAGGAGGAGGGAGGAGGAAAAAAAAAAAAAAGTGTAATAATCCAGCATTCAGGCTCAAAGATAAGGTGGTTTTTCAGCTTCTGAAATGCCAGCTTCTCCTGCTGCTGATGATCTTGCTGATTCTGCTTCTGCCTTCTGCCCATCTATACTGTACGTTGTGTACTTCGTAAGTCCCTGCACACGTGACATCAGTTCTTGTAGGGAAGAGTTCCTTAGTTCTCCACTGAACTTGGCCACTTTGTGTATGGGGCTGATAATGATTAGTAGAGCACAGTAGCGAGTGATCTAAAACAACAAGATAGGGAGGTGGCAGATGGTGCTGTGTGCTGCATACTTTCTCAGCATAATTTTATCCTATGACTTATTCTTGAAAATATTGTGTTTAATATAGTCCTATAGAGGATTTTCTCAATGGGAAGAAAATAGATGTCAAATATCTTGGAGTGCTTGGTGGACAGGTGATTACAAAATTGATTTATGCCTTAGGAGAACTAATGGACTTGGGCTTCCTGCAGTTTTTATGTTAGTGCCTTCAGCTACGGCACCTCAGCAATGTGTTCCTTATTTTCTACCCTCTCTTGAAGTATTAACACACTCTTACATTTCCTTCTATCTCCCACTGCTGTTTTTCCCCAATCCCCTCAAATCTTTCCCTGCAAATCCGGGCCTTGCTCACCCTTGAGACGGGTTTGCTCTCGTTCTGGTTGTAATTGGCCAGTGAGCTCAGAGGTTGGGTCTGACTGACACACGGTGGTGTCATGGGTGCTCAAACTGCCAGTTTCCTCTTCACACAGTGTGATCACATCAGGAGCCTTTTCTTTGTCAAGCAGGCAAAAAATCTACAATCCTATTCCAGCAACGCCTAGGGACAGCTTCTGGGAAGAGGTAGAGCATTGCTGTTCCCCTCTGTCCCCTCAAAGCCTTAACTGTATTAGGTTGCAGGTCTGAGATACAGCAGGGCATGGGTAGGTAGTCACTTGTGATATTATTATCCCATTAACAAGTTCACCCTGGTCAGATGCCACAGTTGCTACTGTAGTTACACTGTGAATGATTGAGAGAGCAGCTGAAATTGCCACCCTTGCTGAAAAGTGAAGGTCATATAGTGTGATAAGCATCATATGCATAAAGTAAAATGGGCTTCAGTTGAGCATTGGTAACTTCGTGTTAAAGAACAGATTTTTAAACTACTGTTGTTCCAAGGTTTACAGTTTTGCAGCTCTCTACCACAGCTGTGTTTGTTCTCCTGCACAAATGCAGTACACCAGCCTAAACTGCAACCCAGGAAAATGAGGAGAAATCGCTTCCTCCGTTTAACCAGCAACTCTCAGTTCTGTTGATGCTTCTGGAACAAACTGGTGGCCACTCTGGTGACCATGGAAAATTAGTTTCATAGGCATTGAACATATCTTAAAACACTTCCAGGGTAATGTCCCCTAGTCTGTCATGGAAAGGAGGAAGCCCTTACAAAGAAGTGGTTTACTGAAATACGGTGTATAATATAGGTGTGAGTATTTTGTTTAATCATATAATGCATGCTTAATATCTAGACTGGAAAGGAAAGCGAATTTTTACTATTGATCCTACTGATAAAGGGAGGGGAAAAAAAGGAACTTACTGAAGCTAATGTGTGTTCCATGATTCTATTTACCAGACTATGGGTAACAGCAAATAAGGGTATCTAATATGTTCGTAGTTGCAAAGTGCCATAGAACAAGAATAGCAAGTAGAGTAATGTGTTGCTGTGTGTCTGAAAGGAAGTACAATTAATTTTTTCTACATATTAATCCAGCTAATGTAAGCATAGCTTTTTTTTTAATAAGTTCTAAAATCATTGTAAAAAAAAATCCAACAACAACAAAAAAGAGAAGGCTCATAAGAATTGATTTCAGGGTCTCCATGCACACATTTCTCTTGCTCTTAATTGCTATGGGTTATATATAGTATTTCTCCTGCCTCTGTTAGAGAAATTCACTTTCTTTGCTTCTGAAGAAATATTTTGAGGAAATACTTTTTAAAATTTCTTTTTGATTTTCTGCTTCCTCTTTCTTTTCCTTAGTTTATCCATTAATATAGATTTCTTGGAAAATATTTTAAATAAACTGGTAAATCGAGCTATTGTGAAACATAGCATTTGCAAGATTAAAATGGTCAGTCTGAGAAAACTCTCTAAGTAATGAGACCCTAAATATTTTAAAGAAGATCCTATGCAAAATTCATCTGAAGCATAACTCCGTGTTCTTTATTCTTCCATTATCTCCTTTCTTTCCTTGCCAAAAAAACACAACTAAGCACTGAATTTACACAGTTATAACTTTGAACATACAGGGTATTTACCACCTTAAAACCATGTCAATTTTGAGCCACAATTTCATATTTTGACATTTGTTTTTATGTTGAAATAATTGCAGGAATAAATGATTTCATTTAGAAGCCTCTTACGGTATCTGCATATGAAGCAGTTAGCTGCTAAATGAAGAGAAGCTGTGCTCTGATTAAGAGGTAGGTCTGCACATCCGTGCACATGGGACTGGCTTTCATGTATCTAGTAGCTGCATTTATTTGCATAGGATTTAACTGTGAGGGTAAATGTTGACATAAGTGCTCTGAGCCCTATTTTTGAGGGGCATTTATGTCTACCATGGAGAGGAGCTGAGGGAAGAGCTCTGATTACTGGCTTAAAATGAAGTCTCCTGAGGTGGCATTATAGGGTATTTTTCACCAACCAGACAGGTCTTGTGAAGCAGTTGAAGTGAAGGAGCCCTACACTCATTGTCATTGGAGCTCCAAGTGATATCACAGTCGCTCTTTGCAGATGTGATTGAGGCACCTTATTGAGATGATAGGTTTGCTAAAATAGCTGTTACTTGAGGAGGATAAAATACCTGCTCAATGTGTTCCAAATCCATTTTCTTTAAAATAAGAAAAATCTTCTTGACATTTTTTCCTTATGTTATTTGCACAGCTTTGAGATGTCATCTGAAGTTAATATTCTTTGCCATTACAAATAGGATGAGGCTGTATATAACATGAAGTATATTTCATGGTCACTGCTGTCCTCATACATCTACAGAAAGAGGAAACATTCCCCATGAATATTAATGCTGATGTCACAACCTGGTGTCTGCACCAGGAATATTTTTGTTTCCATGGTAACTAATTATTTAACCAAGGAAGGGGGGAAAAGAAGCAGCAGATTTTTGTAACATAATTGATAATAAGATGGGGCCATGAAAGTGATGCTATGGGGGCAAAAAGTTCCCTGTGGTACTTAATATTTTCTTTTTTCTTTTCCTTCTTTTTCTTTAAATGATAAAGATATGAAAAAGGTATGAAAAAGTCTTTCCTGCAGGTTCTGTTATTAAGCTGCATTGGCATTTATTATTGATTGGGATACAATAGTTCAGTGTTATAAAGTGTTTTTATCATACACAAGTATGATATCTAGAGTTTTATGTAAGAGCAGATATTAACATATTCTGTATGTAGTTCTCTGTCCATCTTTTAAGCACCAAGTCGCTGACTCTATTCTTGCAAGGTCTGTATGTGCGTTCTGCCCTGGAGCTGCTGTTGGGCCTCTCGTTTGGGAGTGAGGGCAGCTCCCCCTTTGCTGATTTCCCTTGCCTGTGCCCAGGGGTGGCACGTCTGTCACTCCTTGGGTCCTGCGCTGTGTTTTCTTGCCGCGAGATGCTCTCGTGGGCCCTTTCCCACCTCTCTGGATCTCGTTGCCCACAGAGGGTTGCTTTCTGCCCTTGGGCTGCTTCTGAGGCTCGTATCCCCTTTTCTCGCTCATATTCCGATTATCTGCACTCGGCCAGAAATAGTCACGTGCTTTCAAACCGCCAGTGCCGTCATTTCTCTAAGTGTCAAGTAGTCAAATACCAGACTTTGGGCTTACGAGCTGGTGGCGCCCGTCAAGGGCTCCTTGACTCAGCCGAGCAGACGTTGGCAGCGACCTTCTTCATGGCCCCTGCCAACACAATGCTCTGTGACAGATGCTCCCCAAGCAAGACAGAGCTGCACCTGGACGCCCAGCTGGCCGGGGACCAGGGCTGTGCGGAGACCTGTTCCCCGGAGCCACACGGGCAGCTCGGGGCAGCGCGTGGGTTACTCAACCCCACGTGTTGCACAGCATGAACCCAGGCAACAGACAAGTCCTGCCGCTCTGTCCAGCCCCTGCTCCGCGACAGCCAATGCTTAATTTCCCCCTGCCTTTTTCAGAGGGAATAGAAACAACAGTGGATGCGCGTCCTCCTCGTACTCCCCATGCTCAGCTCCTGCGCAGGGAGTCGAGGCATCGTGTGCAGTGACGAATCCACATGGGTTAGGGAGTGAGAATTCACCTATGGACCACATACATCCTAGCACACGAGTGGCTGGAGGAGGTAACCTTGGTTTGAGGTGTGCAGAGTCGCACAAGAGGTATTTTTTATCAGAATTCTGTTCTCTATTATTCATGAAAAAATGACTGAATTTATCTGTGATCTGATGCACACAGTATAAAAATATTCTCCATATGTTTGTTTATGCATTTTCCAAGGCTGATACATAACAAAAAATTATATGAAGACTTCAGTACATCAAAAGATGTCAATACATGAACCAAGTGTATTCTATACTACAATAAAATAGGTAAAATTCAGTATAGATCAAAGAAATGTCATAGGAATTGCTACTTTTCAGAAGTAAACATTACTTAAAAATTTATAAAAATCCATCAAAATTATTTCATGGGATAATTTGAGAGTGAACTTGATATAATCTACATTTCATTTTTAGGTAATTTTGTTTAGGAATAAAAGGAATTTTTATCTGCAGAGTCCTTTGTTTCTAGAAACATGACTTATCTGTGAAGGAAATGGCTTCTGTAAATGTAAAGTTTAAGAATATGAGTAGGCCAAGGTCATTTTAGCAGCATTTTCTGGTTTTGAGATGTGAGAGCTTAATTGCTTGAGGTGTAAATTTTGAATTATTAAACAGGCCCTGAAAAACAAGAGTTGGAATTTATGGACAATACGAAGGTCATTCTTTTAATCATTTACATTCATGAATATAAGAATATATATTTGAAAGTTTTCATTGCCGTGCTGCTTATTAGCAAAAACATGACATAGAAAGCAATAAATCGAACAATTTTTGGATCTACTTTTACCCTATCCATTAAATGAAGGGAAAGGTTTTAGTTTTTTTTTTTTTTATTTAGAAATGGTTTAAAGAGTGATGCAACAAGTCTTGCTGGAAGTTTAGGGTTACTCCAGTTCATATGAGATGAAACAAATAGGATTATAGATGAGTGCAGCAGAAGAAGCTGTAGGGACTCATCTGGGAGGACATGATTTTTCTGGAGAGGTTCTGCTGCCTACATCTCGTGCGTAGGGCTCCTGCTCAGGAAAAGGGTTTGTGCAGCCTCCTTAGTGCTGAGCGGGGGCAGCTGTCAGGTGAATCTCCTGCTTAATGCTGTGTGTGAATGATACAGGAGTGGAGAAAATGCAGAGGAAAATGTGAAAGAGGGAGGAGTTGGCGCAGTGTCAGTTCTTAGAAAAATAATTTTAATTTTTTGAAAATCAAGGATTTCTTATTAAATTTTTAGTAGAATATGTACAGCATGCTAAGGTACCTGAATGAATTGTGTGCGCGATGTTGTGCATGTTCTTGATTTCTTAAACTTGTCCTTGGTATACAGCAGGGCAGAGAACGCCGTGTACAATTTGTATGTTTTAAAAATATTCTAGTATCCATTTTTGATGCATTTAGACTAGATATTTGGTTCTGCTGCCTTTCTAGCATGTTCTGCCTGCTCTTCAACGTTGGATCCCTTTCTGATTAGGAACCTGTAAGCGGCCCAGCAGAGCCTCCCTATTCGGGAGAGAAGCTCCTGGGTATTAAGTCCCTGTTGAATACCTGAATGTCTGAGTTTAGGGCACAAAAAACTGCAGGTCTTAAAAGGTCTGAATCTTTATTAGGCTGTTCTGTGTGAGTTTCAGAATGGTTTAGGGTGCTGTGTGCTAGCTTTGTGTGTTCTGTCACTGCTGTAATTCACACCCAACTGAAACTTTTGCTCTGTTCATGACTTCTGTTTGGCCATTAAATTGTACTTCAAAGTCCCTTCCTCCCTACTGATGGGAAGTGTAAGATTGTTTCTTCACGCTTGCATAACCTTTGTCATCAAAGCACTTTACTGGCTTTTATTCTATCACTTCATCTGTTCCTGACGTTTGCCTTCTCTCCTTCTTTGCAGTGCAAGTATGGCTTGTAGCTAATGTCCCTTAAATCCCAGGGGTATACAATGACTGATGAAAAAGAAAATTCTTACATTTCTTAACTTCCTGACCCTACGTTTCTCTGAGAACAGAGGCACAGGAAGATAGCAGGGTTGGCAGACTTGTGATCACCAAGTGCTTAGAGGGTAAGGAAGCAGCAAAGATATTTCTGTGGTGTGGGCTGCTGACCACAGCTTTACTAGTTTGAGAAATCATTGCCAGAGGTTTAAATAAGCTTTTGTTTTTCAAAAAAGTCAATGACTGCTAAGGGTGTTGAAATTGGAAATCGACTAAGACATTGACTCCTTTGGAGAAGAAAAGTCATTATGAAAAATTCTCTGAAAAACAGGAAGACACTGGTTTTGGAAGCAGAGAAAAATAACTGAAAAAATGAAAGTGCTCCATCCTTTGAGGGATCTCAAATGGTTTTCCTGGAGCATATCCTTCCTGTCAAATCACAGCGCTTTCTGACAGGATATTCCATACTTTTGATGCATCCGAACAGAAATATGCAGACAATGACACAGTTGAAAGTTTGGGAAATAAGTCTTTCAGTATTGCACAACTGTTTGTATTGGATGAAAACTTTTTTGACCAAATTTTATGGAATAAAAATCTGGTTGAGATACAGACAGTAATAACTGCAGCGAAGGAATGTTTGATTCGAGTGCCACGTAAAGCGGTATGTATCTGAAGTTCATTCAGCCACTGTCCTCCATAAACCTGAAAACAAATGTAAACATCATAACAGCAGAAAAAGAATGGCAAGCAAGCAAAGAGAAATGATAGAGAAATCGACTTAAATGACATGAGAGCATATCACTTCTAGCAGACTTGGGTAGGATCGTTACATGACTAAAATAGGTGTCTCAGTTTCTACGTTAAAGATGGTCAAGGCCAGTCAGGTCTGACACTTGTTATCAATGGATATTTGTTCAAGTCCTTAATGTTTTCAGGACACAAAGTAGAATTGTCATGTTGAGCACAAATATATTTTTTTTTGTCTTTGAAGATAAACTAAGGGTTGAATGGTTTTGGAGACTGAAATAAGGCATTTTGACTGCTTGAGGCCATTTCCTCAGAATGGTTTCAATGTTCACTGGCAAAGTAATAGGGATAGTCACCATTCTGGTACTTTTGCATTTATCGGTTCTATGGTTGGAGGTTTTGCATCTCCAGAGTGGTCAATCTATTATTTTTCTTGAATACTAAACTCTGCAGGTTTGCTTGTATGTAAAGGAGCAGATCCAAGACTGAAAAGGAGAATGCTACAGGAAAGTGTTGTTAGGGAGTGTAAACTAGTTTGCTGTTTGCTTGAGTTTTCTTGTTCTGTGAGTACTTAATGATATCTGCAGTTTAAGTCATCTTTCCTTCTCAAGACGTTAGTGCTTTTAAGAAACACAAACAACTGGAGGAAGGGGATCTCTGAGCAACAGGAGAATACCTTCTTCCTCTATCTCCCTGAAAATAGGGAATCTTTGACCTTTGAAGGAACAGAACAAGAGGTGGTATTGTAAGGAACTCTATAGTTGAGTCTTCTCAGTCCTGGGACACTGAGGAGACTGCAAACCCTACAAGCTGTTGAGTTACAACTTGTAGATTCCTTCTGTCAGTGGCTTGTATGCAAATATGGAGACACAGGGATATTCAGAAAAATGCAAGGAAGACTAGTGTGATTAGACAAAAAATAGCAATGATGACATGGTTAACACCATTTTGAGGAATTTGCTGATGAAATGTCTCCTTGTATATCCCCTGGAAAAGCACATATCGTGTGTTCTCTGCTAATCTCAGCTTCTGTCTCTAATAGCAGATGCTCTTGTGTCTGAGGGTTGTTTATTATTATTTCTTTGTTCCTTAAGTTTTGTAAAATAAGGTCTGTGCAATATTTGCATAAAATGCTTTTGGATGGACTACTGAGGAAAAGTGTTAGAAGTCTTGTGTCAAGTGATGAAAATCTGATGGCTTTCTTCCTCATATAACATGTGCCATTCTGCTCTAAAGAGGGCTGAAGTGAGTAGAGCTGCACAAGCATAAATCCTTCCTTCTGTAATGTGTCAGAAATTGCTTTTCTGTAAAGTATGTTTCAGAAGTTACTCAGAATTGTCATTGAAAGGAAATATGAAATATTTGCTCAAGAGACATATCAGAAGTGACTTCCAGGGAGATTGTTTTATGTCTGCAGAGAAATCGCACAAACTGTTTTTCAGATTTCTGGTTTTCTGTTAGCAGAGGTCATTATAACATAGAATCTTAGGTTTTCTCAGGTTTTAATTTGAGCTAGTTGTGTTTATCTTAAACTATAAAGATTTTAAATAGTAAAAATAAGTAATAAAGCTAAGTCTGGGTGATGCAATTTGAGTGTGCAGTGAAACCACACTCTTTTATGTTGATTTAACCTATCATCATTTTCCCAAGCAAGTAGTTCAATTCTATGGAAAGTTAGCTTCTAGTTCAGTAACTCTCGATCTCTCTGTAGAGTTATGCAATATGACCAACATTTTGTATATAAATATTTGCAGAGTAGCTCTGGAGTGTTTAGTGCGACCTAGCAGTGGTCTGTAGCACGTAAATGGAGAGACGTGACCAGGATAAAGAGAAAATCCAAGATTTGTATCTTCCAAATAGGCCTGAGAAAGCTATTTGAGCTATTTGACTTCGCAGGAAGTTTGAGAGGAAGGAATCAACCCTCCTCCACCAATCGACATCTGTGGTGTGGGATTTTTCTTTTCTAAATTTAAAGGGCAGCAGCAGAGCAATCTGTTGTTTGCATAGAAGAGTGCTGGTAAAGAAAGCAAAAATACACTCAAGGGACTGTCTGCTGTGCACTCTGCTCCAAGAAGGATCTTGAAAAACAAGCGCAGGGAAATATTGGCACAACCGTCAGCACACGCATGAGGACGCGTGGGAGGAGGTGGGCAGGCGTCCCCCAGAGAACAGCACATGGAGCATCTTCACCTCAAAGACATCCCTGTTCTCACCACGTATTCGAGGTCCGCTGCAGGACTGGACCCCACAGTAGCCTTGGTAGTATTCAGAGTTATGGACATGGCTTTTCAGATAAGAATATTTTTTTTCCCTGAACACCTGAGCTCAGACTCGTAGGCGAGGTGTGAATCAAGAGAATACGTTACACGGAGGACTTTAATGTTTCAGATTTGAATAAGTTGACATCTGTGATGGTGTCTTGAATTTAGGCCAGCTATATTCACAGCGGTTCACGTAATCATGTTCTTAATTTTTGCTTATTGGTTGTTGGGTGATAAATTTAAAGATGATTTGAATTTTAATCCAGCTCTAGCAGATATTTCCAGAAAACAGGCTGAAATTTTGAAGTTTGATTTAAGTTGTGGTGAATAAAAGATGGATTTAGAATAAGGTTTGGCTAGTCATTGATTAAAAAAATAAATAAATAAGCTTAATCATCCTCATCTTGTGAAAATGTACTTTTGCAGCAATTATTTCGTTTTGTTCATGAAAAGCATTCTAAATGTTTGAATTTTTGGCTGTTATGACTGTATCCCCTTTGTTTTGCAGATAGGTTTGGGAATTTTATTTGGAGCTGGAAGGGTTGAATGGGACATAAAGGGTGCTTTATTAAAACCCAGTAAGTTATGTTTGGTTTGTGATCTTCGTGTTGAAAATCAGTTATTTTTCGCAATGTTTCTGTTTACTGAAGTGTTCATAAACTCAGAGCTGGTTGCATTTCAGTAAAAAGTTCATGCATATTGAACAAATTTCAGGTCTTTACTTAGTTTTGTTCTTCTCAAGGATCTGCTATGAAAGCTGTGCACACTGTTATGTTTTGTTTCATTTTGTTTTATGTATAGCTAGTGCTTTGTCCCTAGGCATTCCCAACTTGTTCTGTTTTCTAAATCTAATGGAAGATGCTCAAATGTTTATTTTTAGGCATTTGATCAGGCTCTTTGTAAAATATTGCTATATGATAAAATACAGTCATTCTGAAGTTGACATTTTTTCCACAGGGAATAGATTTGTGAATTATGATCTAGGCTAGCAAAATAATTTACACATACTATTTAAAATATTGTAACCCAAAAAAAAGCTTACTTTAAAATAGACCAGGCATTAAGGTTACAGATATTCTTTAAATTGAAAGTAGAGTGTATCTGGAAATAAGTTATTTTACGTCTTTCCACAACTGCATAATCAAAGTCAGCTTCCCAGGAGATTTCTCCCATAGTGACAATTTGCTCACAGGTTTAGAGCTAGTGCTTCCATTTTTTCTTTATCTTTAGAAAAAGCTGGATTAAGTAGGAATCTGCGAATAAGGATTGTAGCTTCATTAGTATTCACTATCCAAGTTACTAGGCCAAGAATCATAATCAGTGTCTTTTGCTGAGACATTAAACTACTTATCCTTAATTTTCATGTCTTCTGTGTCTGCCTTTCTTTTACTGGGGGCAGGGGGAAAGAGATATTGAATAGCTTGGATTTATGAAATATTTATTAGAGGTGGTAACTATGCCCTGCATATTTGTGCTATCAAAGGTTCACCTTACATCTGTTTGGTAGAAGAGTTGCTTTGTGTTGTTTTTGTCATTCTCAATGCCAGGACAATGCCAATGTTAGTCTCAGATCACGGCCCTTCTGTGTTAGGTCTTCAAACAGCAATTACATAACAGAAAAAGCAAATAGAAGTAGGGTAATGGAACACATAAGAATTGAAATGAAGTTACAGATGAAAACCCAGCATGTAGTTTGTCTACAGAACAGTAGGAGCTTGCAAACAGGTAAATGCTTACAAGGAGTTGCAAGGAAGCAGTGATAAAATATTGATCATCCGGAGGACACTGTTTTCAGCATTCCAGTAGTCTGACTAGTGTCAGACTCTGAAGTGGTCTCACAACTACTTTTTTCATTCTCGTTAAGACAAGGTAGGTCTCCGTAGTATAAAGGACCTAGAATAGCTGTGATTACCAAGTGTGATGCCTTAGTGGCTTCCTCTTTGAAGGATCCTGCCCTTGAAAACCGAGCAGGACATGACTCTTTCTGAAAATATGCAGTTGTAATTTCTAATTTCTAGTTATTTAATCATCCTCTTAGATTATCTTAAGATAATCTTAAAATAATCAGACTATGATTGTGTTGTGTTCTCAAAAGCTTAAATTCTGCATCAGAAAGTCTCACTGAATTTCCTTACTTCTTCTGACCTTTAGAGGTGAATTCAGCCTTAGGAGCTCAACTCTTCACTTGTCAGCCTAATTCATACATGGACCAGGATGTCCCAGAAGTATTCCAGGAATTCAGTCTTGACTCCTTTTCCTCGTTTGTGTTTTGTTCAGTGATGGCAGGGCTTATACAATCCTCATGTGGGACTCCGTGGACGAGAGCTAGGAGTCCAGGTCCTTGAAGTGCATGAACGTCAAGTCTTATATGCACCTTTGTGCCTGTCTGTCTGAGACTTGCACATGTTTGAGATTTTTCTTAGAACTGTTATTTGGTGTAATCTCTGGAAATTCTGGGGAAAAAAAAATCTGAAGAGAACTGAGAGATTTTTAGGCCTTTTTGAAGAAAAAAATAAGAATTAAAGTGCATCATAATGTTTTTTTTCTACAGTGTCAAAGCACAACACCAAGGTAGTCACTAATAGAATGGCTAGAAGTAATAATTAGATCAATTGCTGCATTTTTATGCTGGAATGATGAAAATAGTGTAAATTTCCAGTTGTCTTATAGAGATTTTCCATTGTCTTGTAGAGCAGCCACAGTCTAACATTCTTTATATTATGTTTTGCTAATACTTATAATAGTCTTGTGTCCTTTGACCTAAGAAGAAGAAGATAGGCTATTTCATAATGCACTGCTGACACTTGGGTATGACCAGCTAGAGTTTAATTCCCTACCTTCTCTCACTGGACTGCAATCTATAGAAGCCACAAAGCACATAATTCTCTAGAGTAGAGTGTAATTTCTGAAAAAAAGTAAGGAATGGGAAGTACATTAGAGTAATAGCAGGCATAAAATAAAATAGATTTTTCAAAATTAACTGCTGATACAATAGCACTTATGGACGGCGGAAACAAACAACTTGGAGAGGCATTTGAAGGACCGGCAGCAAAAGTAGTTTTGTGAAAGATGAGAAGACAGGGGAAGATGTTACTAGCTCATTGGGAGGAATTCCAAATGTTCTTGGAAAGCCTGGATGCCATAGCCATTCCAGGCCTAAAGGACCAAATGTATAGGACTTTATCATCTTTAAAATAAGTCATGTATTTATGAGATAGCACTTGAGAGACTAAAACTACCCATCCCCAAGAGATAGGTACAAGGTTTTTTAATCCGTTCATAATGGACTGATTTTGTCCTCCGTATATATATAATTATCTTGGGTTTAGTTTACTTTCTGCCAGCCCTGATGAAGATGCTGTGTGATGCCCTGTGAGCATTTCTGGTGACCTTGCAATAAGCTAGAGCACAGAGAATTCAGTGTCTCAAGTGCCAGCATGCTTACCCTAAAGCTTTGGCTTGGTATCTGAAATGACTTGTCTTATTAGCAGCTGTTGCTGACCTCTAGCAGGGTCAGACATGTCTACAGATATTAAGAAAATACCTTCGCTATTTAACTTCAAAGGAAAAATCTCTTGGAACTCATTCTTCTGTTGCAATATGATGTTGTTCTTAGCCTTCCAAATGCTTAGTCAACATGTTGAAAAAACAATTTTGAGGCTGAGAATCCTTTTGTATTAACAGTGTGAGAACTTAGAAAAATAGATCTAGTGTGCAGATATTCTATTAGCAGTGCCTTTCCCATAGGGTTGCCACACTTACAGACAAATAAAAAAGTGGTGAGTGCTCTTATGGGGAGAATGCTATTATATGGGACAGAAAAGTAACAGAATAGAAAAAAACAGTGATAAAGACATCTGAGTTTCCTTTTAATAGACAAAAAATCATGAAGCATATCTGAACAGGTTTCTTTTTTGTTTGTTTTTCTCTCCAATTTTTAGATGTTTCAACTTGTATCTAATTCAGAAAATTGAAGGAATTTCAGAATATAGCAAGATCTATGCCAAGAAGCTAATGCTACTGCAGAGCATCTTAAGTGGACATATTTATATGCAGGTCAAGTCAGATGGAGTTGGAGGACTTGATAAAACTGATATAAAATTGTGCTATCCTGCAAAGATAGAATAAGATATTTGTTTACAAATCTCCTATTTCTCTTTTCTCTCCATTATTCTCTATATCTCCGTTATATTCTCCATTCAAAAAATCACTCGTATATTTCCATTTGAGCTTAAAAGCCATTCTGATCTTTTCACGTGTACTCACTTTAAAAAAAAAAAAAACAGTAGTAAGTGAAGGATGGGTAAATATTTAAGACCATGGTATTTACAGTAAAAAGAAAAAAGATGAAGAGTTTTTGTGATGGTATTGTGAGTGCCTTTCTTGTTTGTTCCGTAGCAAGTGATCTTGAAGTCTGTATGTCTCCCCCTGCCAGCTGTTAATGCCTCCTTGAAAGCTCAAATCCGCACAAGACTTTGTATCGCTTGTTCTCTCAGTCCCTAAGCACTGAGCTCTGAATTACATTAGGTAATTCTTCTATCAAAGAGGGATCAACTGCTGAGCAAACAATTGATTTTAACCTTTGAACACTCGCAGACATTGTCTGATGGGCCCGTCCCATCGCTTCCAAAGACCGAGGAGTGCGCTGCCGCTTTGACTGTCTTGGTTGCATTAGCAGTGCTAAGGAAGGGTGTCCAGCTGTCTTAGAGACAGCGTTCAGCTGTGCTTTAGATCAGTCTGCCCAGTACTTAAGGTCTGTTTTGGGGCACGTCTAGCCTCTGCGGCTTTGTTTTTACTTCTCATTTAGCAAGGACAGAGTGTATGGCTGCTCATGGGGATGCGTTTTAACAGCAGAATTGCCCTCACGACAAGGGCACAGTCACTGCTCCATCCTGGCAGCTGGAGAGCAACCTCTCTCAGCCTTCCTCAGCTGGAATTGTTCAAGGAAATACATTTTCTAGAGCAGAAATGCTGGTTTATTAAACTTGATTCTTCCCAATCCTTACTAGGTGCCTTGATGGCTGGACCATAGCCGGTCTCTCCTCTGCCCTAGGGCTGGAGTTAGCAGTTTGACCGAGTGCGGTGTCTCCCTCGGGAAGCCAACGGGAGCTCTTCTGCTTGAGGTCAAGGCACTTGCTTGTCTGATATGTCAGCGAGTGGCCTGGAGATATTTGGCCCTGTGTGAAAAATGACGAGCCAGAGAGAGCCCGGTTACTGCAGATGGTGTTGGTTTAGTAAATGTTTGGGAAATCCTTGCCGCAGGACGCACTGGATGCAAGGAGTCTTCCTGTTTGAGAAAGGACAAGACAAATTCTTAGAGACAAAACGAGTCCAACGGTGCTAAATACATTCTGATATGTAAGTGATATAAGCTGGTATATGAGAAGCTCCTGAGCTATAGCTTGTTTGGTGCTATATATGATCTTATATATGATTTTGTCAAAGAGGAGATTTTGAGCCAAATGATTAGTATGGCTGTTTTTATATTCTTTGACTGTATATTAGGAAGAATAGTAATATGAACGTTGGGCCAGCCTTGTTGCAAGTGAGAGCTCTGCCTTACCAAGGGTCACTTAGTTTGTATGGGATATGAGTGGTGCCTCTTGCCCAAAACATTTCTAAGCTATTAGACACTCTGCTTCTCGTTAAATTGAATTCCTGTTTTCTTGTAAAGGCTTAAACAAAAAAAAAGTGGGGGAGGAGAACTGGAAGAAAGTAAAAACATTGATGGGACCTAACAGTTTGGAGATGATCTGGGATGAAGTGGAATAGATTCACAAACTGGGAAATAAATTTGCCTCAATACATTTTGGGTGAAAAGAGAGACTAGGAAAGTGCAAGACGAGGGAGAGCAAAGAGAAACAGGCAGTCATTTCTTAGCAAGAGGCATAATTCTCGAAGAGGAGAATTTTTCCTTTCCAAGCTCTTGTACTTGATTCAGCCTTTCTAGTGCCCTCATCTCTGAGAAATCCTTGATATGTTTTTGCTTGAGAAATACTTTGATATTTGGAGACTAAACAATTAGAATTCCAGCGTGTTGCTGAAGTCAGTGCTCCCATTAGTAATAATGGAGGTTGGGTCTCTCTTCCTGTGCACAGCTCTCGACACTTGCCTGTAATTGTCTATAAAATCAAATCATATGCACTTTATTATTTGACATTACTCCCACTGACAGTCCTGTAAACACATCAAAATTGCTTTCTTGGATGATTGGTACCCAGCCCTTTGCATCCTTTGTGCCATTTGTGCTAATTTAAGACGTTGCAGCGTGTCACACTGGGACACAGCTACTGTAGATGATTAACCTATTGATCTGCTACCCCCTCCTCTGCACTGCTTTTTCCCACCCATTTTTCTTCCTTTGCTTTCTCATTATCTGTAGGTCTTGTGTTAATGTTAGTTTTTCAGATGTAGATAAACATAGATTCTAAAGAAGCATTTTTATGTGCAATTGTAATGCTGTATTATAGTAATATCTTCATTTGTTTGTAAGAA
This sequence comes from Crypturellus tataupa, assembly GCA_034781795.1. Classification (NCBI taxonomy): domain Eukaryota; kingdom Metazoa; phylum Chordata; class Aves; order Tinamiformes; family Tinamidae; genus Crypturellus; species Crypturellus tataupa. Next base: position 4,835,794 of record JAWLRI010000115.1, read on the forward strand.
ATATAATTTTCTACTTCATTTTTTCCTGTTGGTTTAACACGTACTTGTAATAGCATTAATCATAGAAGCAGACCAGTTTATCTTATGCAGAAGAGGGAATAAAATCTTGATAAAACCTTTTAACTTTCAGAGCTGCTTCTCTTCATTGTTTACGTCTGGTTCTGCCACCTAGATATTTTTAGCCTAGTACTCCCATTGAAACCATGGGTATTCAATGTTTAACGAACGCATGAATAGGTTTTTATTGAGATCAACTTTGCTCCTATAATGCTTCAGTTTCTTTGTGTCAACTCCTACAGCAAACCTGACGGAGGCTTTTTTGCCTAACTTGGTTTCATCTTTTTTTTCTTTTTTCTAACTTCTTTTTTCCCCTTCAGAAATGTAAATGTTGTAATATTTAATTTCACAGCAAATAATCTGTCAGCATGGGCGAATATCTGCTTTTCACCTAGTTACTAACTGGATAAGCGGATCATGAAAGGTGCAGAGCTACTGTCAAGTTCTGAGGAATGTGAGGGCACATTGTGAGCGGCAAAACTGGGCCACCGGAGCCTGTTTCTCTTTCCCTTTATATGCCCCACCTGATAATAGATGAATCGCATTATTTTGGTTAATATGCATATTGTACAATGGATTCTCAGTGTGGGACTCAACTCCAAGCTGAGTTTGTTGGAAAAATAGAACAGTTGGTTTAATATGGTTTGAATCCTATGCTGTTTGTGTGGCTAAAATGCATCTCATTGTAAGAAAGTACTTTCATTTACTTTTAATGAGCATTTCACAGTACTGCTTGTGCCAGCTTATCTTTGTTTTCCCTGCAATCATTCCTGGCCTACCAAACCATGGTAATTTCCATGAAATGCCATGATCAGTGGAAAATGAAACAGTTCAACTCTCAAGGTGATATCAGAAACATCCTTTATATCGGCTGAAGAAAATGCCATGTATAAATACACCCAGCAGGGCGTGTATTTGGTTATTCTCTCCACAAAGGTAGCAGGGATAGTCAAATTTAGTAATAAAATGATGCCCTATCAAAATATATACGTTAAAGCTTCTTCATTTGTGTCTAAGTCTTTGCAATGTTAGTGTTTGCAATGTAAATGCTACAGGCTTTTCTAGGTCATTTAGCATTATATGAGAAATCACTGCTCTGACCCCATATGGTGAAGCGTCGGAAGCTAAACAGATTGGCAGGGCAGGGTCATAATGTGCTATAATCCTTGAGGACATCACTTGCTGTTTAGCCAATTCCAAGCAGCTTGACATTCCTTTCACCAGTGACACTGTTTATTTCTCTGTAATAGTTCGGTCATAAAAACTAACTGCTGCAGACAGATTTGATATGAATTTCCTGTAGTAGTTTCAGAAGAGGTGGACAGGGTTTAATTCTAATATATATTGTGTATTAGTACTTTCAACAAACTGCATGTCTTGAAAGTAGAATTAATCGTGGTCTCTTGCAGTTTTTCTGAATACATTACTAGATGGTGAGGGAATAGGGTATATCCTTTGAGATATTTTGGTTCAGTATTCAAATCACAGAAGTGATGGTTAGGCCTCCTACACTATATTTTCCTAAGTATTGATTGATCTTAATAAAAATTTCGTTGAACTTTTTCTAATTTCTCAAATGCTTTTATAATACCAAGAGTAGAAGTAAAATTACAGCAAGATGGCATTGGAAAGGACCTCAGGAGACTGTTTAGGCTGATGTTTGATGCATGCTGCACTTAAATCATGGACTAATCTCAGCACAACTTTCTCTGAAAGATCTCTAACAATTGTAACTTAGCTATTTCTACAAGTAATCTGCCCTAGGGCTGCAAGAATGTGTTTTCGGGCTGTTTTTTTTACCTCTTCTAACCACAAATATCCTACTCCAAAGGTGGGGTAGAATACTGCCATATGCTAGATGCTGAGATTTCCGCTAAGTGTTGCGGAAGGGTTATCTGCATCTCTTCTAGAAAATATTTCTGGAGATGTAGTCTGCCTTTTTGTCGTTAATACCATGACACAGGCACAGATAGACTGCAGTGAGACAAGTGGTGCATTTTGCATGACGAGCACTGGAAGCGCTTTCCTAGCGAGTGCAAATGCTGTTTCTCATTCTGTTGATTGCCTCGATGAAGCACCCGGCCAGCACTGATGTCAGCGCACTTGTGTGAGTGCGCCCGTATGTATATGGAAACATGCAGACCGTAATAGCATCATGTCCTTTATAAGAATTGTAATAATCGTTACTGAGATTAGATATTCTTGAAGCTCAAGGACAAGGAATGCGGAGATGCTATTCATAGCAATCCTTATTGCAGAAGTTTGAACTTGTTAGTTTCTACATCTCTGTCTTCACCTCTGGAATTGATCTAACACTTAGAAGTGCTGTAAAGCATTAAGGAACTAGCATCTCTGAAATGTTCTGCACTTCTCTCACCCTTCATTTCAATTTCTTGATGTTTTTCTTTGTCGCTGGTTTTATCAAACTAGAATTGTATTCTGAAAAGAGAATGAAATGCTAAATCCCTGCATTAAACTCTCTATAAGAATATTTCCTTATAGAACATCCCCTTTTAAGGTGTGTGCTAATGATATTGTTGTTCTGCTGTGTAGCAGCTGTATTTCAGGAGCTTTTTTATGGCAGTTGTGAAGGTAAATTTTGATTTTTAACTCTTAAACATCATTATAGAGCCATTTATTTAAGAGCCGATCACTCTGAAATTGTAGCTTGAGAGTATGCTGGGTGAATACATAGTGAATGAATGAGTTCACAATATAAACGTTTCATACAATTTATTTGTAACAGGACCCATGAAAGTGTGTTTTGGGCTAACAGGTATCACAGAGTATCTGCTTTTCTGCTGTTATCTGGAATGTTCGTCAGCTTGAAATGCAGATCTGTTTAGCTCAAGCATTCCAAACTATCCTTTAATCTCTATAACCTATTGCATTCCACAAAGCGTCATTGACCATCTGTCTTCAGAACTGGCTTGTGGTTTTACCCCTCTTGTTGCAATGTTTGCTCTTCTTTTTTTTTGTTTGTTTGTTTTGTTTTTTTTGTATTCAATTAAATATACTTATTCTTTGATTATCTCATTTTTTCCTCCCTTTTAGGACTAAGGTTTCCTTTCTGTTTTGTCTTTTTTTGTTTGTGAATCTTACCATAAATTTTGAATTCAACCATAAAGATGGATAAGGGCAGCCATAGTGATTCAGAGAGATTTTTTTTTTCTTTTTCTATTTAGCTGCCAATATACCCTGCTAAAAATACTGGGAAAAATATATATATATTTTTTTGACTAACTCAAATGTCAAACTCCTTTACTCTTCCACGTTTTTGTTAAGCATAAAACAAGTAGTTCAGTATGATTCTAAAGAATGTCCAACTTGCTACAATATTTGATCTTCCTGTGTGTATCTTGATTACTTAGTCACATAGTGTGTGTTATACTGTTAAATATGACTACTCAGACTCTGTTCCAAGCAATGTACCTACAAAAGCTCTTTCGCTCATGAGGAGCACAAGGATGTATAGCAACTTTGTAGTGTTCATAACCTCATTACTGTAAATAGGGAGATTTTTCCTTAGGTCATTAATAGGCCTGTAGTCTCAAACTATTAATTCAACTGTATTCCTACCAGTTAATTGCATTTTATAATACCAAGCTAAGAAAATCGGTTCAAATGCATGACTTGCTCAGATGATGTTTACATTTTAATCTACAGTGAATCACAAATATGGAACTCTTTTTTCATCCGTCAGCATTTTATGTTGTCCAGTGGGAATCTTGTGTAGCTTCAGAGGAGCCCATCTGTTTGGCTGTTCATCTCATTATGTCAATCAAAAAGTCACTTCTAATAGTGTGAGAGCTACGCGATGCTTTTGGTTGAGACGGGCAAGAAAATTGAAAACAAAACCCATGCCATCAAGCTTCATTTTTGTCAATTGTTTTTTCTTCTAAGAATTTGCATTTCATGAATAGAACGCTCTTAGAACACCTTTTAACTCGGATTTTAATTAGTCGATGTAATAACTATTGACTCTGCTGTAGGGATATGCCAGTATTATTGATATGACAATTAAATGCAAAAAGATTAGTCTATTAAAGAAGTACTAATTGACTTTTGTCATATTCGACTAAACTGTTAATAGCTGATTGGTCAAAATCAAGTGAGCTGTAGCTGTACTTATTAAACTCTGGGATTGCATTTCATAGGCTACTCGTCATATTTATTTCTGTTCTCATTTCAGCAAATCTTTGAATTAATACATGTATATTTTCAGATGTATTTTAATTTAGTATAAATAGAAATGATAGAAGACTTTATGTTTATTGCTGATATGATAAAAGTAAGAGAAGCTGGTGGAATGGTTTGTAGATAAAGAAGAACGCTTTGTAGGTGGTGTTAAAACTGTAATATTTTGGTCATGCTCATATTTACTAATAATGTGGAAGCTACTTGTCTTAAAATGGAGCCTTAATATAATAACATTACTTCTCTGCCATGTAGTGGCAGTTGGCTAAGTGATTACATGTGCATATATGTATTTGTTTAAAAAAAGTTTTTGTCTTTATAGTAATTTGCGTTCCTTTTGCACGGATACAGATGATTATGAAAAATAGGAATTACATAAGTACTGTCCAGTGTCCGTATGGTTTTTAAATTTTTTTGTATTATGCATCCATACGTGTTATTTTCTATCTCAAGTAAAAATCATTGCTACTTTGTTGTATTGATGAGGTCATCATTTTCGGCTTAGAATATTTAGTCAACTTTGAAATTTTAAAATCATGAACCACAGCAGTTTTAAGATCTGAGAATGAATTTAGCACCTCTTCTATCCTGAAAGTTATATTCCACTTAAGTTTGAATTCCTTAGTTGTACTGTGATAGTGAATTGAGATGTTTACTGAAGCTCAAAGTGAAGCTGTTGCTGACAATTCTTAATCATCCATTGTAACTGCTTGTGCATGCCAAGCATTGTTCTCCTCTCTCCTGTAGTGCAACTGTGAAGACCACTGACATGCCTGCTCCTCATGATGGAGATCTAGGAAGACAAGGTAAGAGTTGAAGAACGTGCTATATTTTATTGTTAGATGTTCCTCTTCGGTTTGGATGTAAGTTTTGCTTATATTCTACTACTTGGAAGTCTCCGTTCTCTAGTGAAATTGTATGCTTGTGGATTTGCTTTCAAGAGAGAAATGTTATAGGTTTTGCGAAAGCTTCTTTTCCTTTGCATCGTATCTCCAGTTTTCACAACTTGTCTAAGTTTGTAGCTCACGTGGTAGGATGATTTTGGGTTGCTGCTGTTCTTGTATCAGGCTTGTTTTATTTCAGAGATAAGTAGTAATTCATAGAAAATTGTTTTTATTTTTTTCCAAGATTTGTTTTTAGGTAATCAGTGACTTTCATTGCTTTTTATGGTGTTGTACAGTTTGTTTTTGAATAGCATTGCATAAAATATTCATGGCAGTTGTGAAGGGAAACAAGTGAAATATCCTGTGCGTGTCCATGGGTGTCTGTGAAGTGCCAGCGATTCTGCTTCGCTGCGTTGCTGTTGGGGGCTTAGAGTTACAGCCTTGTTTGCTCTTGGGTTGTCCTGCAGGCACGGTAGGACTTGGAAGATTTGAGGCACTTCAGTGGTAGCTGGCAATGAGCATAGCGGTGAGGGAGGAGGAATGCTGAGGGGAGTCGTGCGGAGGTGACTGGAAAGAAATGGCACACAGGGAGCTGTAAAAGTGCTTCCTCTTCTCTCTGCAGCAGCAGTCTGTCTTGGTTGATAACATATCAAAGAAGCAATAAAAACAGATGGCTGCTTTGGTATAAAACTGCCTCGTGCTACTCCCCTGGCAGCTCGTCCAGGGGTTTGCTGTGCCGGGAGCACGGATCCGATGGCTGCCCGGCTTCCAGCGTCTCCTTCCTGCCCGAGCTCGGGGCTCTCAGCATGTCAACACAAAGGGCCTCCTCAAGTGCTGCGGATCAGGATTGCGTTTCTACTGCTATAGAAATGTCAAAAAAAGCAATTGGGAGAGAGTTCTGTGGTTTAAAGGGAGCTGAAGGAATCCACAACTTGAAATGTCTGCGCGAGAACCACAAGTACTTTTATGAAGGTGAGGGGAGAGGAAAGGAAGGGAAATTTCTTATCAGAGAGAAATTGTGAAGGTGTTAGGACATTAAAATATACTAATATTGGAGCAGAAATAGAGGTAGGCACAAAAATATACGTAATCGCACAGTTGAAACCTGAACTCTATCCAGCAAAAAAAAAAAAAAAAAAAAAAGGTAGAATATTTTAGAAAAGTCAATGTCACGATGTGAAGAAGAGGCAATGAACAGTGCTTAGCTGTTAGTGAGCTAGACTGAAGTTCACATCAAAGGGAGCACTCACTTCTCCCCTGCTTCAGTTCTTGACAACACAACAAATGTTTTACTTGGTTTCCAGCAACAACAGTTGAATCCTTCACCTGTAACTCGCAGCAAATGGAGTCGAGGTCCTGGCATGTTGTGTGAGTGAGGGTGACAGCTTGGGAGTAGAAGAAAATAATTAGGCAGAAGCCTAGGATGCTGGTCATGCTAATTATGCCATTAAGTAACACTGCTGTAAGTTCCTGATGTGGTTGTAGTGCCTTAATAAGGTGAATATCATCATGGCTTTTCAAGCAGCATCATTTCAGCTGTAGGTAAGTTGCATATGTTAAAGTTGCATAAACAGGCTAAACAGTGACTTAAATAGACAGTATCAATACATCTTTGAAGAAATATTGGAATGGAATATCTTGATACGAGAGAAAACTGACGGTCAAATAAGAGTGTAGAAAGGCGGCTCCAGCAGGTGAATAGAATGTAGGTGAAGCTACATAAGTACGTTGGAAAGTTTGGAAAGTAACAGTCCTTGGAAAGCTTCTATCTGAGTTTTTAGAGTGATTGTTTAACTACGAGCTGTAATGGAAAAGGAGATCTTCCATAATCCTATGTCTTATAGCAGTCATATATATGCAAACTCGTAAGAAAATAAATATGAGAAAAACTTTCCAAGTGTTGAAGGTTATCGTTTGAAAAAAAAGTTAGTTGTTTCATCATTCTGCCTTTCCTAATAGCCTTACAAATACAAATGATGCTAACTTTGGAAATCCTTTCTCAGATTTTCTTGTTTGTTTGTTTTCACTTTATCATGTCATTATATCAAAAGTTTGTTTGGGGTTTGGGTTTGTTTGGGTTTGTTGGGACACTGAAGATTGTGCCACCAGATTTTGAACCTAGAAGTTTCCTGATCAAGCAGTTGAGAATTCTTCTTTTTCTTCCCCTGAAATTGTGTATTTTGTATCGTTTAAGAGGACTGTCAAGGAAAGTTGAAATCCATTTGAAATTCAGCTCCTGAGCACAGAATATGTGATAGATAGTTGTAGAAGATATTGGAGTGTAAATACTACTGTGTTATTTCATCATTAAACTAGTGAAAGAGGATTGTACCTTTTAAGACTGCATTTCCTGAAGGAATTTTTTAAGTGTTTGGTTCTATATTCTTCCTTATATATATAAATAAATTATCAAGGTATTGAGTGAATATTTTTATAAGTTTTACAGTTTCCAACTGGAAGGATGTGAATTTATGTGCATCACATAATGGAAAAAATAGAGATGGAGCTCAAAAGGGATTGATCAGATCTTTTGTTCAGAGGTGCAGAACAAGGGCAAAAACTGTTTAAATCTGTACATCTGTGGTCATTACTAGTTGGAAAATGAAAATGTTTGTGGATTAATATTTGATACTATTTGATGTTAAGTGCTGAAGAACAAAACCTGAAGCTGTTTAGAAATTTCGTCAGATAATCCCAGAGCTCTGCGCACAGAAGGTACTACCAAAAAAAAAAAAGAGCTACAGCTCCAGTGGTTTAAGACTCATGAGCACTTGGTCTATTAGATTTATGTTTTTCTGTTTGGCTGTAGTAATTTTTCAAGACCATAGAGTTTCTTCACACGGGAATGACGAGCCTCTGAAAAAGGGGAGACTGCAGATGTGTGTGCCGTGTCCCTCCCTGTCTCTTTGGGAGAGAAATAGTCAACCGTATTTCCTTTTGAAACAGAGGGGGAGACAGCTTCCTCACTGCAGCAGAGCTGCTCCCAATCTTTTCAGTGCTGCAACGATGGTATTTCAGACAGAAGAAAGAAAATACAGCATAAGAAAACATAAAGTACATTATAAAAGTTTACTATCCTCATGTACTGCCCTGAGGATCTGTCCCTCATATCTCTGATCTGAGACCAGGCATAATGCTGTCTCCTTCTCAGGATTTTTTTCAACTGTTCTTTTCTTAAAGGGGATTCTATATGCCTTTTCAATGCAAAGTGGGTCATCTTCAACTGCAAGCTGTTAAGCTTTTGCAATCCAATTTTCAAGAAAATTAACCAGCTCTTTCTTACCCAGATCATATGGGAGCCCATGTAGCCTGAGGTTTTCAGCTTGGATCTAGTTCTCAAATATTTCTACCATGATCTGGAAGATTTTATTTTCTTTCATTAGTCTTTTACAGATGTTACTTTTAACAGTCTTACTCCTTGGCTTGTGCATTCAGCATTTTTCTCTACTCTAATACCCTCAATATGTGACATACTTTTTTTTTTTTTTCTCCACATTTATGTACCACAGTTCCAAGGCCGGTGCCTTCTGCCTTGCTCCCTAGTATTAGCTGAGAAACAAACCCAACCAAGCTTTAGGAACATGCTCGCTGTTCTGTCACCGATTTGAAGGACTTGTGCTTTCTGAATATGCACTAATTACTGAAGCATTACAAAGGAGATAAGGAGTATAGATCTCAATAGTGCATATGAATCAAGTTTGCAATCTGTGACAAGTTGAACAGCCTTTTTAAGTCTTTTTAAACAGTTAACAGACTTCACAAATAGAGAAGGATTTGACTATAATGTTTTGAATAAGCAAGCTTTCCTTTATCTTAAAGAAGTCTCACTATCGCTTTGTGTCTAACAATAACAACTGTAGAGTTGCACTAAACTTCCTGCGCTGCTCCTATGTGATCATATTTATCTGGTGGGATATGGCCGAAGCCGCTATAATGTCATAGGAGCCGCATCCAACTTTCTGTTCTAAGAAGTTGGCATTTGTCCGTATTGATTTGTTACTGCTGTATTCTACTTTGTACGTTGGGTAGCACTTGAAAGGACTCTTAATACCTTGAACTGATCTTGGCTCAGTGCATCCAGCTATGTAGTGCCCTGATTTTTGTGTCCACATTCGAGTTTGTGCTTTTACTGGAATTTCTTCTTTTGCTTTTTATTTTGATTTGTCAGTAGTTGTAATGTAATATAATTTAAGAAAGAAAATCAGTCTGCATAAGCTAATTGTAGAGCTGGGAGATGACCCCTTCCCTGCCCCTCCTCCTGCACAAGCAAGTTATTTATTTGAACCTGATGGATTTTTTAGTTATTTTTGACTTTGCTGAAGAAAAATGTGTCTTATCCATTTATTTATGTATGCATCAACTTGAAATGATTCCTAAATTATATTGCTATAGTATTTTTGTGACTAGTATGGGATCAGAAATTGCAGCTGTGGTCCCGCTTTTCCACGGATGCGTTGTTCATGGAGCATTCTCCTCCATCTCCATTATCATAAGCAGAACTTTCAAGATGTGATTGTTTAGCAGTTCAAAATCTGTTTCCTAAGAAAAGCATATGCTCCTGATTTAACATTTTTAATTGTTAACAGAAAACACTTTTGTAAAGATTTTTTTTAAAAAATAGAAATGATGGCAAATCCCACTTGAAGACCTGAGACAGAAATGCGCAGAGCATGTTTGCTGCTTTAGCCTATCTGTAGCTGCATCTGTCAATCTGGAGATACAACAATTGGTCTCGTGGTTCTTTCTTGCACTCGCTATTCCATAATAGCTCCTGTATACATCACTAAACATACTGATTTTTGAAGCTGTTGTGCAGCCCAGGGGTTTTATGCAGCTTGCACAAAAATCAGAGGAAATTGCAGAATCTGCTTCAGTAAGTGGCTCCAAGGAAAAGTTCCAAAAAATGAAAATTGCCAATTGAGAACTCCTGAATAGACAGATGCCTTGCAGAAGGATCCTTTTCAGCTGATCTGTGGTCTCCTAGTTATCTAATTGACAAAAGAGCTTTTCTACCTGCAGAAACATCTCTTTGAATCCCTCAGAGCCGTTGCCATTAAGTGTTTGACACCGCTGTTACCTTCAAAGTGACAGAGGAAAAACAGCTGCTTAGAAATGCTCTGACCACTCTCATTATTGCAAGTAATCTTGCTCTTGGAGGAAGGATGTTGCCTGTTCCAAAATGCTGATGCTGTCAAGTCTCAGAATACACACCTAAGTGATACTTTAAAATATGAGACTAAACAAATATTTAGAATTAAATAGGTACTTTTAATATTAAAAATCATAATTCTTTAGATATGTAATGCAATTCTGTAAACTTCCATACTGTGTAATTAGAAAAAATAGGTTACTGAAGGTGGGCTTTCTTGTTCTCGGTGCCCTCCGTAGAGTGAGAAACTACAAGAGATGCCATTGAAAATGCAGGTACTGGGACTCGCCTGAAACTGGTCACCACTCTGGCACGTGAGGATATTTTTGCTTTGCAAAAGTTGCATGTTCTGACAATGGGGTTATGTAAAGATGTCAGTAAGGACATGAAATGTGGAACAGCTAGGGAGCATAATGCAGGAGATGCAGGAAGTAAGGTTCATTGAACTACTTTGAACAAAAGATAGTAAGTGTCTATAAATAGTCTTTAAATGTCTATAAATAGTCGGTGCATGTGACTTGCTATAAGAATGATGCATTAGTACAAGATGTTGCTAATTTTGTCTGAAAAAGGAGGGCATTGCATTTACTGTTGAAAGAGAAGAGGAAAAGAATATCAGCTTAAAACGGGGAGTATGAAAGGCCAGGGAATTGCACAGTTCTTTTTTTCTTTCCACCATCCTGAATTAATGTATATATTATTTATGCATTTTGACATTATTTTGAAATCTTTTTCATCAGTTGAATATGTTATTGTCCAGATTATGAATCTGAATGGTCTAAGTATTTAAAAGAATAGCCTAAGAAACTGGACCCATTCTTTCTTGATGTCCTGTGCTTGCAGCCATTCAATTACCACTATACCTGCGTTAGCAAGTTTAACTGCTCATTAGTTCTAGTTAGTTTAACTTTGTTTCTTAGCAATGCAGTAACTCAGAACATGATGATCAATAATAAAACCACTGAAAAAACTGTCTGGAAAAATAAAAGTGTCTAGAATGGGAGTCAATGAACTTCAAGCAGAAGTAAATTTCAACAAAGCATCTGCTACCCTGCTTTTTTCTATGCAGTTCCAGAATTTTTATAAATAAAGTTACAGCATTTCCTAGCCATTTCCATTATATTATCTTTGTGTACTGGGGGAAAATTGCACAGAAATGTTTCAAGAATTGAATTCTTAGGGTATGGTTAATTAACATTGCAGTGGGATTGCACTGGTCCAATTTGGTGAGTTATGTACTAGAGAGATGCTCCAAGTCCCCCCCTTCCTTGCTTCCACCCCCTTTTTTTGGTTATAAAATTGTCTTGAAGCTGAGAGGTCTGTAACGCAGCGAGGTGCTGTAAGGGCAAGCTTAAGGCACCGCTTTGACTTGCGTGGCATCAGCTTCACAATGCGGAAAGCTGCAGCTGAAGTCTGCCTGCTCTGGGAGATAAAATGTGCTCACACTGTCAAGGCCTATGAACAAAACCAGAATGACACTGGGCAGCAGGGAAGGTGCCAGACAAAAGAATATCCAGCGAGTTCAGGAAATCACATACGTGGTAGCTCTTTGCACTGCTGCGCTCTGAAAATCTGATTAATTTCATAGCGGATAAGACACAAAAGTAGATTGTTCATGCTGTGAGTGAATAGAAAATCTGTCATGTGTCATCACTTTCCTTCTTCCACTGTCACGCAGGTGACCCTGTGCGCTCTCAGCTCGTTTTCAAAACAAGAAAAACCTCAAATCACATCATGACTCAGACATCTTTTCAAAAATTAGAGTAATCTCAAGTGCACTTTGGACACAGAATTTCTTCTCTCCCTGCAGTTGAAGCATATTGCAACAGTATGTTGTTTTAGAATGAATCACTGTATTCAGAACTATATACAAATCGAATTCGTTATTAACCAGTATGTTAAAGATGTTGATAAAAATGATGAAGTCGTAAACAGGATTTAGAGGGGATAATTTGCAGCACACTGGTTGGCTCCATCTATGCTGTGCTATCACTATTCCATAGTATCTGCTTATAGATCATGTAGAGACACTGAAGCGACATCAGGAGTCCCAGGGTCCTCTCAAGACAGTAATTTTATGGACATATTTTATTGCTAGGGGGGTGGGGGGACACTTGACCTCTAATATCTGGAGCTGTAGCAGATTCAATGTTCTAATATACTTTGATTTATAGATATATATTTTGGAACTAAAATATCAATAGAAATATCACTATTAACTAAGGGCACAGTTCTTCATTCCCTATGAAAGGATCATTGTTCCTTGGATTGATGTATCCTCTACGTGCTGGGGGCTTTTGATCTCCCTGCATCCAGGCTGGATGCACTCGGGTTCAGCAGAGCGACCGGTTGGGCTTTAGCGCCTTCTCCCTGACACCCTCTTCATATCTGTATCTGTCTGTAGGACTTTCTGGCAACGCTGTGTGAAGAAGGTCCCGCTGTGACAGGACCTGGTGATACTGACATGTTGCAGTCAGATGTTGAGTGATTGTGCATGCATGTAGGACGAGTAGTCACTGCCACGTGGGAGTCATGTGAGGAGGAAGCAGGTTGGCTGGTGTGGGAGATGAAGCAGCAGGCAATTCTAGACTAGATACAGAAACACAGCAAAAATCTCTGAAAAGAAAGTCCAAATGTAGGCCCCAAGAAGGCTTAAATTCTGCAGTAATTATTGGAAATGCAAAGACAAAGCTTTGAATAAATCTTGCTCTAGAATAAATGCTAAGACTGTATCTACGAAAGCCTAGCTAAAGAGGTTGGAACTTCTTCAGGAAGGAAAACGACTGAAAATCTAACACTCAAGAACATCACATTTACCGTAGGCTGAGCATGAAAAGGCCAAGGAATGTTATGATGTGAGGCAGTAGTGAGCTGTTAAAGAGAAATGAGTATTTTGGCTGATGCATCAAAAAGCTGTAACAGATAAGAACAATCAAGTATTCCAGTTATTATAGCACTTGAGGGCAGTTAAGAAGAGCAGATAACAAAATGTTTTGCTGATTTAGAGGAAAAAAATGTCTGTATGACAGCCAGAACTTTGATCATGGAGGATTTTAATTGTTGAGATTTTGATTGTGATAACTATAGTATTAAAAATATATTTTTTGCTGATAATACTTCATTGCTCTTCAAGACAATTTGTGGAACAATCTCTACAGTCAAAGGCTATTTGGGAGCTAATCCTGTGAAGGAGACAAGTCTAATTAAAAAAAAAAAAAGAGTGAGAGTGCACGTAGGATCTAATGATCACAGCATTATCTGAACATACACTTCAAAAATAAGTAAAAGAGAAACAAAAGTTTGATTGTAAAACAGCTGATGTTGAGGGAAAATTAAAATGCCTTGAGGAACGTTTAAATGTGTTATGTGTAGTGACCGTCTTAATAGAGAAATCTGAAATATTTTTAAAGAATTGTTAGCAGCAATGATTTTGTAACCGAGTTTAATACAGTGCTGACTGCAGTTGTGTGGTGTTCTCACAGCTTGACCCTGAGGTGTAGCTGCTCGAGACTGCAAACATGGGGTCACTCCACAAAGTTTATTTCTTTCCAGTGTGCCCTTAGCGTTCTGCGAGGCTTCTGTAATTGCTACACACTAATGTTTTGCTTTTTTTTTTTCTTTTTCCAGAATATTTGTTTGTTCTCCTATTAGTGTGTTAAAATTGTAGAATAGTGTTTTCGAAGCGGCCAACCTGGGAAGGTCTGTAACTGAATTGTGTCCTTTCTCTTACTTTATAACCTTGCCAAGAATTTTGTTAAAGTTGCAGGCCCTTTCTAAGGCTGCCTTCTTCTAAGTATGTACCGAAAGAGATCAGTGGAGGAAAAATTATTTAAAATTTAACCTGTTCTGTCCTGTCTTACCCATGGTGGTTCCTCTGCCTGGTTATACGTAGCATGTTGATGTGCAAAGTGTTCAGCTCCAGTTACTGCCTTTCCTTACCCATAGCGCTCTCGTGAGGAGTATAAATGCTGTAGAAAGGAAGATGAACAGTTTGGGGACTCTTTCCTGTGGGGATATCTGTTAAATTGTATTATAAACAATCAGGTTTCTTATTTGCGGAGCCTCCGGGGAACTGTGTTTTGCACTTGTTGGTGGAGGTGCGCCTACCTCGTGTTGCTGATTGACGGCGTGGAGATGTCACCATAGCAACCCGATAAATTAATAACCCCCCATCAGATTGCCAGGCTTTACAACGGGAGATGGGAAACTAGCAACTAATCTGTGATGAGACTGAATTTTCCGTCGCCTGGAATTTAGGAGTTTATGACTTTCCCAGAGGATGGATCTGCCTCTGAAGCTGAAGTCCATCTAATGTGTGATTTGCTCCACAACTTAGATTTCAGGGTGTAAATAAAGGGAGGGAAATGTTGTCTTGTAAAACCGCATACACGGGGAAGTTTTTTCACAATTATTTTTCCTGCTGCCAAAAAGAGAAATTAACAGCATCGTAATGGCAGGAGTGAGGCTCAGAATAGCTCAGCGTATTGACCAAGGGAATTGCGATGCTGCCCTCATACCTTGGATCTGCTGTTTTCCGTATCCCATGACAAGCATTAAGCGCGTGATTGATAACTCTGGAGTGGGCATCTCTCGGGCTCCTCTCTGGGGTTTATTTGTGGGAAGCTGTTGAGCTCCTGCAGGAGGGTTCGGAGACGGTATTCAAAATGATTTTATGATTAGGAAACTCAAGAGAGATGCATAAAACCTAGAATCATTTTGGGTGGCCTAAATTGGAGAGAGAATTTGAAATTCAGCATTTGAACTAATCTGGGGTTAGCAAAAATGTGTGCATGCCTCTTCCTGATCTTGGCTAGAAATGTCCTGGTGAAGCTGAGGAGCTTTGGTGATTTAATGTCAACTTGCCAGATGAAGCCTGCCTAGATCTACCCAAGAAATAACTTATTGGAAACAAAGCTCTTCTCTAGCTGAGTTTTACTGGGATAAGGTTGTATAAAGCTGCTTGTTTACACTTTGTAATTATCAACAGTGTGTGCTAGTTTTAACAGCAAGTATGAGAACTAACATTCCTTTTCAAGTGTGGGTGTGTTTTTTATAATGTTATCGCTGTATACTGTCCCCTTTTTAAGTACAAAGCACATCTTAACTAGAAATTTTATAAATCAAAATGTTAAATATATATGTATCCGTGTTTGTCTCAGGTATTTTTTTAATCTTAGAAACTACCTGTATGACCTGTACTAGCAATCAGAAACCCAAAGTTCAAGATCCTATTGCATACAGCATACAATCCAATCTTTAAAAATACATCATGGAAACATTTTAAAAGGAAAAATGCAGGTAGTCTCTCTCGTGACATTTTCCATCCTCTTAATTGCTGCTTGTTTTTAAGAAAACCAGTGCTGCATGACCCATGGTTAATGATGTACATCAGTTTATACTCCCTTTAACTGTTGCTCCAGAGAAGGGTTTTTGCTTAAATCTTTTGCTGAAAACATCTATCTTTAATTTTTTGATTTCCTATGTTAGGTCTTTGTCAGTTTAAGGGCACCGCTGTGGCATTTACATGGTACGACAAAGATTACAGCCTTTCCAAGAATATAGGTCAAACAAGCATATTCAAGTACTGACCTCATCAGTCATGTTCTCACTGTTCCCCCCACCACAAACCCTGTTACAATTATTTTTAGTTATTGACTTGACCTTTGCTTTTCAAATATCAATAAAACAACCGTTTAAATGCAATGGAAATTCAAAACTTTAGTTCCCCTCATAACTTGTGAAGCCAGGCTGGGAAGTAGATGGCTGTAACCTTTCTGTACCTCGATTAGAAGAAATTGCAATGTGTATATCTGTCTTCAGAAATAGGATACAAATTGATCTGGTGTCCCTGTATGCAGAATTGTAGAAGATGGAGATGAACATACTCCTTCCTGTATGCTTGAACTTTGGGTAATTCTTTGGTGCATCTAGTTTGTTACAGCTAAATTCCAGTGTGTTTTGTTTTATGAGGGGGACATAAGCAACATGAGCAGCAGTGACAGGATAACAGATGTTCTGAGGCTGAAAGAACTTCTCCTTTTCCCAGTTTCTAAGTCTGACATTTTTGCAGTAATGACAGTAAGTTGCTAGCATTTCAGCATAGTTAAGTTACTGTGATATAGCAACAAATTTCAGAGAGGAGTTTCATATCCCGGTAAGCCTGTGGATCATAATGTTCCCACAATTCCTTCAAAATTGCAACCATAAAGAAACAGCAAATGAGAGATGAAAAGTTGGTATCATATTCTACTAAAATTAGAGCAGTGCTTCCTATCAATGCTCTGTCATTTTCTCTGTTTATTCTTCACCTGAAGCCATAAAATCGCATTAGTGACATCCTGATCACCTCCTACCTCTATAGTTATAGGTGCACAATATCAGTTGGATTGAGATAAACAAGGTTTTGAATTTGTATTTGAGGAGCAAATGGCCCCAATATCTTTTGAATGTTGCCATATTTTCAGCACAAGTTCAGCACAAGAGAGAATATAAAACAGAGATAAGCTGAAGCCAAGGATCTCCCTTGTAAAAATTAAACCTCAGGGCCTGTGAAGTTAAAGGCAAATGAATCCTTGAATATTTTTTCTAATGTCTTGTATCAATGTGCTGCTTTGGCTTAGGACATTGATACATCTACCATATTCAAGCTGCTTTTACATTATACAAACAGGGAGGAAAAGAGAAGGAAGAGTAGAGTTAAATGTCCTTTAAGGAAGCATTATAACATCCATAAAATGAAGGTGATCATGGTAGCAGGTCGCTTCAAACTCCGTTCTGCCTGGAGCAGGCAGAACTTCCCCGCTGCCCCTAGCCCAGGCTGTGCAGCAGCGCGCTGGCCGCCGGCCTGCGCTGAGTCGCGTCGCGCGATTTAGCCCCTGATGTTGCCTGGCGCTCTGTCAAGCTGCTGCGAGTCGCGAGGCTTTGTCTGCGAACAGTTGGTTTCAAAACAAATGCTAAAGCTTGCCATAATAAACATAATAAATAGTTCTCCAGCTCTCATTACATCTGTGGATTGCGTTACAAAAGCACCTAGAGGCCTAAGTTGACATTAAGGCGAGCAGTGTGCTAGAAGCTGTGTGTGTGGAGAGAGTAAAATAAAATATTTATATAGAGAACTTCTCTGCAAATACTACTTGGGGCCAAAAAGCATCATCTCATTTTACGACTTGCTGTTGCACTGATGTTCTGTAGGACTTTGTTTTTTTTTGCCTCTGACTATCCAGGTTTGAGCATTGGGCAGATTTATCATAAAATGACTTTTTTTCCAAGTATTACTCCGTGCACCACAACGAATTCAAACACAAGAATTTAGTCAGATTCACAGTACCACATCAGTGTCGTTTTAATATTGTATTGAGCAGCGCTTTTTATAGTAGTGCTTGAGAAGTGTCTCTACCCAAATCAACTGCCAAGGTTTAAGAGTTTATATTTCTCCATGAATAATGCCAGTGACTGAGAATTGTGTGCAGTCAGAAAGTGTATTGTGTTGTCTACTGCTATCTGTAGCAGTTCTGGCACTCGGTTTCTGCAGTGCCCGGTGTTGGTTTTGTGCTATTTTCCTTCTCTAGCCTCGCTCGGATGGATTATGCACCAGCCACCGCCAATCTGTTTATGAAAGAGGGAGCACTCTGGGGCCTGTCGGTAATATCTTCTGCATAACAGTGCATAATAACGAGCGTTTGCCATTCACTGAACTGCTGTGGTCTGCAGAAAGAGACTGCCTTATACCTTTTTTTCCTCGAAAAATCTCTTTTGAGGGGAGAGTGCCTTTTTATTTATTTTATTGTTAATAAGAATTGCTGGATAGGTATGAGAGAAGTCTTTGTGAGCTTATGTTTGCAGGAATTCATTTAAAAGTGGAAAAGGTGCTGTCTCATATGCACATTTTAATAGCACATGAAATATTACGATATCCTGTATACTAATAGGTCTTCGTGTTTCAGAACATAAAGAGAGTTCAATAACTCTCCTTGTACACAAATATGTGGGTTATATCTTGTATGGGTTATATCTTGTGTGGGTAATTTCTTGTTATGGTTAGGGGTTTGCTTCTGTTCTGTGTTTTTTGTTTTATTTTGTTTTCCTCTGTATAGGACATACTACTGTATTTTTTTGTATTCCCAGGATCACAGTTCCTGTGCAAGAGAATTTAAGAGGAATATTTAAAAGGTAACAGCAGAAGCTACAGATAAGTGTTTAAGAAATATTAGCAGATTGTTTTACAGCTTCGTGATTCTGTTCAAGTAGGTTCTTCCCACACCAGACCTCCAGTATATATTATTTTAAAATGTCTCTACAGCCCATTCAGTTTTTTCTAGACTGTGCCTGGATGGTACAGTGAGTTCCTTTCCAAAGACTCAAGAGGAGAATCTTGATCTTCGTGATCCAACAAATGCCTAGGAATCTCTCTTCAACTTTTGTTGAGTTTTTACCTCAAGAATCATGAAGTAACGTCCAAGTTATGCAGTCGGCTTCTTTTTAGAGCTGCTGGGGATATACACAGTTCACCGGCTCGGTGGCCTGACTCGCGTAGCTGGGTGCAGCCTGCAGGTGGGATGTGAGCCCCGAAAAGACGGCTCCTTCGCCGCAGAGCTGCGCGCCGCTCGGCGTCGATACTGCCCTTCCCTGGAGCAGGCGCTTACGTGGCAGCATCCTCGCATTCAAGTGTATTTAAGGCACCAGTTTGCTTTTTGTATCGAGCGCTATCTTTATGAGTGCTAATGATGTGCGGACTAGGTAAGCTGCTCTAAATTAGAATTGAACAAGACTGCATGTTCTGTAGCTGCAAATAGTTCCTGCTTGCTTTCAGAGGGAGTGCTGGCACACAGCAAGGTAACCACACAGTAATAATTCCTGCTTTCAAAGGAACACCAGTCAAACGCTTTTGTTATGGCTTTGCAAAATTACTAATAACAATTGAGATTTTCAATGGTGATAGCATTTTTAAAGATTTTTTTCATCAATTAGATAGTTTGCTTTCTTTGTGTAAGGTGAAGAGCAAAAATAATTTGGTCAATTTATCAACAGTGCACTGACAAATGAGTTGTCAATTGAGTCTCTAACCAGGGTTCAGTGGTTCATATGTGCTCTACTCCTTTGTCGTTATGAGAGATGTTTCCTTTTTTGTTTTTGTTGTCATAGTAAGGATAAGATAAAAACTGCTGTTGTAAGAGTGTACTGCTGTACTGTATTGAGTCCCCAGATTGGTAAGAAAAATAATAGAAAACAATTAACAACCATAATTCTGTCCCTGTTGGTAGTTTTTCCATCTTTAAAAAATTAGGATATTAACTAGTTTGGCAAAACTATGAAAATAATTTCTTCTATGAATTCAATGGTGCGCTTTGGAGAAGGTGCACATTTTTTCCATTTTTTTTTTTAACACTTGGAGACCACCATGTCTTGTTTTTCCCTTGTATGTCTACACCTCTTTTTTTTATGGAGTATTTTCACATTAGAGGATCTTAGGTGACATGTCCTGGCAGAGTGGAGAAAAACAGCTGTGGCCCAGTTCTGTGTTCATGGATATCTTAGAAATATCTGTAGCTTGTTTAAAGATGGATTTCTAAACAAAGGCTTGGAAAGTTTAGTCATGATGTATTTAACTGTTAGGAAACTAAAAAGAAAATTGTCTATTTTTAATGGACAAAGAAGAATATCAGAAATACTCCATGTATAAACATCTTTTAATTTTACCAGGCATTCTTCAAGGCATTGTAGTTTATAGTAAAGAAAGGTCATGAAATACATTTCAGGTCTGCCATGTGAAAGCAATAAGAGCAGGAGGAAGTTCAATATCCCTTTTTGATCAGGACGCCTGAAGATGTTCCAAGTCAGTTCAGGCATCAACCTTAATTTTGCATCATTACTCCGAACATCATCGTTCCGCTGACCTTCCCGAGCGGGCTGCTTCCTGATTACATGAGTGATTCTGTAGCCTGGGCTGACCATTTCACATCTCGCACACAAAAGGGGGCTGAACAGTGTCCACGGGCTGAACTCGATTCACCCTTTCATCCCTCCAGTATTGGTTCCAGACACAGGCTGTACAGCGCTTTCATCCCCCATCTATTCTTAATTTGATAGCTAACCCTTCAGCTATACTTTCAAGGCTTCAACATATACTTTCAAAATATATTTGCAAAATCCTTTTATCCACCAGTCTGTACGACAGGAAGACTAGTACAATGTTTTATCTTACTGCAAGCCACCATTAATACTGCCCATTACTACTGTAGCTCATGTGGTACTTGAGTAATTTAATAAGGTAAATTTTTTCTAGTGACTTGCTCTTTCTTTGCATGTCTGTCATGACCAAGTTTCTCATTTATTTTTAATTATTATACTCTGTTCTGCTCCTAATTCAAATACCATCAAAGTTTTGTCATTCTTTTTTCCTTGAGATTGTTAAAAGATGATAGACCTAAGCAATTTATCTGCTGCCAGTTCAGATAGGAGTGACATGAAGATGTAGGGCTTTTGTAAGAATTTATTGGACTGTATCTCATTGGTCTTTCTAATTCCCTATGAAAATGAGTTCATTTATTCTCTTGGGTTTTCTCTCCATATTTTCACCCTATTAAGGGAAAGATATACAGATTCCCTTCAGTGCTCTATTTGACATACCTCTATTGGGAGGTAAAAATGCAAACAGTTACTTCAAGTGAGAATCGCAACTGAGGCCTGGAAAAAGCGTATTTTCTTCCCCAGAGACACAATGAATCTTATCTCCAATAATCTGCATTGGCAATAAAATCTGTTATGCGCTCCTTGTTGCAAGTCATGAGCTCTGTAATTCCATTTTTGCACCTGACATTCAATTGGTGTGTTATTTTGGGGAGATGTTATTTAATAGCTTTGAGTGTCCTGTTAAAATAAAGGAAGAAATTGGCATACAGTTCATCCTGAGATCTCTGTATAATTATCATTTCTTTAAAAAGTTTTGCAGTAAGATGGAGTATTAAAGGGTTTTCAATCTGTTGCCACTGCTGAGTTTTACATGTGCCTTGTTCAAAGCAGCAGCTTATATTCTAGCATCTTGCTAAGATCAGTAATTCACTTGTCACGAACCTCGTAAAAGATTGACAGTTCTAATTCTAAAAGTGTCTTTTGCCAATTTAGCAAATACAAAGTAAAACACAAAGATTTCTCTCCTTGCCCCAAATATTTTGTATAATTTGGAGGAACAGATGGGTTTGTTTAGGTTTGAACTAAAAGCGGTGTAGAGTTAGGCGCCTAGACGCAAACGATCAGGTTTGCCAAAGTTCTGTGGTTTGCAGCTACCTTTGAAGGCAGTGATCGGGTCCTGGTGCCCGGCTCCTCTCACAGATGGGCCAAATATTCTGGCCTCTCTAATTCAGCAAAGGCTACAGGAGGAGATGTGGTCATTTAATATTGCTTCTTTTAATCTTTCGTCTCTTGGTTGCCACGTTACAATAAGCTTGATGGATTAAAAGAAGTGCTGCTTATAGTACTGATTTGGGTCCTTTGTGTCAAACAGTTGGAGCCTGAAAACCCATCCCATGGTAGTACTTGTTGGTCATGTGTAAATGTGCACTTGTGAATTTACGAGATTGTGCTTTAACTTTCAGTTCTTGATTTCCGTGACCATTTAACTTTGGTTTAGTTAACAGCTAATGTGTTTTTGTGCTAAATGACTTTAAAATCTTGTAGTTGAATATTTTCCTTATTAAGATTTTTCAGACTACCCCATAGCTTTTCTTCATAGGGACAGACTTTGGGATTATTAAAAAAAAAAAAAAAAAAAAGAGAGAGAAAAATCAGAAATCATAACCATATCTAGTAATTACTTTTTGGAATCTGTTCTCTTGCAATGCTTCTGACTTTCCATTCAGTTTAATCTAGTGTATCTGTGATAACTGTTTCATAATAATTTCGGTAGGAGTCTGCAGGGACCCAGTTATGCTGCCATTATGATTTGAGATTAGAGTGGGGAAAATATGTATGGATACAAGTCCACGGAGAATTCATTAGGATGCTAATTTGATACCACTGTGATTTTAGCAGAGAGATTTCAGTGTAAGCCTTTAGAGATCTCCTGATGATGTAGAAATGAAAAGGTGTCTGTGCGCGTTATACTGTCATTAAGAAAATAAATCAAACACTAAGGAAATGTCATGAAAAGAAAATGGTAGCTAAGGCTTTTTGCAGACCACAGAGCATCTTAGTATCTGCCCAGCTCGTGGTTTTGTCTTTGGAGTTCAGTGCACAGGATTGCTACCTTCACTTGCCCTTGTTAAAATGATCAGATAGAAACTGTCCATAATTCTAAGTTTGTTTTTCACCTTCTTGACATTTTACAGCTGTTAATTAGAGTGCTGTGTTGCAGGAAGTTAAGTGACAAGTGATTAAGGTGCCAATTCCCAAGTACCAAATTCTGCAGGCAGGGCAAATCGCAGGACCAAAGTCGCTGACTAAAGCCTGTCTGCTCCTAGAAACCTCCATCCCAGCGGAGTCCCCTGTTTGGGTGCTCCAGAGTCAGGGATGTGCAGGAGCAGAATGAGCAATAACAGCCCCAAATAACTCAACCCCAAAAGCACTTTCCGAATGGGCAGCCTAGAGACCAGCTTCCATATGTCCTCCCTCGGGAAGAGTTGCTATCTGGGCATCTCCATGCAAGTACCTTTTGGGTAAGGGAGTTGTTCTGAATGTAACGCCCTCTGTAGAACTCTCTGGTAAAATACTTAGAAGTTTTAGAAAAATCTTTACTTTTTTTAATAGCAGATTTTAAAATTCCTATTCAACTGAAGGAAAAACAAGACGATTTAGAGGAATCTGAACAGCTTTGCGGGGTGGGGGGGGAAGAAGTTTGAGATGAAAGGGAAAATAATTCTTATGCTTTCTTTGCATTTGTGTAAATGATTATTGTAGGTGGCCACAAATCTTCAGAGACTTGTTTGCCTGAATGTTTTTACATAGTAGAAGCTGCACAATCTGATTTATGGTTCTTACTGGTTCGTACCTCTAATTCTTCATGTAAAAAAATGAAAAGTTCCATGAAAATGAGCAAGCAGCTTTCTTTTCTTATAGATGAGAAATCAATGCTCTAACAATCTTTTAAAAAGTAATTGCTACTGTTAGTATTGATCAGAGTGATAGGATTATGGCAAAATGCTCTATAAAGTGAAATTATGTCATGTGACTGGGGCCAAGACATACATAATGTTAACTTTTTTTTTTTTTTTTGCGACAATAGATATATTATGTACTTTATTCACTTATTCTCTGCAAAAAAGTATTCTTAATATTTAGCCAAATTGGAGGAAAGCCTGTCCGGCCATGGGAGGTACTTTGACAAAAGCTGCAAGAAGTAATTGTAGCCTTTGGAATATTTTTGAACCAATTATCTTTAACTTTCATGCCATTTTTTTCTTTTTTTAAATCAGATGTCTATGGTTCATAGTGTATATAGGCTATCGAGTGTTTTCTAGAGGTTTGGTATACGCTTTTACAGACACATCACATTAAAGCTTTAGGCAGGGGAAGTTATTGCCCTGCATCCATAGTATGATGTAGATGATGAGCCTCAATCCCTAATAAACAGGCCTGAACCAGGAAGGAAATGGTGAGCCATAGACTCCTTTGTTTCCCTCATTTCCCAGCGACTGTGACTGCAAGAATGTTGTTTTTAAAGGCGTGTTGTCTTTGCAGGATAGCTTTTCTTAGGTGGGTTCACTGGCTAATGTGTAACTGGTGTATTTATAAGTACTATACCCGAGTCATTAATAAATATTTCTAATAGATTAATCAAAAAACTCAAGTGTATTCACTGTAACTGAATGTAGTCAAAGCCAAGTTATCTTTAGAAATAGCATTGACTTCATAAATGGTGAATATTTGCAAGTAGAGCATAGGCTAAGGTCTTTTGAAGCTATACAATAGGTAAGTGTTTTGTTTCTCAGCTTGATTTAAGTGTATCAGCAAGCCTTGCTAAAATGCAAAGATACTAGTAAAAGGAAGGCAGCGACATTCTTGAATTAAAACCATTTTTGTAAGGTACTGTCTTTATCAGTGGAGACAAAGGAGAAATACAGCCAAGCTCAATGATGAATGTATCACAGCAGGACAAAGATTTGGTGATTGAACATAAACTGAGTTCTTAATGCTCCTCTGAAGTCTGATTCTTCTCCTGCCTAATTTGTAGAACTGATTTTTTAAAAATAAAAGAAAGAAAAAAGAAAAGGAGAACTTAAACAGCTTTAAACCTGAAGCTGAGGTCGATTATTTGCTGTGATTCATAGAGGTATGTATGTATATGCATGTGTAAGTTCCCCTACAGTAATCTGACTTGTGTAATATTAAATGGAAAATAAGCTTGTTGCTTATAATGGCCACCATATGAATTTCTGCAATAGAATATTGGCATGCATCCCTAAGCACAATTCAGAATGTGAACTACTATTTAGAGGCTATGAATTTAACAGCAGTGATCAAATCTGTCTATAAAGTCGATGAAGAATATTTGCTAAATGTGTTAAAGAATAATGTTTCAACCAGCCTAGAAATAAATATTTGCATTCATATGCATAAAGATGAGATATAATTCATCACATTGAGAGAAAATCTAGTTTAGTACTTAAAATATATGCACTTACAAAAGATGATCCATTGCCTAAATGAGATGTTTTCAAGACATTTGTAATTGGGAACAGTGGGAGTTACAGTGAAGAAGAAAAAGTACAGAATTATTTTTTTGAAATCTGTAGCGGTTGTACTTGTAATGGGATCTGGTGATCAAAAACTGTTTAGATTGAGACATAAATCCAGTCAATGATAAAATGACGAAACAATCCTATGCTGTGTCAAAGGAGTTCCTATAATCTACTCTAAGCTTCGTCTAAACGTTTTTCCTGTTTTATTTAGGCTATTAGTTTCTGTTTATTTTGTTCGACATGGTACTTTATTTTTTTGTAGAAGAAAATAAATGGAAAATGCAAGGCTGCTGCTGGAGCTGATGTCTACACACTGCTGTCATACCCAAAATGTGACACTCGATACTCTTCTGCCTCCCCCCTTTCTCCCCGATTCTGACAGTTTTGTGTAGGAACAGATGTTGTGAGGTCTATACAGTTGAGTTGAAGCCATATTGAAAATGATCCTGTAATTTTAGGGTGTGTTGTATTCAAAACTAAGGTAGCTTAATCCATTTTACTTATTTCAGGGTCCTTTGTTTCATGTGCTGGTGTAGCTACCTAGTAAAAATATCATGTATGAGTTTGTTCTACAAACTGTTAATTTATAATCATTTTATGTCACCTGCTGTAATTATGGCACTGTGAAATGTGTACGGGTTGACAGTATTTTGGCAGAAACAGGTCCTGTAATATTTGTATGGCATTTTTGGCTCTGTTTAGTTTTCACTGTGCTCACAGCTATTTTCCTGAGTTATTGGATACTAGTGTATAAAAATTGTTTACTTGGCCTCTTGACTAGTTTATCAAATGAATTTTAGTATCTTGGATCTTTATAAGAGAGAAATTTTATTCAAAAAAAATATATATCCACAGAGAAAATAACAGAATTCTGCTAAAGTCCTTTCACATCATTTAATCATTTCCAGTAATTTGCTAATAAATTTCAGGTTTCTGGTCTGAAAATTTTTGACTTTGTGCTTAATTTCTAGACTTCTACGTGAGTCTATGTCGAGTTGAATAGTTGAGGCTAAACTGTCGGAAGAATGTGGTAATTTAGATCAGGGTCAGATTTCTAGAAGAGCTCGGTATATCGGGAACACTTAAAAAAAATGGTTCCCTTTTTTCTGCTGTATGAATGGAAGCTGCTAGCTGTTGAACACATCTGGAAACTGGGCTTTTATTTTGATACTTAAAAGGAGCATGAGCTTTTTTCAAATTCCAACAAACTACTGATTATGATCAGTACTGATTATGATATGTGGTGCAATAAAACTCATAAATGGGTGGGAGATTGTAAGTTAAGGTTTTGGTTTAAAAAAAAAAAGTGGTTCTTTACAATTTTGTAAGAAGACCCTTACCTCTTTAATTTGATTAATGGGTGTAAGAGGGCATAATTGACCACGTACATGTAGGGACTGCAATACTTTTTTGAAGAAAAGCAGAGGTCGCATTTCCTTAGGAAGAGCTAACTGATTAAACCTCTAGCAGTGTGTGTCA
Organism: Crypturellus tataupa; assembly: GCA_034781795.1. NCBI lineage: Eukaryota > Metazoa > Chordata > Aves > Tinamiformes > Tinamidae > Crypturellus > Crypturellus tataupa. The sequence goes on from JAWLRI010000115.1 coordinate 4,862,232, forward strand.
AAATTCACCTCTGTCTTTGGGTTCTCCTGAGCCTGTGCTGGTCCAAAGCCGGTGCCACAGTGTTCATGTGGGGCCAGGGCAGAGGAGGAGTTGGCCTGGCTGGAGACGGCCTCTCCCGGGGATGCCGGCAGCTCTGCTGTGTGCGTGGGGGATTCCGTCTCGGCGCTGCCTTTCTGCTCCGCTCGGATACGCTCGTTTAGGCCAAGCTGAACTTTTGACCTCTTGCTTGGTCTCTTCTTAGGCACAACTTAAGGGGTGAGTTTGTCTCCTTTCCTGAGGGTGGGATCCCATGATGGATTGGACTGATTCCTTATTACCCTGCTCCCTTACTAGTGACAGGTTCGCTGAAAGTCCAATTAATTTTGAGCCCATTTAACAGGCTTCTCTTTGCAGTTTCGGCTTAGTCAACATCTCCAGTGTTAGTCTGGATATGATAAATTGCATATCTGCAGTTTCTGCTTTAACCTGGCTTATGCAACTGCACAAGGATCAGACCCTTTTTTTTTTTTTTTTTTATAAGGGATTTACTGCGTTTTTCCATTAGGGCAAGAGAAGTATGAGACATCTTAGGAGTCCATCGGGAGGGATGAGATCACTCTGTCGTGCTCTGAAACCAGCCGCACTGTTTGGTGACCACCAGAGAACTGCAGCACTGCTAATAAGAGAGTGCCTCATTTCTTGCAGCATTTCTGCAGGGTTTTATTCTCTGCACTTGCTCTATTTCTGCTTCCTCCAGCATTAAGACTAATGGACAATAGTAACAGTTCTCTCTTCTACCTTAATGCAGCATTTGCAGAGCTTCCATGGTTTTTGATGACCTTGGAATTCTATCCTGCTTTGGCAACAGATGGTCTTGAGTGATTCAGCAGGTGACTCATTTTGAATTGGCCCTTGCATGGGAGGCTGCAGCGGTGCTACAGCAGCTGCTTTAAGAACAAGACATGAAACAGACCTTTATTCTTGTTGTCATTAGTGACTCGTGGACAGTTGAATAAATCTCTGTGATGTCCATCAGTTTTGTAGTCATTTAGGACAGAAAGGATATACTCTACCTAATAAAATACTTTGTTCATTTTTCTTGCTGTTTCTTCATTTATATTTTAAAAATGGTGAGAGAAGAAGCCAGTGCCATGCCTGCCTGCACAGCTTATTTGGAGATGGTACTTTGTATTCTGCTCCTCAGAACTATAGTGGTGCATTACTGTGAGGTGGTTGCTGCAGTGAAATCTGAGGTTAAATCCCACCTGTATCCATACGGGAATCATGCTGGATGATTTTATGAAGGGTAAATGTAGAAGGAAAAATCAAATACTGAAGAAAAAGTTACAGTGAATGACTAGATACAAGATAGAAGAAAAGATAAAATAATGCAGACTTTGAGTAAAAACATTGAGAAAGGTTTAATAGTTGCCATATAAATTGGGAGTACCAGTGCAGGAATCCACTGCGAAGCTCCTAGGAGCTTCTTAAAGAGAATTCTGTAAATTGAAGTGTCACTAAAATGGGATGTCTGCTGGACAAAAGAACAGAAAATTAATGTGAACAATCTCTTAAAGCAATTATTTATTGAATTTCTGTATAACATGTATAAAAAATATGGACAGATCTTGTATGTTCACTTAAAATTATTGATAATTCTGTTAGGGATAACTAAAGGAAAAAGGGTTATACAAGTTCCCTGTGGCTGTAGATGCCCAGCAGAGTCTGGGAACCAAACTGGGAGCAGCAGTAGCCAGAGTAGTGAATGCAGTAAATTTGCTCTTGTAGAGGAACAGCAATAATATTTGACTACAGTAACTTGGAGTTTGGGGCATTTTAATTTTTGGGGTTTCTTTTTTTTTTTTTTTTTTTTTTTTTTTTTTGTTGGTTGGTTTTGTTCTTGGTTTTTAGCTGAAAATGACCCTTTAGGGCACTTTTTTGTGACCTTCCCAATTTAAACTTAAAAAGCTGATAATTTTTCAGTTGTAACTGAAATTGTTTTGGTTTGTGGATTTTATATGCCATTCCAGCCTTTTTATAAACATTTTTATGGCTTGGAGAGCTTTCTCCCAAATCAACAAACTTGTGCTCTATACTAATTGAATTGTGAATCATTTCGAAAGCAGCAAAAGAGAATCATTTTGATTGTGTTGTCATTTTTAATATTTTGTGTATACTGTTTTCATTTTAATTCCTTCAATCCATTTTATAAGTTTCCATCATGCAGCCATAGGGTTGGAACCAGCACTAATGAAATATTTTATGTGCCAGTTCACACTGTTGTGCATTACAGACACTGAGAGAGCTGAAATAATGCTAAGTTACACAAAGGCCAAAAATGTGCAATATTTTCATATTTATCAAAGCTCCTGCATGAACAGTGAAGGTAAAAATAGTCAGTAAGTTATTTCATGTACAGAGAAGGATGTATTTATATGTAGGAAGACTGCAGCATAGTTAATCATTCTTCGGATGGTTCCATTCACTGAACCCCTCCTGAACGCTTTGTTTCTGTTCACAAGAGTCATCTAGCGCAATTACTGATTATGAAAAATGTCAGCATGCAATTACTCTGAGGAATAAAAATATTCAAAATAGCCAGTAGAGTATTCACTAAATGCAAGAAAACTGAAGTTAAAGTAGAGAAGAAGTTTTGTATTGAAATAACAACAACAACAAAAAAGATCTATGAATACATTTGCCTTTGTCCTGAGATAAAACACTGTCTGCGCAGGTTGCACATCTGGGCTTTTGTTGTACAGAAGGGAAGTGTATTCCAAAGGCACAGACTTTTCCCCAGGAAGATCCTGTTGCCATTTATGACTTGATTTCTTTTTATGTCAGCTGTTGTTGCAATGCCAGACTGCTTCCTTCTATCAACAATTAAATCCTCCTTTGGAATCTGGAAAAGCGTTTGGATGCTTTTAATTTCCTGTGACAGAATTAATAATAGAAAGAGTAAAACCTCTCTATTGTGGAGAATGAGGTTATTTTGTTTATAGCCATTTTAAATCATTTTTGGATAGGTGGAGAGTCTCTGGAGTTGGATTTGGACTCTGCTTTATCCTGACTCTGCTACCTCTACTTCAAAGGTCCAGTGCCTGTTTGGCACTGAAATCTGCTGTCGTTTTGTTCTCATACCGGTTGCCACAGCTGACGTGCTCTGCCTGGCGGTTATTTCATAACTGCGTTTCCACTTTGCACCTGAGCAGGACAGTTGCCACGTGCCGAACGTGGTGTTTAAAGAGGAGGAGGGAAAGGGCAGCAGCAGAGGGGATACTTGTTGCACTTGGATGCGGTTTTAGGAAATGACTCAGGTGCTGAGTCACAACATAGTTTTCTTCTAAGATGCTCCAGGCCAGACTGGAGGAAGTGGTTTTACAATACAGAAATTCCTCTGAACTTTTCTTGACATACAGATAATCATCTGACTCTGTGGAGAAGAAACAATGCTGTTTCTAATAAAGCCAGGCCGTTTTTAATGATTCTGTGCTAAGACAACATTTGTAGGCAATTATTCATGGAGGACGTGATTGTTCTTTGGTGTCCAGTGTATTCTCTGCTGGTGATTTCTATGAAACTTTAAAATGTCTCAGTAAAACAGCAATTTATTGCAGATTGATCAGTAGTGTCTCGAGTGTTGGAACTCTACACACCTCACACACAAACAAGAAGCAACAAGTGATCCCGTTCTGTCCGTTGCCTTGAGAAATTAAGCCAATTTCAGGAACGAGCTCCAACACACAAAGTTTCCCGACTGGCTCTGGTAAAAATCCCCTTTGCCCCAAGAGGATTGGCACCCGAAGCAGCAGCACCTGGTTTGCAGCCCTCTGCCCTGGAAGTGCCCAAGGTCTCTACTGAGCTATTTCTAGCTGGGAAGAGCTGAACAAAGCTGGTGATGGCAGATTCTTGTCCCTCAGCTTTACCTTTAT
>JAWLRI010000115.1:4866242-4972866 GCA_034781795.1 Crypturellus tataupa
TACTGAGCTATTTCTAGCTGGGAAGAGCTGAACAAAGCTGGTGATGGCAGATTCTTGTCCCTCAGCTTTACCTTTATTTTTTTCCTGCCAATTATTACTGGAACTTTTACCCAAGCTGTATTTCTGAGTGTGCTATTTTCATCGGATTAATGTTGATGCAAGTCTCCTGACACTATTAAGGTTTTTACAATAACACAATTTCTTTCATGTAAAACAACTTCATTGATTCCAGAGGTAGTCCACTCAATACCAAACCAATTATGTTGTCACTTATTAATTAATAATTTAAAAACCGATTTTTTGTTGAGGTTAGATTTGCATGGTTAATGATGAACTTAACACCATAATCAAAGGGTTTTCTATTTGTGTACTGCTGGCAAAACTATTGATAATAATCCCATGCAGAATCAATACTGTGATGTGAATGTGTTTCTAGTTGGTGGTTGTGATTAAATATAAATATTTCCTCATGCTTTTAAAATTATTCATTCATGTTCAATAGGTCTTTTCTATGCTATTGATGGAGCTTGCTTGTGGTTGAATTGGGGCACTGTAATGTTGTAGTGATTTTTTTTGCAACCTGATGGCACAAGAAGTATTCAAGTCTGAATATGTTTTATTCCATTGAAAGGCTCATATGCATTTTTAAGACAATTAGGTATTTTTATCAAGGTGACCTAGAGCTGGATGGTCACCAAACCATTACCAAGCCTGTGTACAGCATTGCAGTGCAAGTCCATCTCAATACATCTAGTAATTCAGCTGGAACCATTTCTGTGTGCACAGAAATCAATTAAATGGAACATCTTTCACGTTTATTAAGGAGAACAGAAATGAAGTCAGCTCGGGAGAGCGTAGCAGAGGCAGCTCCTCTGAAGCGTATGGTCTATATGCGAGAGCCAAGGTAAGTTAAGCAGTCAGTGTTTCGTTGTAGACACGGACCTTTTAAAGTAGACTGGAAAATGCTTGTTTTGACTTATAGTAGCAGTGTTTGTAGAAAAGTTTGCATTGAGTTAAAGAAAATTCATGTCTTAAGCTAAAAGGCTGTGATCTGAATTTAAAAAAAAAAAAAACTCATAAGCATTTTTTGAGAACCAGAAGATTTATCTTTGTGTAAAACCCTTGAGCTTTAGGATGCAGGTTATTTCACAGTGGGGCTGATGCAGGTTCTTGTTCATTGATGAGCCTGTGAATTCTGTTCCGAATATTATTTACCAGAGAACTGGGGGGCTGAGATGTGATTTATGCTCCCTACCACACAACTGTCTGTGGGACCACAGTTGTGTTCAGACTGAATTTTGTAACTTCACTTAGGTAAGAAACCTTTTTTTTCCCCTCATTTATAGTATGTGAGCCTGTACTTCCAGGGAGTGTGAATGTGCAGAAACTATTGCTCTGTCAACATGAGACTTATTAACCCTCTCGAAGCAGAGTAATTTTTCATGTGATATAAAAAGTCAAAATTGAGGAGCCTATGCAGTATTTGAAGGTTTTTGTGGGGCTGAGGGGAATGGCTTTGATAATTCCGCCAACTGAAGCGTGGGATGCACATTCAAACTACGACTGAAACTTTACTATTTTACTTTACTATTTTACTATACCAGTTTAAGTAAATTTACTGATTTTTAGATGTTCCTTTTTAAAATAAGGAACATCAGAAAATACTACAGCTGCACTGTTAGACATTTTTGTATAAGTAAAGCCAGTCCTACACCTGAAAAGCACAACCAGTTCAGACATACACTTTTTGGTAGCTTTAGTCTTGTTGATGCTTTAGAACTTTTACACTTAAAGCGCACAGAAGGACACATTTATAATGAACCTTAAACTGACACGTATTTTTGTAGTTCCTGAAATGCTTCCTTGTGCTCTTGCCTGTTATATATGGGTGCGAAGTTGTGGAGATGAGGAGTATAAACAGGCCAGTACTTTTAATCAGCTGGGTGATTGAGCTGGTTTTGGGAGGAGACCTTGAAGCCTCTGGGGTCGGTCCAGTCCCGGGGAGCTGTGGTGGGACGGTAAGTGCTGCTCGCTCCGCTGGCGCGTGCCCGTCTCCCAGCATCTCGGCTCTACATGGAGGAGGCGAAATATGGATGTGAGACGTTAGCTGTGCGCTGCTTATTTAAGTTGCTAGGGAGAAAATTCTTCTGGTGTTTATATCTAATAAATACTGAGAAATGAATAGGGAAATAAAACTGCTAAAACCAAAACCACAAAAAATGTTTCCAAGACAACAAACTGGGAATCAGTTACTCTAAATCTTTAGCTTAATTATCTACACTATGTTAGGAAGAAGGGAATTATGATCATTGTGCTCAAAAGCTGAAAGGTTTTTTCATGTCAAAATACCATTTTGGTAATTTTAAGTTGTGTTTTGAGAAAAGAGTTGTTTTGTAGCTGGCTGTGGCCTGGTGCAGCACCTTCATTTCCAATTAAAACCAGAACTTCCAATTATCTCCTTGCCTTCTTGGAAGAATTGGCACATTTTATTTCACACTTCAATCTGCAAATAAAAATATAACATTAAAGAAAGTCAAAAGCATTTTGACTTTTAGTCAAAAATAATATCAGTGGAAATACAAATATAGTGCTGGAAATCCAAATTAAGCAACTGTAATACACTGTGACAGAAAACAGAGCTGACTATCTGATGAAGGTCTGGAGGTGAAGCCTACTATTTTGAATCCAAATCAAATGCAATGCTGAATTATCAACTGCAAAATAACAAGATCAATATGCTGTTTTTATTTTTATATTTTTACCAAAAACTATTTTTGTATGTTTATTTGCTGTATTTTTCCTTTAAAACTCCAAAATAAGTGGTTCCTTGAGAAAAATAAAAACGAAAAACAACCTGATTTCTAAAGCTGGGTAACATCAAGCACTGACAGTACTGTAATGAGACCATTAAAACTGGCAGTCCCAGAAAACAAGTAGGATGGTGTTCCTATTTGTTTGGAGATAATTTACATGAAGAAATACTTCTTCACTGGCAGTAACTGAAGAGGATGGTGAAAGTCAGTAGGGTTAGGATAATTTGAAATAGATTCTTGCTTATTTCGTTTAATATAGATGTTGTTTTAAGGTCTTTGAACTAGAACTGTAAGCGTGCACGCTGGGCTCAAATATGGGCTCGTGGTGTCCTATCCCCAGCCTGATAACAACACAACCTGCACCTACGTTTGTGACGATCGCATGGGTAATGCTGACATGATAAACTCCCAAATGATCTGACTTTTCACAAATAGTAGCAGATGGAGACTGAATTATCCTTCTGACTGTCATGGAATATGGGCTGATAGTCCCCTGTGAGTGTTTTGGGATGTTTAATCAGTCATTACAGATGAAGCTGGCAGAGTGGAGAATTGGGAAGGATGAAGCATATGAGGATTTCACCTTTCTGGTGCGGGCAAACATATGCACAGTCAACAGCCCCATTCTCCAGAGCTCTTCTGTTTTCTTCCCTCTGCGTTCCAGAATGCCAGTAAGAAAAGCTATTAAAACACTATACTTTTTAATTACTAATGAATTAGTCTCATTTGTCAGATGTCTGAAAATGGGAACACAACTTTTTTTCAAAGCCCCTTTGCTTGTGTGAATAAATAGCAAAGGGGTCTTTACTTCCCAAAGGGTATGCAGTCCTGAAAAGGTGGAATTAGGCAATTAACAAAAGAAGAGGAAGCACTGAAATAAGAAAGAGGCTTCTGAAAAAGAAGGTGTTCCTTTGAACTCCCCACAGCCATTCTGTGGGGTTCCACTTAATTGAGATGAATAGCAGGGTTTCATAAGGAAATCAGAGGTAGGTGCCTATTTAAACTTTCTAACTAATTAATAGTTTTTCAAAGATGCTCAGTGGCAGGGAAGTTAGAGCTTGGGCTGCTATGCTATTACCATGGTTCAAGCTACTGTGGCTGGTTTCTCCTTGCACAGGGAGAGCAAATCAGCTCAGGTGACACAGAGCTGTCCCTCTGGCAAGGAGGGAGGTAATTCCCATTACTTAAGTCCTGTCAAACCTCCGAGAAAACTGGCATCTCTCTGACTATTGCTGACAAAAGAACAACAAATGTTATGGCCCTATGTGTAAGCTCTAATAGTTATAATTTTGATTTTTGCATCCTGGAATAAATGCAAACTATTTCTTCCCATGTTCATGCTTTTCTCTCGTAGTCTTATCCATCTACAGAAATGGATATGCAGCTAGAAATCTGCAGGCTTTTGACTGTGAATGTGAAATGCTTTCCTGGAGAGCATGACACATCTTCTTTGGCCACCTGATGCCGTCCCTGTCTCAGATCTAGACCTCATTAGAATATATTCATAGCACTGTAATCTGTGCGTGGAGACAGACCTTTGGGTGTATCTGTCATACCAAGCAGTCGGTGTTCCGAATGCTGGAGTTTGAATTTCTGAAACAAATCTTCATAGGACACAGATGCACACTGAAGGAGCAGCAGATGACACCTGCCTCTCTTTAGCAAGCACTGGATGCCACCTGCACAGTCCCCAAGTCCTTCAGTGCTGCCAGCAGTATCAATGCGTTCTAGCAAAAGGGATTTCTTTCCTCTACATTACCGTATCAACAGTTTTGCTTGCGTTACTGCAAATTTGTTCACTTTCAGCTTGTTCCTTCTGAACTGGCCTCATGGAGGAGTCTGTGCGCTCCGTGTTGTCACTCTGAGGTCAGTGTGCAGGTGTCTCTCTGCTCCTTCCTTTGCTCCTTCCTCCTGTTTGCTTGGGTAAAAAACTTCTGCTCTTAGCTGGACGAGTTACCATAATTTTTTTTGCAGATGGTAGAAACATTAAATAAAGAGCATCCTGGAATGAAAATAAGAAATTGTAATGGCATGGGTAGTAGCTAGTTCCCTGTAAGGTCTGAATTAGAGCAACAGGATGCATGGTTTTCACTTTGGCTGAAATCCTGCATATTGCCAGTCTAGGAGCTACATTTCAAGCAAGCACTTGTCTTTATTTTACTAAGCGTTCATAAGTATTTTTATTAGTTTTGCTACCTCTGGAATCTCTTACTGTTCTGTCAGGTGTTGATGTTTCTCCTTTTGTTCATCCCTGTGTCCCCAGTAAGCTTTTACAGAGAAAGTCAAATAGGCACCTACCAATAAGTATTTACCAGAGAGACATTTCAGCACGTTATTTTTCTTGATGGCATGTTTGGTTTCTAGACCATTTTCCTTTACCGCAATTTCTTTACTTTCTCAATTCGAGTAGACTTTCTGAATGGCAGAATTACTGCAGAAGTGTTTGGCAGACAAGTTATTTCGCAGCTGGAGAAGCAACAAACTTAATCCGGGTTATCCTCTGTGCTCCCTGAGAATAGGTGCCTGCTTAATCCTGTAGAGAGGTAAACATTTTCTTTAACAACAATCTTCTTGATGCTGTAAGATGGCTTGATATTTACTTTCTTTTGGCCCGGAAAGGGAGAGAGATTTTTGCTCTAACTGCTGTATGAAGAGTTGAATCAATACAAGATAAGACCTCAGAGGCCTTTTTTGCTCTTGCTGAAGTACTGGGATAAGCCTGTGTTGTTTTACACCTTGGAATATGTGCTGCCTTCCCCCACTGCTTTCCATGGCAACCTGTGGCTCTAGGAGAGTATTAACTCTTACCAGGTACGAGTTAGACAATATTAGTAATAACTGTGTTCATTCTACATTTGTCTGAAATTTTCCTAGCCAGTGGTGAATAAACAGATGAGCTTCAAGCGCTAGCAGGGTGATATCTTCAGTTGAATCCTCTTCACAGCTGTTGTACTCATTGCAATGAGAAACTTGGAGTTTGAAAGAGCAGGAACCCGGTTTTGGTGCTCCCATAGTGCAGAAGGCTGGGAGGGAAACCGGAGCTGCCTTCACAAGGAGCAGGGAGATGGAAGCCACGGAAAGAAGAGCAACACAGCAGCACAGTCTCTCCACGGGGACAGGAGAGTTGAATGAAATGCCATTAAAATGGCATAAAATATTTCTAGGCATAAGGATCTTTTAAAGCGGTATTGTTAAATTTGTTATTCCAATCCAGTTATAAAGGCTCCCAGCTGAGTGTGGTTATCAGTGTGGAGGCTCTCCTACCGCTACGAGAGCTGCGCTCGCACAGTCTCATAATGCCATTTTTTTAGAGGAAAAGGTGTTTGACTCTGTCATTACTATCATTTTATATGTTGATGTAAAATCATAGACACAAGTTGATTTTGTGGGAAATGCTAGACATATCTTTTGTTTTTTCTTGGCATTTCTGATCCTCTTCGATTTTGAGCTCTTGTAATGAGCTCAAATACTGTAGCTCGGATTCCCTTGAAGTCTTTGCGAAACCTGCAGAGCTCAATCTCTTTGAAAAATGACATGAAAATATCATCTTCTAGTTGCTGCTACTGTTTCTGCCTTTAAATATGATGGATCTTGGCTACTGTAAATGGTAATGATGAAATATGTAAGTTAATTTTTTCTTTGGTAATACTATAGTTAGAATATCGATAAGGCATTACCAAGTGATCACCAGGATGGATTAGAAATAACATAATTTCAACAAATGCTGAATAATCTTTTGTTCATAGTGAAATTTTTCTTGTTTTCCTAGCAGCAGGCAACACAAGGACAGCAATGTTAGAGTTTTTGTGGTTCATGTAAGAAAAAGCAGTATGAAATATAGTTAATTGGAAAAGAAGAAAGTAACTCCCTGCCTTTCAAATTCCTATGTACAAATTGCTATTTCACCAGGATCATATGGGGCAAAGTTTTCTGAGGCCATCAGGTGCATCACTGCTTTTTATCTTCTTGGATAATCTTGCTTCAGCTTTATTGATGGACTCTGCATTTCGTATAGATCCCTTCACATGTATTTAAAATCTTCCGAGTATTAGAGACTCTCTTGTCTTCTAGTATAAGCTTGCTTGTTTAGATTTTTATTCACATTAATCAACAAGGTGTCCCAACCTTTCTTTTTTCCTTCATGTCATTCAAAAGTATTATTTCCTGAGAAGTTTTTTCTGTGTCAGGAAATCAGCGTTCTGAGATGTCAGAGACAGATATCAGAGTCTGGTATCTTGGAAAGATCACATTTCTCAGAGGAGGAAAAAAAAAGTAAGGCTTCTTGCGAAGGCAAGATTAAATGCTAATTTAATGGCAACATCATGCCTGTCGCTTCTGCCTGCTTTGCCAAATCCTGTCTCTGTGCAGTGTCAGTGATGTGTTCCTGCTCAAATCTAGGGTTAAATGATCCTATTGTTTGCACTAGTGCAACCTGTGATAGACCTTGGTTCGTTGGTGACAAAACGGAAAGTGTTGGTCGAGGTTTTGCTCGGTTTCTCCTGCAGTTGGTACAGGGAGCTGCCAGCAGTGTGAACAGGATTGTGTTGGCGTCACGCTCTCTTGAGAACGTCTCTTTTTTTTTGGTAGAAAGGAATAGGAATATTTAAAATGTGCATAGGAGCCTCTTCAGAAATTCTCTGCAGCTGTAGTTTGACAATATTACGCAGACTGAAATGTTTGCTTATCAGAAAAGCTGAAATGTTTAAAGAACATTGATCTACATTTCTTGTCAGTTTACTGTCTCCATTGGCACAACATTTGGAAGGATTCTGATTTTGTGAAATGGTGAGTGCTTCAGGCTCGCATCTGCAGTGAATGCTCCGTTACCTCTTTCTGAGCGTTGGAACAATAACTCCTTCCTACCTAAACACTTGCAGAATGTGAAACATATGATAGATCTGTGCAAGTTGTTCCCACTTTCCACCTTATGTTATAATGGCAACTGCTGCCAATCAGTAAAGCAAGGAAGTTTGGAAATAGCAAATTTCCACGACTGCCACAGACTTCCTTAATTTCCTTGAAATTAAGCAGAGGCTTTGTGCAACTGTTGACGTTCTTTCAAAGCTGAGATAGTGTCAGTATTGCTGGCACAAGAAATTTAACTGCTTGTATCAACCTCGTACGTTCCACAAGGAGCTATGCCAAATCACAGGGCTTGTTTTCTAGTGCTTATCCAACCCTGTCCAGAAGTGGTGATAAAGGAGTCAGACGGCAAATTTCTATCAAATGATTTTTTTGTTAAGAAGTGAAAGAAGCATTTTTGTAATAGTTTGCAACCAGTGGAATTGCTGAGCGGAGCCAGGATAAGCAAGGAAGTGAAGGGTAAGTTATGTAGGACTTGACAGCTGACTTCCAATGAGAAGTATTGAACTGAATTTAGAAACAGAAATTATTAGGTTTTCCTTTCCTGTGGATTATTTTGTAAAATCCCATGTTACTACTTCAGAGCATTGCTTTCTTGAAAGCTGTGAAGCTTTGGTCTTATTTGTGGGTGTCTTGCTGCTATATAAATGTGATATTCTTAGAGCATTTAATGGTTAAGAAAGTGATGGAGAAGCAATAATGGAAGTATTTCTAATTTTACTACAGTAAATTCTCCATAATCTGCACAAAACACTGGCTGTTTCCTCCTGTTTCTCAGCAAAGATTTAAAAGCTGAGTGAGTTGCCATGTTACTTAAGACTTCATTATTTTTTACAGAGTATACTCCAGAGCATTTGCTAGAACATTATGAACTATTATCATAAATGATTAAGCCGAACTGTAATCGTCAAAATATGTGAAAAAAGCACATCTGGCAAGCCTGCCTTTTCACTCCCTCATTCACATGACTCAGTTATTCACAACGGATCCTGCTGGCAGGGTGAATAAGCACATTTCTGCTGCGGTCCTCAGCCTCCCCGAGCGCTGTGGGCGCTGCATGGATGGTCTGACCAGGGGGACATGCTGGCCCTGGCTCCAGGAAACAAGCCTGGTAGACACGAAATCCGGTCCCATGCAGCTGAGTTTCCATCCACATTTTTATCACCTTAAAATTGGTTGCCCCCCCCCCTTTTTTTTTTTTTTTTTTTTTTTTTTACAACCTGCCCTCCGTTTGTATTCCTTTTATTCCCCTTACTTCCTAGAGAGAAACATCATAATTCTAGCCTAAGTCTGTTTATGACCAATTTATATAATTTGTTTTTGTGCCCATATCAACCTTCAGGTGAAATAATTCCTTTGCGTTGCTGCTGGTTAACTATGTGATAAGGAAAAAATGAAAACAGATAAAATCCTTCTCAATTTTCATTTTGTGAGACTGCAAACCAAGAGTGTCTTTAAAATAATTTTTAATTCCCTTAAATATGCTGCTAATTCAGGTTGAAGTCATTTTCCTCAGATGGGGATGTATATGTCATTCCTCGCTGGTATACACTGTTACTCACTGGTATGGTATGGTTCAAATACCTTTCCTGATTTAACTTTTCACAACTGAGGTATGAGAATGACAGAAATGGCAGATTCCTGGCTCTTGTATATGCTGAATCCCTGAAATCCAGTTATCAGCTCTGAGTCCCATCTGCCATTTTTCTTCTTTTTGGGAAATCCATCATGAACTTCCCTTGATATCAGCATTAAGATCTTTGGCTTTATCCCAGTCTTTGGATGTGGGTGTATTTAGCAGACCAAAGTGATTTGGATCTTTCTTAGATCTAAATCTAAACATCACTTTAGATCCTGCTCTAGATCAGACTAAGTCTCCTTTTCTGTCTACTGTTCCTTCATTTACCAAACCCCTCGGCTCCTTCTCAGTTTTTAACAGAAAGTGTAAACCAGGACCTATCTCTCGTGTTCACTGTGCTCCTTATTTTGGGTGCCACCTGCGATGTAGTGGTCGCTAATACTTATGGAAACACCCTACGTGTGTGTGTAAATACTATCTGCTTCATCTTACATGATTTAGATGCCGCAGCTAAAGACTTCATAATTGCCCAGCAACTTAGAGGGCTAGAACAAAATTATATACTGCAATGCAGCTATTTGGTCATTTGTTTTTGTTCTTCTGTCTTTGATAGCTCATCTGTTTTCGCATCCTTCGCCTTCTACAGAAGGTATCAGCTCGTCCTGCAAACACGAGGCGGGGGGTTTGCCGAGGCTGCTGCCTTACGGTGTCGGCACCTTTGGACACGCGTGTGCCGGGGAGAGGACAGCATTGCTGAAGCTGTTGACATTCCCCCCTGCTTTCCCCCTGGGCTCCAGGCACACGGTCTCACGCTCCGGAGAGGCTTTTCTCACCCCCGTGCAGAGGGACGTGGCTGGGAACCCCCCGCTATGTGCGGCTAAAGCGATTTCTCCGCCTGGGAAGCGGATGCTCCGGGCTCGCGCGCGGCGCCGGCGCGTTGCTAAGCAGAGCAGTTAGGCACGCGCCGTACAGAGGGGGGCACTGAGGATTCGCGCTACCTTCATTCATCATTCCTGAGCAACCGCTCCAAAACTTGGCCCGGAAAACGCTGAATATTTAGTGATGTCCAATAGCAGTCATTTTAACAAACGTTAAACCCAGAAGGTTTGTTACCGTGTTGAGGTAGAGCTGCCCAGGTGTCTCTTTAAGCAAGGCTGTCAATTAAGGGTAATTAAATAATTGAGACAGCCTCCTGCTTTCCTGGGGCTTGCTGGTCCCTGCCCCAGGAGACTGCAGGGTGTTTCAGGTCTAGGGAGCGGGAGGAAGGCAAGGTGGACACGAGCTGTGCACCAACAGCTCTGTGCGTTCGTGTTTAGTGAATCCTGAGGGATTTTCTTCCGTAAACATGACTGGTCACGTTCAAGCCTTGTGCATATATTATTTTATTCTATTTTTGTAGTTTGCAAATTCCAATGTTCTGGCAATTTTTTATTCTTCCTTTAATTTTTCTTTTTGCATTTTTTTTCTGCTAGAAAAGCAGAAAAATAATCTTTAGAAACACTTTTCTAAGGAGATGTTACCTTTTCTTCTGCAACTTCTTAATAGAAAAAGGTGTTGTCTCTTTATCATGTGGGAAAATGCCACCTCAGTGAATAGTGTCTGTGCAGAGTAATTAAGTAGGTTCCATTGCAGAAATGTAGCAGCTAAGGGGGAATTTCATATATTTAGTCCTTCAAGTTGTTGGAAGTTGCTGGTTGTAGGAATGGAAACAAGCGCCTTGCATTTCCTCACTGCTGCTGTTCCTGGAGGTGGAAAAAGCGACTGGTAAATGAGGGAGAGACGGGTAAATAACATCTGGGCAGGCACCGAAACAGGGACTGATGATTGGAGTGGTGAGTGCTGGAGGGATGTGGAGAAGAGGGATCTGCGGGTACCACAGAGCTCGGGCTGAGCTTATTGCGGCCCCTCTTCGTGTTCCCTCTCTGACGTGAACTTATAAAGCTGCACAAAATGGCAAGAGGTGAATAACTGAATGAGCAGCTCTCAGATATGTCTTTTCATCTCATATGTGCCCACACGACTATTTACTGTACTCCACACCGAAACCAGGTTTACAGAGTGCTCAGGGCTCTACTATTGTGCTGTTATCATCCTGCTTTTGATCTTCATTGTGTCGTTTGTTATCTCCACAAAACCTTTCTGAAGGAACATGTTATTATCCAAGTTTTCCACATGGGGAACTGAGGTACTGAGATTAGTCAAAAGCGTTTTCTAGTACCCAAGCAAGGAAGCGTGGGACCTTAACTTTGAATTAATACTATTTTATAGCACTCTCTGCGTTCAGAAGGTGGTTCCCATCAGCTGCGGCTGCAGCAGGAGCGCTGGGCACGTCTGCCAGGCTGCAGACAGGGATCTCGAGTGGGTGACCACCCTGCACACTGGGGTGACTCGATGGCAGTTCCAGTCCAGCGGCTCTGGTGACACTCGGCTGCCTTGAGGCCGCTCTTGCACCTTCCTCTTCCCCGTGCAGTTCCCTCTCCTTCCTTCAGCCTTCTCACCCACGGGATGGAAAGGGCCGGATGAGGTGGAAAGTCTAGAAATAATAGTCCCATTCTCTACACAGTCCTCATCTAATTGCTGGTAGTAGTGTCTCCATTTTACTGGATAAAATATTTCTTTTAATATAATTAAATACTGAAATGAGGCATAGATTTACATGGGGTTGATTAAGATTTATTTAGGAAAATAGTATTCATTTTTGCATGCTTGACTTGACTCACAGTTTTAATGCTTTTTCTTGAGTGTAGGGAGAGCGTGGTGCTAAATTGTTGTTGACGTCCACGCTATGTCTACCTCCCAGGTTTCTGCTGCAAACTGATATTCCGTGTGCTCTCAACTGTGCAGAGAGTCTCGAGGAATTTGATTCTTCTCGTGTCTGAGTTGCAGTGCAGATAGATCCTTAGTGAGAGAAGTTAAACTGATGTTTCTCATTTGGAAGCTGTTTTCTGTATTCACTCTGCCCGTGAAGTGGTCTGTGGAGATTATAGCCAGCATTGCACTCAGCAGAGAAGGCTGCAGCGCTGCTTTATTTTAAATTTGGCTATCACTGGTTCATAAAGGTCTATCAGTCTATTTATGAGCCTGCTGCAGATGAGGTACAAAAGTGTATGAAGACCTCAGAAATTATTTACCGTGCATTTACAACATAAATAGTTAAGCTGTCGACTGTGATTGTGAAGTTCCTCCTCTACTTCTGCACTGTGCTTTTCATTTAATATGGCTTTGTTCAGCTAAACAATTCATAATTAAAACAGGAAATGATGGGAAAGGAGAAACAAACCAATCCTGAGATGGTTGTTAATAGCTATAATAAAATATTGAGACTGGAATGCCTGCCAGTGCGGTGTGACACAGGGACTCTTTCTGACTGTGATGCTAGAGCTGGCTCAAGTTGTGAATCCACATGAGAGGAAGACTTGTGCAACTGAAGGGTGGGAAAAAAAAATGAAAATTTTGCAAGACTTGAACCTGAAAATCATTTTTATTCCCAGCAGTTTGGGGTTTCCAAGCTGAGGTGGAATTCAGTGTATATTATTCCCTGAAATGTAAAACCTACAAATGTCTCTGTAAGGCTTTAGTTAACTCAGTTATAAACAACATCTCTGTGTTGTAATGAAAAACCTTTCTGAAACTAGAACCGTGAAATGGCTGATCTGGCACCGTGTTAGACCTGCCTAAACAAATGTGTGTTGGTCCAGATGGAAGATGCCATCACAAAGTCACACCAGTTCTTACAGTAAAGTTACAGCATCCAGGCTCCTGGATTGTACAAGTTATGTCTTTTGGTCATGTTGTGCAATCTCTTTCATTAATTGATCACATTCTCTCAAACAAACTGAGTATTTTGTCCCACTGTTAGTGGGGAGAGATTTTCAGAATCTCAGGACCCCAAAAGCAATAATTTTTCACATAACTTTTTAGCTCCAACTTTATCATGGCTGATTTATACATACATATATTTGATTGTATCATGGTTATTTTTTGCTTTTTGCTGGAGTATATTTTCTCCTTTCCTAGTTTTTTGTCTGTTTGCTTGCTTGTTTGTTTCCTGCAGATGTATTTATGGATAGTAATGGTAACAGCTTGCAACTTTCATTTTGGAAGCCAAGAAAACCTAGCTCTTTCAGAAACCCTATTTTCCTTACCATCCCAGTAGGTTTTCTGTGCTCCTTTTCTACACCAAATTGATCTTGCTGGTGCAAATGTCCAGAATTGCAGTTTCCAGATATTATAAATAAGGATGTTTGCCAAAGATGGAGCTTGCTGTTTCCAGTCTTGTACTGTGCTGGTGCTGTGAAACATCCTGCAGTAGATTGGACTACTGAGCTCCCTGCACCTTCCAGATGCTGATGTGATTTCACAAAATCCTTTGCACTCTAATAATGATCTGTTTCTACAGACAGGAGATGACTGAAAATATTTTTCGAAGTATAATAGTTCAAACTAGATAATCCTATTGGAGATATTTAAAAAGAAATGACTATCTTTTAATTTCTTGCTCTGGAAGATACTTGGTGAGGTAAAGACCTAATTTTTTTGTTGGGCAAGAGAGTCATTTTTGGTGTCTTGGCTCATACAGAACTGAGAAATTGTTGAAGGAAGGAGACTGGGCAAGGAAGAGAGAAAACAGCTCCCTGATTCCGGCAGTTGCTTTGCCAAGGGAAGTTTTCACACATCGTATAGTGCATCAGAATTAGATGGAGAAACTGCTTTATTTACTAGCTTCTGCATGAGATGTTGGTTTACTGGCAATAATAAATGGAATATTTCTAGACCCAGTCTAAAAGTTTTTCCATGCTTGGGAGATTTGCATGGGGAAAGGAGCAACTCCATTTTCACTGACTTTATGGAGACTGTCAGCGGAAATGTAAAACTGGAACTAAATCACATACAATCCGTTAGCAGTAATTATGCTCTCTGGCCAAAGCAAAGTTTTAGTTTGACTTAGTCTACAAGGCAGTCTAAACTTCCTTAGTATTCAGAAATTTGTTGAAATTCTCCTGATGTTGACCTCCTGAGAAAACCCTGTTATTAATACTTTTGACGTCTGATTTGTTTTGAAATGCTGACTTCTCCTGTTACATTCTGTCTCTGTATTCTGTTTCCAGGCAGATTTTGCCAGTGCGGAGAAGTGTAGAAGCACAAAATGAAGGAGAAAACAAATCAATGTAATACTCGGAAATCTCCAGGAGGCTTGGTGGGGTTCTAATGTCACTAATACACTACATTTATTTAGTTTTGGGCCTCCTGAATGTCAGAGCAGCTAGGCTGGACCCATGCCTGAATGGTTTGGCTTCTCACTCTCAAATACTAATTGGGTTGCTGAACCTCGGGCTAGCCTTTGAGAATGACACATTTAATAATATGCAATTCACTGTGACACTGAGTTCCTGAAAAATGCTAAAAATCTCTCTCCTCCTCTTTGGTTGTTAGAAATGCCACCCTCCCTTGTCCTTTGGAGTCTATGGGGAGGGACACAGTGTGGGAGCCTCTCATAGACACCCTCTTTTTTCCTGCTGCTGGGGCAGGGCTGCTCCCCAAAGACGTTCTGTCAGTGGCACTAGGAGCTACGGTGTATGCAAATTGTATGTTTGCTTTATCTAAGCTCGGTGGATAAATGAGATTTTAATGGTGTCTGGAAAAAAATGTCAAAGGTTTCTGGTATAAAATGAAATGTGTGGTTTTTGTTTTGTTCTGGTTTTGTTTTTTTTAATCCCCAACTCTATGTAAATCCAATGTCTTCAGAGCCAATTTGGCCATAAAAGGCTAAAATAATCCCAGATCTTCTCACTAACATTATATATAATTGGCCTGCTAAGGTTAATGCCAAACAAAGGATGCAATCAGAAGTGCAGTTTACAGATCTGAGCATTCAGTAGTTGTGAAATATGTTTATTTTCTTGTGAAGGAGAAAGGTGCAGTCGGTGCCTTTCTTAAGGAGCTGTGGCTTTGAGAAGGGAGCCTGTATGTGAGTCAGAAGCGTGTAACATCATTCTGAAAAGCATAAACATCCCTTCACCCTGCAGGGGAAAATGGAGCTCGATAATGGCCAGACACGTATATATGTTGATTTAAATACCTGTGTAAGTGGCAGGCAGCAGTATTTCCTATATCAGTTTAGCAGCTGGTCTTGTTTTATTGATATTGACATACTGTAAAGCAGTTCCACTTCCCAAAATTTGTTAAGTGAGAAGCAGCTGAATTAGATGCAAACTAAATATAAAAATGGTGCATCCAATAATTCTTAGACTGGAGGCGGAACAGAAGTTTTTCTAATTTCAGTGAAGGAAAGGGTTGCCTACCGTGTATGGAATGAAAATTGGAGGCATTTTCTTGGAGGCTGCTGCGCAATGGAAGTCATACTTGCAAAGGAAACTTTATCAAGAAATTCATTTTTAATTAAATCTTTATTACCGATATATGCCATATTACCTCTACTCTCTCCATGTACCCTACAGAGCATGTTATTAAAGGTTTTCCTCTTCCTTCCCCAAACCCTGAACAAAGTGGAAGAAAAAGCCGTTTCCCTAAAACTGAGACCATCAGCACAAGGAGAAGTTGCAAGACACATACGTTATCACCCAGGCATTTGCATCGATAACTATTCAGCTTTTAACAGGCTGCATTGATGTATCAATAGTAGTGTTTTCCTACCCCAAGAAGACAGATGTTACAATACAAAGGTTATTATGTCCTGCAAGTGTTATGGCCTTTTGTAAAGGAATGGGTGTTTTTTCAAAGGAGATTTTAGGGTTTGGAGATGCAGTGAGATGCAAAGTTAGGCCATATTCTTTCTTACTCGGCTTCTGAAAATCCTATGGACCATGTTTTTCTCTGCTCTATTCCCTTAAGCACATAGAGAATTTAGAAGAAATGTATATAGGAGACCATGCCACTTGTACTGGATTTATATCAGGATAGTTTGTTATGCAAGAAATTCTCCAGTTGCCATTAGCAATCCAATAGATTACTGTGGGGCACCTGAGCACTTCTAGATGATGCTGTAACAAAATCAAGATTGCACTTTGAGAGAGAGATGGGCATAGTTAACTAGAACCCTTCCCTTACCCCAGCCATTTTTATATCCCAAGGGAAAAAAAATAAAAAATAAAAAGAGAGAAGGGGAGTTGAAATTGTCTCCATGATTCTTAACCTAGATTTAGTGTGCTGCAGAGATATTTCTCTGACATGTTCAATGATAGCAGAAAAATATGTGGTGGTGCATTAAAAGCTGTAGAGCAGAGGAAGTTTGGGAACTTAATCAGAGCCTTAGGCAAGAAAAGGATGTGTAGCACTGATACGTACATTTTGCTTTTGCTGTAGTTAATGAAAAATGTTATGCCAACACTGTTTTTTGTCCCTTATGGTTTAGCAATGCAGAACCAATCCCTTTTATTCTTTGTGTTTTGTGGTTTTCTTCTCTTAATGTTACTTAATCTGGAAATAAAAATGTTTGATTTCTGTCATTCCCCTTGGCTACTTTGCTTAAAATGGCGCTTAATTGTTTTTACTTTAAAGAAATACTGCCAGGTTTGGGGGGGGTATTATATTTTCATGGATTTTGCTTCAAGAGTGCCTTTTTTTATGCGTTTCTTGACTTCTGTCACAACATTAGGCTTTTTGCACGTAGCCACCATCAGTCTTGGAGAAATTGCTAGAAAACTGTCAGGAGGCGATGGTGGCCATAGGGCCACCTTCCTTCTACCCTCATGGCCCCAACCATCATGGTTGGCCTCAGCACGGGCATTAAACCCTTCCTCTTAGCACTCGGGGCTTCCACAAGAGCCCAGCTATGCTGATTTTGCTGGGAAATGCAGATACTGCAGTTTCTAATTTTCCTTGAGTAACTGCCAGCTTCCTTTCTCTCTAAAATTTTGAGAATGGTGGTTTAGAGGGCAATTTCTGGTACTCTCTGATTAAGTAGCTCTCTGCTACTGAACTTGACTGTTTTTTGCCTCTATTCTTTGAGCACAGTAGATATTGTTTGTGCTCCAAATCCTGGTACATTATTGATCAAAGAATAGAGAATGCAGGAGTAACATTTGAACTGAGATTGTGCGGATGAGAGAAATTAGCTCTTGTCAGATGCTTACTGTTTCCTATTTTCATTTCAAAATATGACACCTTCTTAAAATTCTGCCAGTCCCCATTCATCTAAAGGATGATTTATTCTTAAAATTACTCAGCTCTCAGTTTTTAATTTTCTCTCTTTAATGTTTCTCTTCAAGTTCTATTTTACACACAGGCATATTCTCCGTTTCCCAATTTCATTTCCCTTAAACATGTTAAGCAACTTGTTTTTTTTGTTGTTGTTTCCTTCCTCTTATTGCCTGTTTCAGTAGGTTGCAGTTAAATTTGGTTACAGATAATTAGCAAAAACATGTTTTAGCGCTTTGAAGTGTTGTCCTCTCCTCCACGAGTAAACACTTCTAATTCTAAAGGCCACATTCACCTCCTGTCTGCAGAGCTAAGACCCGGGAATTGACTGCTCCTGAGGTTATGGTTCCTGACCTGAATAAAAGAGCAATAAATCAAAGTATGTTCACTGACATTGCAGCAGGCTCCAACTGTGGGGAATCAACATGCCAGGCCCAAATTGTAATTTTGCTAAAAATAGCCTAGTTTAACAAGTTGACAGTTGCAGACTTGAAAGGTCTAGGCACGCTGTCCATCTTGCTGCGTCTCATGCGTTCTGTCAACCGTGCATCCTCTGAAAACAGAACCGGAAAACAGTTGAACATCCTTGATTTGCTACTAGGTGTGCCCTCTGCATCAGAAAGCACAGATTTTATGTGATAGTGATTTTATGAAAAAGAAATAAAAAATACCTTTCTAAGTCTTCACCCTGGGAAGTGAGGAGTAGTTAAATTTTGGATTGATGTATTCTGTTCCGCAGTCCCCTTTTCTGTGCCTGTGTATATTTTTAGGTAGCAAAAACAATTTAATAACTTTGTTATTTGTGATGCTTTAATCCCTACACTGGATGCAATACGATTATTCCTGTTTCATACTGTTGTCTGAAGTGTGACTTTTACTCCATTTTCTCCCATGCAGACTTATCAACAACAATACTTCTCGGCTCTGTTTAGTGAATACTTAAGAGCGTGTTTAATATTAGGCACAGTTTTTGTCCTTCAACTTCAAGATTAAAGTCATAGTTAAGTGTGCAAATGAATCAGGCAGCAAGGAAAGATGAATAAAGCAAGCTAGTAAATCGTTGGTTAAAATGTGCTGGTAACTCCAAATCTGACTATTTAGTTAGCCATTTCCCTGCCAGGAAAGTGTGTGTTATCATGTATTGCTTTAGTGTCAATTAATTGCTTTCTGCCTCACAAAATGCCTGAGGTTGAACCACACTTTGCTTCATCGGAATTCAACACTGCTATTGGTCTGTGGGGAGAAAAAAACAGGAATTAGAAGAGACAAGAGCACTGGGGAGCAGTAATCTTTTATTTATACATAATGCTGTACATTTCCTAACTGTACTGTGAGTTTTCCTTCTAACTCTCACTAATTATGGTGACTGGCATGTGGCGTGTGACGGAGCCTCGGGAGGAGCGGGATGCAGGCAGCTGCTCGGAGCTGGCACGCTGCAGCCCGGCCTTGCCTCCTGCGCGAGGAGCGGGGACGGTGACGCATCCTGCCCTGAGCCCCGTGCCTGTTGCACGAAAGGTTGTGTTAGAGGGAGCAGAATTACCTCCTCATCTACCCGGAGGACTTGTACACACGCAAGGAGTGAAAATGCGGCTCTGGTAAACTGGTTCCGCTGAATTCTCCAAGGTTACGAGAAATCGCTCTTTATATATCTCTTTCCCAGCTCGAAATTGCCCGCGTATTGCTTGTCCTGTATTGTAGCTCTTGGAAAGAAAGAAAAAAAGAAAAATGCTTGGCCAAAAAGATGATGTCTGCAGTTGGCATGAGCTGCTGGAAATATATAAATTTACCTAGTGCCATCTTCTAATTTTTATCCTCCTCCTGTGTTTAGAGAAAGGCAAGGAAGAAGAGTATTATCATATCATTACTATTGCTTTTTTTTGAGGTGCTGAAATGTTTCATACATTTTGCAAAATAGATATTTACCAACAGTCATATTTGGTTCATCCTTAGCAATTGACTGAGCTCAGGAAGAAGCTTTCTGGTCCTTTCAATGCAGGTGCCTTCTGAAAGAGGTGGTGTTGTACCCTGCGTGTTGTGCTCGGGAGGCGGGATTTGTACTACGCTCCCGCACAGTGACAGAAAGCCGAATAAATTCTTTCCCACTCTTAGGAAATATGTGTTATCCTAAGTGCAAGACTGAAAGAAATGTGTTAATTGTTTGACACTTCAGCATTTACAATGCTCATTAAAGGAGATAATAGCAACGCCACAAATGCTGACCTGGCCAAATGTGGTGGATCTCTGAGGTGACCACTGCACAGCTAGGTGAGATTTTTCAGAGGATTTTGTCCAGGTTATAAACCTACATTGATTTTCTAAGGATATAGTCCATATATCCCCAGTCCAAGTAATTTTTTTCCCAATGTTCTTCCAATTGACATCAAGTTCATATTTATGTTTTCAGTGATAAAATGATGGCTACAGCAGGTCAGGGAACTATAATCTTACTACTGTTGAATAGACTATCTGCTCTACAGTGGAGTGCCATTGCTTTGCAATTTTAATATTGCTACTACAAAAGATATTTTAAATAAAGCAAAAATACATATATTCTTTCTGTTTTCTTTTTCCCTAGGTAGCAGGGAAGGAAAAAAAAGCACAATCTTACTAGATTTTTTGTGTGTGTGTGTGAAACCTTTCTTTAACTGTTTTTTAATTGGAGCACAGGGATATCCATCATTTCCACTGGTTTCTCCTCAGTGTAAACTTAATGGAAGCATTCAGGCTTGCAGTGAAAAGGAAACCCACGGGCAAGTGACAGAAGCATCACAAGCTTCAGGGAGCTACTTTACCATGGTTAATTAAAGGGGTGATCAGTTCAGGGCAGCGCTGAGTGTGAACAATTGATGGACAAATCTCTGTAGTGGGTCTCCAGATGAATGCTCTGGATATGAGGAAAGGCTTCTGAACTTGGTGGGGTCTGTGCTCTCCAACTAGGCAAAGAAACCGCAGCAGCAACTGCAAATTAGTGTATGGAGCAAACCCATGGGTTTACCGTTTCCTCCCTTAAACGCTCATACTTTAAGTACAAGAACTTTGCACAGTTGATCCAGATAGGTCATTTTTTGCTTTGATAGGTTTGATTTAGCCCCAGGTTTCAGATCCAGATCAGTGAGAAAATTGCAATTGGAATATTCACCTGCACTCATTTAATCATGTTTAATGTTTTTACTAGTCCACTTGCTGAAAAAATGTAAATGTGATATTATACAAATTATAGAAATTTAGAGGGCATAGTCTATAAAGAGGAAGAGTAGAGTGTTATATGAGAAGAATTTAATGTCTTTGAGTTGTAAGGTAATAAAATTAGGATACAATTCAATTGTATAAAATGTTCATGCACTCAAGGAACAGTAAAAGAGTTCTGCTCTAAAGAGGTCACCCATCAGTCCCTCAAATTAAGACCAAGTTCTCCTTGGCATGTCCATACCCGTATGATGTGCTGCTATTACAAATACACCGGTGGGCTTGATCAGGTTGTGATTTCTCTGTGATTGGTAATGAACCAAGTGGTTAAGAAAAGACCAGTGCAACATCTAAAGAGCTTACAGAAAAGCACAAGATCCTGTGTTTTTTTTCCAGGATGTAAGCAGAGACCTTTCACCAACCAATATAAATTTATCGGAGGTCAGCAGCAAGTTTAAAGCTAAGTAAATGTCTGTGTTGGTGTAGGCTACTAAACTCTGGCCCTTTCCAGTCTGAACCCACTGCTACCTGGGATGGCCTTTTCCAGGTTGCTGATTGCATGGGAATAGTTCCAGTCTCCTGTCTTTGGAGGCCTGGGTGGCAGCTGCTGCTGACTCTTTTTTCTGCTATTGAGAAGGCTCCTGGTTGTGCCGACGGAGCACACGGCTGTGAATCTCACCTCTTTCCAGTGTAGTGCTCCAGGAAAAGATGGAGTTTACTGATTACAGTCAGCAACCAGACAGTGAAACAAAATTATTATCAGCTGGCAATCTTAGCTACCTTAGATTAGAACTGTGGGTTGCTTTCTGATGGTGAAGGCTGAGTATCCCACTGCAATGCAGACCAGCCCCAGCCCTGACGAGGGCTGCAGCAGGGGACCCAGACTCCCTTCTTCACTCAACGCCTGAAACTATTTTTTTGCATTTGCACTCGAAAACTAGTCGTGTTTGTGCTGTGATTTCTGCCCTGTGGGTATGTAGGTTAAAAGAAAGGGGTGCAAAAAGAGAAATTAACACTTTCTAGTGGCTCCACCATTTGAAAAGCACATCTACAGTGCTAGCTTTTACAGCTGGGCTATTTTTAGTGAACATACCCATGCACTACCTCAGCAAAATAAAATAAAAATCCTTAAATGATCTTTAAATAATAAAAATCTTTATTAAACAGACTTTAAATGTACACATGATTCACCTGGCTATGCTGCTATATTTCAGGTGATTTGCTGCAAGAAAATGCATGCTTTTGGTTGGGGTTTTAATGGAATATGTCCAGCAGATGAAGTGCTGGACAATCTCTTCTGGGGAAGACTGGTTTGTCTGTGGGGGTTGTTCTAAATATATATATATTATTTTACTTTATTTTTTACATGATCCAGGTTAGGACTGCTTTCCCAGGATGAAGTTTTGGTTTGGCTGATGTTTTTATTTGGGCTGCTTTGCTGAGTGTTGCTTTAAAAAAAAGAGCAATAAGATGAATTCTCCTCGTGGTTCTTTATAGTGCTGCATTACCAGGTCACTAGGTTAATACTCCTGTTATTTTGCATTTATGTTGATTCAGTCAGGAATATTAAAACCCAAAAGTGCTATGGCCTAAAATCACCCTTAGAATTGCCTGACTCTAAATGTGGTCAGTTTACTTTCCAAGTTCCTGGCAATAATTTGGAAGTTTACTTAATTCTATATGCTAACTATTTTTAAGTTCTTTTTGTTTTGATGTTAAAATATTAAGTGCAGTTTTTTGAAAGTGCAGAGTGCTGTTTTTCTTCAGTTATTCATAAGCTATACATTTCTGTGCTAATAGATATACAAAAAAAAAAGTATTTACACATGCAAAATTCTGCCTAGGTTGTACAGCTATAGTGCTGTGTATGCAGATATGCTTGAAGTCAGGTGCTTAATTCATAGGTCTTTTTTTGTAGTCAATGTCACTGTTTATATACATAATTTATGCTCAGTGGAACTGTGTATTTTTTGCCTTATTATACAACATGCAATGTAATTTTAGTCCTATAAAGCTTCCAGATGAGAATTTAATTGTTTGTGTAGATACCAGCTTTTATTTTATTGGACTCTTTAATTTTATTGGACCCGGGAGCTGGGATCTTGCTGCCTGCCCTGCCCTTGGTTGGAGGAGGAGGTGGCTGTGCCCAGGCTGCAGTCTGGCCGGGACAGCAGCTTCAGCAGCCGCGGTTGTGTAGGACCTTGTGATTCCTGCAGACCCAAGGCAGAGCTTTCCGTTTTTAGATCTCACCTGAAAGATGGAGCCTTGGGGATGTCAGCACCACTTTCAACACCATGTGGGATTATCACCACTAACTCCGAAGGAAGAACATCACCAAGGGGACCACTGTCACTTACTAAATACTTCATAAAAGAGCCTCGGGGAGTTGAGAAGATCAGAATTTAGTAGTATCTTTGTTCTCTCTTTTGGTGACAGCTGTGAAATACTGCACCCAAAACCACAAATCATAAGGAGAGACAATTTCTGCCTTTCAGAGAACCCTCACAGGGTAGGGAAACTCGTGGGAAAGAAGGGCACCCTGATTAGACCTTATGTCGTCCTTGAAATGAGCACCTCAACTTCTCTTCCCCTTATTCAAAGCAAACACTTGTAGAATAGAACAAAGCCATGTAATTCCTAAGCTATGTTTCATAGTGCTTCACAAAAAATGTTTCATATGTTTCACAAAAAATAATAAAGTAACACTTTAAAAGCAGAAAACAAATTCCTTGAGTGATGGATAGAAGGTAAATGAAAGGTCTAAAAGCAGATGTGCTCCTTATGTGCCATGTCCCCTAAGACAGACAGTTTCCTCTCTCGGAAAGTGAGTCCCTCCTGGGTCCTTGGCAGCAGGGGGGCCCTCCCCTGCCCTCTGAGCATCTGCTCCCCGTGCCCTGGAGCACCCTGGGGACTCCATGCCCCGGTGCTGGGGCAGAGCTGCAGATGCCCCAACCAGGCGCGAGGACCACGTGGGGAGAGCAGCCCCTTCCCAGCCTCGCTCCGGCGGGCACAGGGACAGTCCCGAGCGCAGGACTGGCTGCCCCAAGGGCCAGCAAGTGACGAGGAATCATTAGAACTGTGGAGTTTTGGTTCCCTGACGGATTTCCCAAAAGTGTCTTGCTAAACTGACGAGAAGGATGGTGTGGCTGGGGAATAGGTGAGGGTGTCTTCAGAAGTCATTTCTGCTTAATGTTTTTAACATTTCTTCAAGCATAAAAAAAAAAAAAAAAATCCTGAGGGGAATTCTGTGACCTCTGAGAAAATATTTTGAAATATGGAAGGCAAAACATTTGCATTTCACTGTATGTAATGGGCTCGTACTGCACAGACCAGAGTGACCAGGGTGCTTTTTCCATTCCTTGCTCTTTTGAGTGTGTAAGCTCAAATGCAGAAGTCTTCTGCTCCAGTGCTGCACAGAGCTTGCATTCCCAAGCCAAAATGTTAAGGCTTTAATAAGCATCGGTAAAGCTCAAAAGCACATTTGCTATCACTGGAGATAAGCACACTTCTGGAATATTTTGAAAATTATTGACCTGATGTTTGACCTGAAGGAACTGTGTGTCTGGAAGCCTGTCTGCTTCCTCTAGCTGAATCATTTGGGTTTTTGAAGCACATTGGCTCTCCTCACAAAACCTATTTCCCCAAAACAAACTAACAAAGACGAGGAAATCCTAGATTTCATTGGGACTATTGCTCTTTTGCCAGTAGTTCATTGCCTTTGGGATGAAAATTATTTTTAAATGATAAGAAATAAAGCTTTTTAACCATCATTAAAACAATTATAGCAAAATCTAGTTACAATTGTGATGTTTCGAAGAGCCACTTCCCAGAAAAGGCAGTGGAGGAGTGGAACAGACCGGAGGTTCCTCTGAGGCCCTGGGTTGGGAAGGTGCCGCTTCAGGGCTGTGCGCAGGGGCAGAGGGGCAGACCCACCGTGGTGCTCAGTGCTCTGGTGCCAGCCCCTTTCAACAGTCTCTCAGCGAGGTGCAGCCTCAGCGCTGTGTCCAGACGGCTTTATGATACGGCCAGACTTAAATCTGAGCTACACTGAGGGTTATCAACCCTAAATGACTTGGAATGGCTTCCAGCCGGACGGATTAAAAGTACATTTCCCAGAAAGCTGAGAGTAGTGAAATGGCCTGTTTTATTTCCAACCATGTCTGTATGGTGCTGAATTTATGATTATGACTGGAAGTTACTGGACTTTATATTGGCCTTATCATTAAAGTCTGACCCGACAGTTGGAATATGAACTAATGAACTAATTTCTGTAGACTGTATTTAAGCTGCTTCTTACAAGAAGACATTCCTATTCCTTCTCCTCTAGTCGCTTTCTGGAGTTGAGAAGGGCGATGCTCTTGAGCAGGGGTAGGTTGGGCTTTGAGCGCTTGGAGGAAAGCAAGCAACCCACTTCCAGAGCGCATCCCTCCCTTCCTATGGATTCATGCTGATCCTTCCGTCTGAGTACAGTCATCTTCAAACGCGTTCTCCCTCTAAAACAATATGTGCTACGTGATCAAAATTTCCCAGTTTTGTATGACCTGGGCATTGGCAAGTGCTCTTGGAATAGAAAGAATCCAACTTCTGTTTTGGGGAGGAAAATGCAGAGGGGGGAAAAAAAAAGAAAAAAAAAACAGCGCTTTGGGATTGTTAATTATTAACATTTTTAATTATTATTTTAAATTATTTACTCTGCTCACTGGCATAATTGTAGCAGTGTCCTTATATGGAGCAAGTGTGGCTGTAGGGGATGTAGAATGTGCTTGGTTTTGCTTTTGAGTTTGACAGCCATTTTTCACCTTCTGTAATAATGATAGTTAGCTAGGGAAAATGAGGAATATTAATAGATTTTTAGAAGGCTGTGTTTCAGGAGTAAAGACAGAAAAAGCTTTAGCAAGAGTAAAAAAAGAAAAAAAAAGAGTAGAAAGGATTATTCCCATTTCCTGTCTTCTGGTTTATTCTTGTTTGCAGTCTTTTATTTATACTGTTTTTCTAAAAGTAAATGTAATAAAAGAAAAAGTCTCCATCATGATTTATTTTTGCAATTTTCCTTGGCTTGTAGGATTACATCCTCCTCCTCCTCCTTCTCCTTGCAATAACCAGCTACTGTAAATCCAGCTATACAACCTTTAGAAATAAAGGGGTGTGCAGAGTGAAACTGAATCAACCTCAAACTTGCATGTTCAAAAAAAAAAAAAAAAAAAAAAGAAAAGAAAAAGCGAAGCACAGGGCTAGGGAAGCTCTGGGAGTGTTTGCAGAGTGTTATTGCTGGTCTAGTTCTCTCTGAATGTGTTACAAAATAGACACTGGTGCTTGGAGCTGATTGTTCTCTTTAGAAATCTGTGCATTTCCCTGAAAGGGTTTGGAGTTTTTGGATTTTTTTTTCATATTTGCTTTTATCTCTAGATTTCTGTTTTAATGTTGAACTTGTATCTGCACATCATCAGACAGACAAGAGAGCAGAGCCCGTTTTCTGAAATGTGATAGTATTTTCCGCTACCCAAGTACATCTTTGACAAGCCCGATAGTTGTGTATTCATCTCATTTTTATTGCAGCACATAAATCCAGCGCTAATATTACATTTATCCTTTTTTTTTCTTTGTTCTTTTTCTGGTTAAAGGGAAGAGTTGTTGTATAAAGGTACAGTACACACATTATAGATACTGTGATATGGTGACACTTGTCACTTTTTCAGTGAATAGATAAGGGGAGTTAGAATGAAAAAAATAGGAACTTTTTTATTTTTTTACTCTTTCACATTCATTAGTTTATGAAAAATGTTGATTTGTTTTTTTGCTTGACATTACTAGAGTACCAAAAGGTATTTGCTGAAATTCACTTTAATGGATAGACTTCTGATAGGGTAGCAGCTGGTACAGCTTACTTAATGGGTTCCAAGTATGTATTTTCTGAAAGGCTGTGTAATTTTTAACCCAGAAGGACTGTGTTTTTACAAAGGTAGTCAGGATATCTTTCTTCTTGCAATATAAATTAGGGAGAGCTTCTTTTCAGTGGAGTTGGGCTGGTGTAAAACAGACACAAACAAGCAGAAAATGAGAATACTGACTGGTCCTCAGTGGTCTTCAAGAAATACGTGGGACCTGCTAATTTCTACACAGATTAAGTCAATGCATGTGTTGGGTGAGGAAAGAAATAACAGATGTGGTTCCCTAAAGGCTGTTAGTAAAGTTTGTAACCTCTAAAACACCATTTTAATTTGTACCCATGTTCACAGAAACTGAAATTATTTGACAATAATTCAGCCTGAGGTGCAGGAAGTGATTCGTCTAATTCCTTTTAATAGAAAAGCGCCCCTACCACAAAACCACAAATTGACTAACGCTGCTTGACAGTGATGAAGAAGCAACTGCATAGACTGTGTAGGATAAACTTGTCACTCAGCGCCCGAGATGCACGTCTGAACGGGGGGCAGGCATGTCGGGGGGAAGCAGCTCTGCCCTGTGCCCAGCACATCACTGGGTCAGGGGATGCCAGTCAGGAAATTTTAAGGCTATTAATTTGGCAAAGTATTTTTTTTCCCCCTTTATTTATTATGAGTGTTTGGTGCTAAAAATATTCTTTTGAGGAATTGAGATTTCTAACACCATTCTGACTTCTTCTGCAAGAAGTACTTTTTATAATCATTTCCCTTAAATACTCATTTCAGGATTTTGTTCATTCTCCTCAATCAAAAGCAGGACCGTTTGGTTAACATTTTAGCAGTATTTGCTGATTTTTATCATGACGCACTGGATTTTATTACTGTTTTGGAGTTCTTTTCTGCTGGGAATCCTGTGGCATGATGCAAGTACTCAATAAAAGGTGGAGGAAAGCAAAAAGCACCAGATTTTCTGTAGTGCACACAGAATGAACCAGGTGTGTTGGCAAGGTAAGGGGGGGAAAGAAGTATGTGTAGCCTGCCATAGGTCTATTCTAGGTTTTCTGTATGGTATTGCTCTGTTACAGTTGTATTGCTATACTAAAATTGAATCTTTTGCTTAATAGTGAGAAGAGGAACACATGAGATTCAAAAGTAATTGCCAGTAGCTGATGCGGTGCTTTCAGTAAGATGTTTTCCAGACAAGCAAGTTAGCTGGTGCCTACTGCTGCTTCCTGTGGCTGCCCATCATCCCGTTGCTGTCACGTGCAGGCGCACTTCTGAGGATGTAAACCTTGGCTTATATCTGTGGGTCACTGCAGAGGACCTTTTGGGGGTTGTTTTGACTGCACTGGGCTTTGTCTTATAGATCAGGATTCTACAGTCCTGTATAATTCTTACTAGCAATGTCAAAAGAATTTTGTTCAGAGCCAGTAAACACATCTCTTGTCTTGCCGTACTGTATCACATGTGACCCAAATGTTTTTATACCAAGGGAGAATGTCAGGAAAATTACAACAAAACCTGTACCTTTTCAACCCCATCAATCTGGAAGAAAGCAGTAGGAACACTTTTTTTATTTAATTGCTGAGATATTTCTATCCATTTTTGGAAAAAAAAAAAAAAAAAGTCTGTGTTCCAGTGCAATATTACAAGGAACTTGGCACTTTGCTGGCTGTGGTTCCCATTTAAGATCTTTGGTAAAATTTCACACTGTGGTCCAGTCAAAAAAAATAAAACTAATATTCTGTGCTGAGTAAGATACAGTGTTTTATTGGATTCTCCTTTTGGGAGAGAGACAGTGTGGTGTTACCAGCTGGAAACAGGTAGGAGGGCAGTGGGTGAGGAGCTGCCCTAGCACACAGCTGACAGCCTGGAAGATCAGTTTAACCTAAATTTTTCTTTAAGTTGTTCTTTTTCTGAGATGGTTTTCCTAACTCCTCACCTGCAACTGAAACATTGACAAAGTTACTGTGTATTTAGGAAAACTTTGATGGACTGTGCTGAAATTTGTTATCCTTAAAATGTCCTCCCAGTGCCTATGTCGTTCTTTCCTGTTTTCTTTGGAAACACTTTTTGTGTTGGAGGTCTAAGTGCTGGAGTCAGTAGCAATTTACTGCTGTTTGCAAATGCAAATTGGGCTGCAACTTGGTTTTACTTTGGCAGCCAGGAGCTGCAGAAAGAAAACAACACACTTGTCACTAAGGGATTCAGACAGCTTTTGGTTTCTATAATGACTGTTAATTTAAAGAGAGAGAGAGAGAGAGAAAGAGATCTGCAGTTTTCATAGCTAAGTGATTTGAAAGGATAACAACAGAAATAGATCTGGCTGTCAGACCTGTTGTGTCTGAACTGCATGCAATTTGACCTGAACTATTTCAGTTAGAAGCACTGGCATTAAAGGGCTCTGTTTTCTCGATTGTGGCATGCTGGCTCGGAGGAGCTGCAGTCAGTGGCCACGCTCGGTGAGGAGCTCTGCTTGCTGCCCCATCCCCTGGGACGCAGCAGCGTCTTGTCTGGATGGGCCGATGAGTTCTGGAAACTGGGAGATCTCAGGAATGAAGATGCAGCCACTGGGCTGGTCCAGTGAGGAACCCCACGAGCATCGAGAAGTCCAGCGAAAAATTTCTGCAAGGCCATGTGTTGCAGAGCAGAATGTGGTTTAATGTTGGACTGACTCAGTGTTTTACTTCAAGAATATACCCCGTTTTTGACCTAAACTATTTAAAAGTTAATGTTTCACAGTCTCTAAATAATATATTTCAGAACATTGATCATGAAAAAGGCTGAAGACAACTGCTGAAACTTTGGAATTTCTCATGGGATAAACATTCAGCTACTGCTTTAATTCTGTTCCATCTGCAGCTCATGCAATTAAGTTGTGAGATACCCTTAGATTTTGAAGTGTGTTTGTGTCTACTATAAAGTATTAATATGAAATGACTTGCTTAGCATCTGGCAGCATATCAGTCAGTGGCTAGGATTTCCCGATCGGAACTAGCCAGTAAGGAGGACTGCAGAGCATCAGGAAACTCTGCTCCTGCCTCCAGTGGTTGTTCCAGCTATAGGGGTGTGTGTGTGTATGTGTGTATAACTGATGAATGCAGCCAAAGAGGTTTCCACCCAAGCAGTATTCAAAGAAAAATGCTGTCTTAGTCTGTGTACACACCCCACAAAGAGACCACAAAACTGCACTCAGTTTTCCATCTCTCTCACGGTTATACCAGATTCTTGGCAAACGAAGGATGTGTTCAACGGCAAATAACCTGTGTATTTTCCCTTTTCTCCCACTTATCTGTTTCCTTTTCCTCCCATTTATCTGTTTCCTTTTCAGAATACCCTTTTTCTTCAGTTTCAGCCATTTGGAACTCCTTGGTAGCTCTATGCAAGTGTATCATCTCCAGCCAAGGCGAGCGGTGAGGGTCTCTCTGGCGCCCAGCCTCTGTCGAGGAGGGCAGCAGCACATCCCTCCACGCTGCCTCTGCAGGTGCCAGAAGCTGCATCCGTTGCTCCTGGGAAGCTGTGTGCTGTCCTTCCTGCTGGGTTGCTCTGCCCTGTGTCCTAACCCTGGTATGCTGCATTGCCCAAACTATTTGGGAGAAAACAGACATCAGAGTTGTAATGAGGTTTGAAAAGTTTATCACTGATCAGAATGTTCTTGAGACAGAGACTTGACTTTTCCCTGCCTCAGGCTTGGTAGGCCAAGACCCACAGGCTTGCGGAGGCGCCTGCGGATGAGCGG
Source organism: Crypturellus tataupa (assembly GCA_034781795.1). NCBI lineage: Eukaryota > Metazoa > Chordata > Aves > Tinamiformes > Tinamidae > Crypturellus > Crypturellus tataupa. The sequence goes on from JAWLRI010000115.1 coordinate 4,896,462, forward strand.
GTGGCTCTGCTGCAGACAGGGTTTCCCAAAACCATGGCTTGAGCGCTGGGATCTTCCCTCGCACTGGCCTCTACCTCAGTTATGAGCAAGATGAGGTGTAGACATCGTGCAGAAAACTGGTCATTCCCAAAGCCACTGGCTGCACAAGCCCCTTCATAGGGTTCTTGCTCAATAAATCTTGAGCAAAAAGATTTATTGTACTCTTCCTCTAGGAATCCAGTATAATTTTATATTTTGTTTTTGTTGCTTTGTTTTTATTTTTCTTATCATCATACCAACCCGCACTTTCAGTGTCTCTGGTGGAGTTTCTATCTTATTCTGAAGTCCTGTGCAGGCTGGCAGAAGTAGTGTATTTTCAGAGTGATTCTCATCCATCTATTCTTGTAATTTTATTGATCAAATTTGTCCTTGAACTAGTCTGGACACTATAATTGTACTGTGTTTTCTGCATATTACTTCTTGTCAGATTAATAGCAGGGTGCAATCTTGGTATCTTCTTTGCAAGTGTGCCTTGGATGTAGTGCGAATTATTGAACTTCAGATATTTAGGGACAAGTATTTCAGTACTAATGTAGTAATGCCTTGCAGTGCAACTTCAGAAGTTGTACTATCCTCGGGCAGAAATAAAAATGACCCTCATGGTGGCTGAGAAGATGTTTAATTCTTTCTCTGTCATACCTAGCCAGTCCATCTGAAAACAAACCCTACATGTGTAGTGTGCATACTTTTTTTTTTTCTTTTTTTTTGATCTGTGTATACAGGGCTTCCAACCATCTTTTCCTCACATGAATCATGTTCATAATGTGCTGATGGGTCTCTGGAGCCATGAATGTGGTTGAGAACAGTATTTGCCCCTGAAGCAAGACATCTATTGAAAAACTGATTTAGGGCTTCAGGACTTGACCTGAGGTATATAGATCTTGCCTTGGCACTATTAGCCTGGAACAACTGTGCCTGGGGTTTCAGAAGAACAAAACAAGGAACAATCCTTCATAATCCTCAGTACAGGGGAATAAATAAGTGGATGTTTAAAGCTACAATTTCTCTTACCAAGACCTAATATCTGAAGGTTACTTCAGAGAATGTTTCCGTTTTATTGCTTTATATTTTTACTTTTCTTGTTCCTTTTCCCATTCCTTCTCTCTCCCGCCTCCCCACTTGAGGGATAGGCATATATGAATAGCATCACTCATAAGTGTTTCACCAGAATTCATTAGAGTGAGGCTGAAGGTTTCATTATTCTTTAAGGGTGCATTAATAAAACTACTGTACGCTTGGGTTTTTTAATACTATATGAATTATTCTGACAGTTGGTTTGCAAAGCCAACATATCAATCATTAGATTAAAAAATGCAGTAATACAAATTAGTGTGATTCAGAAGCTGTAGAACATGTGGAACAATATGCTGTCTGTTTGGAAACTACGACAGATCTGTCCTTCAAATAAGGAACGATAGCAAGCACAAAAATGCAAAAAAAATACAGTGAATTTATCTAGCATTCCGCAAAAGCACCTCTTTGTACGTCTCGGGTGTTATTACCCATGTTTTGTCCAGCTCCATTATCCCTTTTGTCAATATCCTCGCAGTCTTTAAGGTTCAGCCCTAATGCCTGTTTACGAGATGAGGTATCATGGTGAATTGCTTGACACGGCGCTTACATCTACGGAGACGGCAGCAGCGCAGAAACATCAACAGAGCCATCAGCCGCTGCTGTTTGTGTTTGTGCGGCGCAGAAGCCGCACGCAAAACATTTTGCCGAGAGGCCCCGCTGCGAGCCCGCTGCTTCCTGAGGCAACGCCGCGCGCCAGGTTGCATCAGGCCTCGTCTCGCCTGCCCTTGTGGCTCCTGTGCTCCGGGGAGAGACGCTGCTGTTCCGCGTCTGTGAGGACAGAGGAATTATTTTACCCTTAATAAAAGCGAGCCCTGGGCGGGGTACTCGGGAGAGCTTGCTTTTCCACTTCCTCGAGCAGAAAGTTCTTCCTGAGCTTTTCTTTCTCCCCCTTCTCTGTTGATGCTGTGAGAAGTGTGTAACTGTGAACAACACGTGGGATGTTTGAAATAGCCCGGTGGATGGGAGAGAATGAAGCTGTGGCTAAGGCGTGGGTCGTTCTCCGTGGCAGGCCTGTGCCGGTGGGTTTCCTTCCTTCCCGAACTACATTCCAGCCAGGCTGCTCCAAAGCAGCTCGCCGCAGACGAGCCGGCTCCGCGTGGCCGGGGCGGCCGCGCTGATCGCGTCGAGCAGCAGGTCCATATCGATGCCCTCGCGGTGCGGGAGACGGGCTCATCCCACTCTGCCGCGCTAACTGGGGCTAGACACTTCAGCAGCCTTCGTTCGGCTCCGTCCTCCTTAATACGTGCTCCACAGCACATCCGTGCCGCACATCCATCAGGCGAGCCCGGACAGCAGCACCAGCCGCGGAAAACACTGTAAGAGCCTGTTCTGTTCACAGCCGAGGAGGCAGGTTAAGCATCCACCCTTGACTCGCTGCCCCGCACGACATAGGGGTTTGTGGTGTGTGGAGCTGACCTGTGAGGGTTCAACTGGGTATTAAAAATACCTTGTCTTTATCATAAGACATAAGATGCAACTTATTATTCAGGCGCTCTGCTAAGCGCAGATTTGAAGTCTCTGGGTATTTCTCATGTCTCGTCCTCTCAGGGCTGTGATGTTGATGCTGCCAGGGAGCACTGCCGAGGTAAACGCTGTCTGCTCTTGTTTGCTCCTTATCTAGGCTGTGTAAGAGGCATGAAATAGCGCAGTGGTGGAATAAAGGCAATAATCGTTTCTAATAATGAAACTATTTTGAAAGTGAAGACCTAGATTTCTTACCGAGATAGCGTGCTGAAATATTTGCATAGTAACTGGGCTATAATTACAGATTTGTCTCCTTTATGTCTCCTAGCCCTCGGCCCTAGGTTTAGCAGCTCCTTAGAGCAGCCCCGTGTTTCCCTGGGAGGCTGGTGTCAGGCAGCATATGCTAAGGCTGCGCGCAGTGGTACCCTGACTGTGAGTAATGAGTGTTGATAAACTGTTTACTGAAGCTGGCTGGAGTTCAAGGGGGGGGTTCTTTCTTTTTTTTTCCTCTTGTGGAGTTTTTTGAAAGTTCAGAAACATTTCCATTTTCAAATAGGGAAATATATTGTTGAAGTTCCTCACAACTTGGAATTTCTGGGGAAAAAATAACCTAGATTTTGCTGCTTTATTTGTATACCTCTGCATATAACATGTTTCTCTGTTTTCAAACCTGATTAGTTTTATAAGGCAGCATTTGTTGTTGATAATGACAGGGAATTGTAATACAACAATACAAGATAGTTGAAACTGTTTTTCTTTTATTTGAAAATCATTAATAGCCACTGCTTAGACCTCTGAGGTAGATGCTCTCTTCTAGACTGAAGTATGATGGAAGAGCTTGTCCCTGCGGTGCAAAGAGCTTGCCTAAATGATGTTGTGTAGTGAAGGGCTGACAGCCTCATCCTTGTGATATAGAAGGTGTTGCCAAGCACAACTGGTGTGCAGAGATTTTTAATTTTTTCTTATTGCTGTGATAGCCATTTTTTAGTCCTGCTAGGAAGCAGGAGCTCTTTGGTTGAGCAGGAGCTTCTGGATGAAAGCGGTTAGGCAAAAGGGTGTTTTCCCTAACTCAGCCATGCCTTTGGTCTGGTGTTGCTCCTTGAGAATTAAGTGCACTGAGCATGTTGTACAAATCATGCAAGACGGGGGGATTTGGGTGTGCGGGAGCATTAGCAGCCTCTCTGTCAATAGGGTTTTCCTCCCTGCAGAGCAAACTGCAAAGCCCAAGGATCACGGCCACTCATCAGAGCAACTGATGAGCGACAGGAAAGCGGACAGGAGTATGAACTGGAGAGGCTGAAATTCAGGGTCTGGTGGCTGTAGGAGTAAAACTCTTCTTCCATTTCAAATATGAGAAACCACAAATATTCTCTCTGGAGAGACCAAGAGCCTCCTCTTTCCTCCATATGGTCTGAAATCATTTGTGTATCTTTAGCTGATAGAGAGCTTAGTAATAACAAGGACTCTTCACCCACTATCTTTTAAAATATTCCTGGATTTGGTTGTTTCATTAGTCTGAAAAGTAAACATTTCTTTAGCTAAAAGAACTTATTGTTCTCGCTTATTATCACAGTCACTTGCCCTCAAGGTAATATGCTTTTCGCTTTGAAAGGGAGAATTTTTGGAAGGAGAACTCTGGAGTGGTGGATGTGGTTTAACTCCACAACTGAATTAATCTTTGCTGCATTTTTTCACTGTAAGGCTTAGTGGTACCAAATTTGATTCTACCTGTCATGAAATAATACTCACAGCTAGAAAATAATGAAATAGCTAGCCAGACCTTCATTAAATTACCTGGCTTGAAATACAGATGATTGTCAGAACATCAAAAACAACAAAAAATGAAAAAGGTGAGCTGTTCGCTTGGGATGTCTGTTCAGTGTATGATGTGTGGATATCATTGGAACAGACCATTTGCCAAGTGTAGCAAAGGAGCATGTGAAAACACATGGGATAAATCTAAGAACTTGTTGGGGGGAGAAAAAAAAGGGTGAAAAAAGGTGTGAGATTTTCTGAATCGCTAATTAAACAATCTTGGAAACCAAAGAAATGTCTCAGTATTTGAGAAAATGCTATATTGCTATATGTGTAAAAGAGGTATAAAGGAACCACTGGGAAGCTACTGGTATTGATTCTGTGTAAAATAAATCAGGTGGTTCGGGAGTCCATCAGCTTGGATGGACTGACAGTTAAAAATTTAATTAATACCAGCAAACTTGGAAACATAGACCCTGTCAGGCAGACATTTGGTCTCCTTTCCAGTCGATTATGGGTCAGGTTGATAAAGGCAAATTAACTGATATTGTATGCTTGAACTTCTTCAGAACTTAATACTGTATGACATTTTGACTTAAACGCTTAGATTTAACTTGGCAACTTTTTTAAAAAAATGATTCTTTGGGAGATTTCAAAAGATAGTTTTAAAGGAAGAGAGATCAGAGAGGAAGAGAGAATAAGTGGTGCTATTTTTGTAGAGCTAGTAAGGTACTGATTTGTGGTCCAACACTCAGTATTACTATCGATGATTTTAATTGTCAACATGATTTTTTTCTAAATCCATGGCATCATGTTTTTGCTAGTGCTCAGGCGAGTCTGCTCATGCTCTAAGAAAGCCTCTAAGCATGAGCTCTCAGCACAGTACTGAGCCTGGAAGGAAACATGATCTTTCAGATATATGAGAAAGGTGTTTCAAATATGTCTGGGAGAGTGATGTTGCTTCTGGGTACAGTATTATCAAGATCGTCACTAGAATTTTTGTACCTTATTCTGGTGTCAGAGCTTCAAGCAGAAGCAGAAACAGTGAGCAGTTTTAAGTGGGTCGGAAATGTTCCTGAGATTGGAAGGAATTCAGTGCAGCTTTCCGTTTGCTGAAGGAGAAGCTGAGAGATCACATGGCCTTTGATAGAGCAATTAGATGAAGAAGAGACCTGGAGGAGGAATATTAGGCGGATGGACTTATGGCAGTAGTTTCTCTGTACTCTCATATTTACATGCTTAATGTCAAGCTGAATGTCAGATTTGGATTGGACTGGATTTTTTTCATTGTTTTCTGGTTGTGGGACCTTGTGGGGATTTTTGTCTTTCTCTGCAACTGATGCCTGGGCATCATCCATCTGTAGAAACTATGTCTGCCACATACACTCAAGCCTTTGTCTCTCCTTATACGCATTTTAGTATGTTTAGAAACAAAATATTCTGCATTATTGAAGACATCGGGCCTAACAAAATTGAACAACCTGTAATATGCAGAAGAGCAAACAAAACACTTGATACAGCATGCGGTGCTGCGAAGGTGTAGGTTCTGTTAAACGCAGAAGGATCACCACTAGTAAGGTCCTATAGGGACCTGAATAATTATGTGCGTCTTATATCACTTGGCAGTGCTAAAAATGAACACGTTTTTGTGCAGCTCAGGCTGAATCGTCTGGATCCATCCCTGTTGTAAATACATGAACATGCATGTCCTTGTATTTTGGATTCCGTGTCTCAGGAAAGGGCAGACCAAGTGTTCTCCACAATCCCTCTGGCTGAATTCCTCTCTGAATTCAGCAAGCTTTTGGAAGACAGCAATGTGGAAGTAACAAATAATCTAATAGACATTGAACCGATTTCCTATTTACATGGCAAGGAATTCAGTATAAAAGAGAATAGGTTTGAACAAGATGGGGAAAAAAAACCTTTCAATACACACCATATGTCTCAGTGCCATTTAGAACTCCTTCGGATTGCTTTGAAATAGCTTGTTTCAGGAAATATCTGCAGGGATGCGAGCTCAGGCCCCTCAGGCAACGCAGCCGCATCGGCGCGGCCTCCACCCGAGCTGCTCAACTTTCAATTCCGAGCGCACTCGCTGCGAGCCAGCTTGGGCACCGCGTGTAGGGCCGAGTTGTGTCACACAGAAACACGATGCTGCCATGTCAAGAACCATCCTCTTTCATTTGAGGATATCAAAGCATCTAATTTATATTAATAGAGTCATCTTGATTTAATGAGAGAGGTGGAGGGGCAATGGATAATCACATTTCAACATTAGAGAAAAACTGAGGCAAGGCAGGTTCATCAGACGTTGAGTATTTATTATTTTATTTTATTATTATTTTATTTATAACGCATACTTTTGCTTCTTTTTTGTAATTGAGGTAGAAACATGAACAAAGGATGGATTTACTGCACATTTAAAGCATTCTTACTGTGTTTTGAGTCAAAAATGCACTTTCAAAACACATCTCAGTAGGAATATGAGCAATAGGGGTCTACAGCGGGGAGGTACTGTGCATTTCCAAATTAGTACTCAACCCAAATGTTGCATATATTAACCGACAGACCACAATATCTCCAGTGGATGAGCAAATTATACGAAGGGGGACCCAGGAAGGGGAGCACGCAACACAGAAACAAGCTAAATATAGTTGTTATGTATATTAATGACCAAACTTACTGACGTGTGATTATTCAGTGCTATTAATGTGTCTAAACACAAACTTAATACTACAATAAAATGCTAATTCAGGCAAAACCCTAGGTTTAAACATTAAGAGCAATGAATTAAAACCACAAAAGCAAGAAATTTTAGAGTGAAGGCAGGGAGCCTGCAACTAGCTCTGTGTAGGCAGCGCAGAGAAACAACGTGCCGTAGGTAGCGTTTTTCCTGCTTATCCTGCTCCCATCAAATGCATTAAAATTTTAGCAGTATTAGAGCATGCAAATGAACTAGGACATACTTTAAACTGTAAATTTGACTTTACTCACATTCACAGTTTAAATCAGAACTGAAAGCATCAAAGGATGGGGATTTTTTTTTTAAAGTACAACAAAGATTCTCTCTATATTCTCTTTTATTATTTTATTTCCTCATTTGCCTTGCCCAGAAAAGATGATAAGAAGAAATCTCTCCCACTGAAAGGATTTAATTGTTACTTCCTTTTAACTGCCCCCTTTGTGAAGGTTTTTTCAGCCAGAAAAATGCCTTTCCAGAATGGGACATGCTGAAACTTCCGTCTCCGGAAGACGCAAGCAGATTAGGAGCAGCTCGCTGTGTAAACAGAGATCAAAAAAATTCTTGATGCACAGCCCAAATATTTGTCTCTAAGGTTAGATCATGCATTTGCCTTGGTGTCTCTGTAAAAGCGAGAAAGGGACCAGCGAATGCCAGTTGCTAGGATCTGTCAGATCTTGTGTCAACACCTGTTTTCTCAGGAGGGGAAACTCAGCCACTGTAATTAGAGGCTTGAAAATTAAATATTTGCAAAACAGTCCACTCCTACTGTCTAATTGGGGAAGGAACTCGGATCTGCAGGAGCACCTCAGTGCCCAGCTCATTTGCTTGCAATGCCTCACCTGTGATACCTGCCTTGGTTGCTTCTCTATCTTCTCTAAAATATTTTTTTCTAAATGAGAGCTGTGACATTATGAGCTAACTTTCATCATATGTTCTCATTTTTCATGGAAAGTAGAAAATATAATAATTGCTGAACAGACAGGCAGGATATAAATTGCGTCCCTCTATAACAGTTTACGGTGGTTTGTAACCTTGTGTTCCTATAAGCAAGCAGATTAGTTCTTGAGGTGGGAAAGCACTAACTTATATTACATTCCTGCTGTTATTTGCATGGTTCCTTAAAGCATCTATTCATCTAGACTCTCTGTAATGTGTTAACGTTCATTCTCCCTGAGGTGGCTGTGGGCTGGTACAATGCTCTTCCTTAGCTTGATCTGTTCTTCTCTAAGCACGTATGTGTTATTTATGTGTTCCTACAGATTCAAGCACAAACTGTTATTGGCAACTACACTCCAATTTCTGTGGAAATGCAGCTCTCTGGAATGCAGCACCAGCCAAGTCATTAAGAAAAGCAGTCCAAATACTGACCGTTTGCTCAAGGAGAGGGCTGAGCCCAGTGAGGGCTCCAGAAATGCCCTGTAAGTTGCCCAGGTGCAATGGGTGCTGAGTCCACGCAGGCAGGTTCAGACATGCACAGTGTCACCGTCAGTGCGTGTCACTGGGTGTCCCACGCTAAGAAAGCAGCCGTGTTGCCCGGTGCCGGCTGCTCTCACCTCAGCTCAGCGGTACCTGGTGCAGAGGGAACGTTGCTGCTCAACCCTTTAACCAGTCTCCAGTTTTCCAGCCCACTAGCTTTGGTTTACGTCTCATTTTGCTTCTCCCTTCTTACCTCCCCCTTTACAGGAGAGAACTTAAGTGTTTTCTTCCAGTATAGTACAGAAAATTAGACAGATGCCGCTTTCCTTCTCTCAAGTGCAAATCTCCGAGGTACCCAGTGCAGTAAACTCTGTGAATTAATAGCATTGACTTTTCAGAAGTCGTCAATATTTGTGTAGTTCTCCTCCCGCTGAAGCCAGTGAGACTTCCATGGACCGAGCATAATGGTAATCCTACTTGGGAGCATCACAGTCATATTCTGAAGTGTATATGTTTGGGCTGCTTTTTTTTCCCGACCTCCTTAACTGACTAGAGCAGAATATGGAATCAACTGTGAATTTCCAGTCTGTAAGTCTGTGACATGTTTTTTAGCATTGTCAAGATGGAGCAATAAAAATAATATTTGTTACTCTAGTAACAAACAAATGAAAATTACTTTTAAATAATTAATAAGTAATAATTGATTTTTTTGCCTAACAAATGAGTCTTGCATTAAGACTGTCTACGTGTATGAACGTGTACTTGTCCCAGGGCCAGTGTGATTTCCTGATTTCCTGCAGTTGTGGGAACACCGGTTGCCAACAATATCAACCCTTACACTAAGTGTCACGTTCTTCTTTCCAGAAATGCCCGTGCAATCCTAGCCAAACTAAGCACCAGCTTTTAACTTCACTGGGAGTTTTGCACAGTGTCCCTGTTTAGCATTTCAAAGAAGCTTTCTCAGAATGTGCACCCGAGAAGAGCAAGATTTGGTTTGAAGACTGTTATGTTCAGGATAAATGGTGACTGGCTTTGATGAATGCAGCCAGCTTAGCCGCTGTTGTACTATGTTTCAGTTTTTACTTTCAAAAGGAAATAAGACTATTTGAGTTGTTGTGCTCCCAGCAGCTCCTGTATAAACTCTAGGATGGAATCTGCAAGGTCAACTTTGCTCCGTTGTTCAAAAGCTGTGGTCAACAGTGCAGACATTTCCTTGCTGGGAGGTGTGTGAAGATGCCACAACAATGCGGTGCTGCCTGCGCCTGGCACCTTGAAGTGCAGCTTATTTTGAAATCCTTTTTTTTTTTTCTTTCTTTCTTCTTTTGAAAGGTAGATGAAGTTAGGAATTCAGTGCTCAATTTCATTTTTTTAAAAAAACCCAGCAAAGTTAGCTGCTCTAATTTGTGATGCCTAGGTACCTTTCTACATAGGAGATTTTTCACTGTCCTCTAGTAGAGGAGCCAGTTTTCATTAATATGTGGGAATTTTGGACTCTTTTTTCATAGAAGTTTCATAGAAGAGGTAGAGCTGTTGGTTACTTGGAAGGGGAAATAGCTATTGTCCCCATAGCAATACACCAGAAAATAACAGCAGGTAAATAACATGCTTGAAGGATGCAGCGATGTTGTACTCTGCAGTCCATGCTGACAGGAAGAGTGATAGTTTCTGTGTTGACGAGCAACATAATAGAGAACAGGTAACACGGTGTGTAACTTACCGGCCAAAGGCTGAGCCTACAGCCTGAGCGAGTCGCAATTCCTCCGTTCCCTCTCATGGTCCCATGGCTTGTCACCACTGTTGCTAGTTTGGCCTGATTGATGTATTTCATATTTAACTTCATGTATTATCTCTGAGCTATCTCTGAGGTTCTTTGAGTTACAGAGTAATTAACAGCAGCATTCCTAAACTTTTGTGTGTGCGTGTTGTTTACTAGCACGGCTTGGAGAAACCTCCAGTATCTTTGCTTTCCTTTTCCTTGAGGCCAGACCGAAGCCCGGACACTGACATCTCTGTTTGGTGTGGAATTCCTCGCCTGTTTGCGGAAGGCTGTAATTCCGCCGCTCCATGCTGTGGGATACATGATTAAGTCACTAAGCCATTACGCCAGCTGAATGCAAGGGCCTCAAAGTTAATGGCAAACTGAATCTCATCCAGTTCACATGCTCTGATTATGACTGGCTGGCGTTTATAGGTCTAATGCCAATAAAGACGTCCAAAAGCTACAACTGTAACTGGATCAGAGAGCATTTGGCTTTAACTAGCTGTCAATTAGGAGGGGAATGATGGATTCCGGATACCTTCTGTGTACACAGGTACTAGTGCGTGTTCACTCCTGTTTTCCTCCACGTACTCTCTCCGCAGCGTAGCAGTAGGATGTGCTATATCAGAAACACTTTGAAAAGTCCCCTAGACATCTCCTTTTTGCCATGTACCATGCTTATAATGTTTGAGCTTAGATATTCTTTTCAATTGCAAATTACTCTAGTTACCTCTCCCCTGAAGTAAAATTGATAATACCGTGATTTTAGGGGAATTATAAATGGAGGAAAAATGTCTAAATGAAGCAATTTACCAATATAGCTATATTGGTGTAGCGTTACTGCTACAATCCTGTGTATAATTTCCCATGTGGATCCTCTTAATCAGGAATAAATGTGACCTAAAAAAAAAGGGACCGTCTTACACCAAAATAAGTGTTTTAGCTATAGCATTAAGGGTCCGCTTTAATATTCCCTCTCAACTGCAGCTTTTCTAGCTGAAGGAGTTCACAGCCTGTCTGCCCTCTGCTCCCCATTACTGCTCTGCTGCTGGAGGTCGCTGACCCCTCTGATCTGTCTTCTCTACTGTTTATGAAACTATTTTCCAACTGATTTCATGAAAATGAATTAGGTTAGTACAAGCATTTAAAATTGTAATTTACTTTAAAAACCAGCAAATTGAGGGGGGAAAAGGACTAGAAGAGGGACAGGACTGAGGGCTTAGGGGTGGTTACCAACTCGGGTATCAAATGGAAGGTAGAGGTGGAATTTTCCTTTGAGCTTTAACTTAACAGCGCACATAGCGTGGCACTAAGCTGTGCCTGTTCAGACAGGAAGGAGCACTATCCTGACATGTTAATCCAAGCTGATGGAATTAAGTGAACCCAAAAGAAATTTTGCTCCCTTGTGCAGCATCAGGTACTCAGCATTTAAAAGATCTCTTGAAATCTGTGTACTGGAACCTACAAAACAGGCTCTCAGACCATCCTGCTGAAAATGAAATGTCAAAATGAATTTCAACTTTGGCAATATTAATCTGAAGTTTAGAGCTGAATGTGTAGTCTAAAATTTATTGGCAGATTTTGCCCCTTTCAGCTGGTGGGTAGAGGAGTGAGTGTTCACTTGCCAGAAGAGTGAGTGTTCCCATTTGTTTTCCCTGGGGATTTATTCAGCACCATTTGTCATGAATTAATGATCAATTGTTAATTCAATATTCGCTTTTCCAGCTGCACTGATTGCAAGTAGAAAGCTGAAATAACAGGTCATGTGACGCTGCTGCTGCTGCCAATAAGATGAGTGTAACTTGAATATTATTTGACCAACTCAACTATTTCAAGTGAGCCCATGGAAACTGGATCCAAAATACTTCCTGTGCATTTTCATATGTGCAAGTTTAATTTAACACGTTGGGTTTTTGTTGTTTTTTTTTTTGTTTTTCCCAAATCCTCATTTCTGTGTTAATCCACAGGAATAAGTATGTATGCAATGCAGACTAATAATTGTGCCCTGTGTTTTCCATTGTTCACCTTCCATTAAGGAATGTCATAAATATAATATCTAAAATCTCCCTCTAATCAGAGCGAGGGGACAGATGTGCTGGTGTTTGCATCGCTCTTCATCATTGCATGGGTCCGAGCAAAAGCCAGCATAAAGTTAAAGTTTTATGGCAGCTTTTCACCAAAAGAGTGGTCACATATAGGGCTATACGTGTGTCGACAGTGAATCAAACCTCATTTTGCCGCCTTTGAGGTGCAGTGGATTTCTGTGACACTTGAGCCCGGTCTCTCCTGTGAGTTGCACCTGGTGCTTGGGGTTTGGCTTGGCACCCGCATGGCACAAATAACTCTAATAACTGTTCAGCAGGCTTATTCAGCTTGGAGGAAATGTTTATGCCCTGCTAGCTGGAGAAAAGCAGAACTGCCAACCAGCAGAGAACAAGTTATCCTCTGTAACAAATGGGTATAAATAATACCTGGATTCTGCAGTTTTTATGGGGGATTGTAGCATTAGGCCTTCCCCTATAGGCTGCTCCATCTTATTTACTATATTTTGTCCTGTAATCTTGAGCCGACATGTTAATGCTGATGTAGAGCACGCACCAAAATGTCACTTTTTGTGACTTTTAGCTGTTCTCTCTGAGGACGCATCTGCAATTTCTGGGACCTGCTGAGGTAGAGCCACACATCAGCATTTGAAAGGAAGAGAGAAAGTTTGGTTCAACTGGGTGGACAGGATTATTTTGAATTGGCTTTTAAAAACCACTGTCTGTTTGTTTCAGGAAGGTTCCCCCCCTCCATTCCCCTCATACAGTGCTTGCAATTTTGAGACAATTTGCTAACATATGACTCTGAAAAGAACTACTCACACAGTTCCAGCTCATGTTGTTATTAATGGCTGGATTCAGCAAATTACATAAACAACTCTTACAGGCTATCAGTAAAAATGCTGGCCACTTAGGATTATTCTGTGTATTTGGATTCAGGTAATAGTTACTTTTTACTAGATGTTTCATACAAGCTCGCGAGAGAACTAACCTCAGTGACATGAGAAACAGCAGTTTCATGCTATTTTGATCTAAAATGTTGGCAAAGGTAATGCAGTTGCATACACTAGGGCTTGCTGTAAGATATTGTGAATAGTGGTATGTGATTATTGGCATTCTTTGTAGCAATCAGAGTTAAACTTCTTCCAGCAAAGAAAACAAAAAACAAGCTTAGTGAAAATGGAACGAGGGGCTGAAATATAAAGAGGAAAGCGTCTCTAAGGAAATAGACCTTTTAAAGATCTTTCATGTTTACATTTCTTTCTTCCTTACTGAGAATAGAGCAGTGTGAATGCAGTAACAGCAGAGCTCGTTTGAAACTTGTCTAGGGGAGTTGTGCATATGCAAGGCATACAGAATTTACCTTCTAAAGCAGGCTTGTTTCTTCGAGGTACCAAATGCCTTACACTTTATTCAAGTCATTCCTCACAGAAGCACTCAAAAATCAGTAGGATCCTGGGTGGAAAGTGGCTTATTCTTCAGAAGTCAAATCCTCCCCTGGTTTAGACTTGGCATATGATTACTGCAGAGAATTAAAATGGAGATTTTGGTCCAAAGGGATGCCATGGCAGAGATGCTAGACAGTAACTGCCACGTGCTCTGTACTGTTATGATAATTAAAAGATGTTTAGAATGTAACAAGCATCCAAGTTTCAGCTATTTGAAAAATAGCTGATACTCAGCTGAAAATTGTCTTCTCTTCCCTTTCCCCCCTCCAAACCTTTCAGCTGATATGGGGTGATTGACTGTTCCTAGTTCACTGCAGTACAAGCAGTTTGTTGTTCTAGAAATTGTACAATCGCACCTTGAATGTGTTTATTTTCTGTTTTATATTCACACTGTGATAAGTTTCTAAGGCTTATTTAGAGAAATATTTGACTTTTTGTTTCTTTAGGATTTTATCTTCACTTTCTTGTAGCCTATTTAGAAAACTTTTGCACACAGTTAGAGATACTGCGAGTTTGATTCCTCATTGAGTTATTTCAGTCTTGCATGGGTTTAATAGTTGGTATTTAATTGAATTAGCATCAGCAAAGAAGTGAGCTATTAGACTCAGGGTTTGCTCTCATTTTAGGATATGCACATATCTGTACGTGAGAGTTTTTCTTTTCATCTCCTTTATATATATCCAGATGAAACTCATTATCAGTAATTCACATTTAAATTCCATTTGTAGAATCACCTATTTAAGAGAGTGCCAAGTTTGTTTGTTTTCTCAAATATCCGATTTAACCGTTTGTAGCTAATATGTCGTTATGAGATCTACCTCTCATCCAGTTTTCAATTGCACCAGTTTGGGGTCTGGTCCCTCCCGGCTGCCCTCAGAGGGCCCTAAACAGGCTGGAGGAAGGGGCAAAGTGGAAGCTCAAGAAATCCCAGGGAGAGCAGTGCCCAGCCCTGCGCTTGGGAAGGATGAACCCCTTGCAGCAGTACAAGCCGGGGGCTAAGGGGGCCTGGGGGTCCTGGGTGGCAGCAAGTTGAGCAGAGGCCAGCAGGGTGCCCGGGCAGCGGCCAAGGCCAAGGGCAGGCAGGGCTGTAGGAGCAGGAGCAGAGCCCGTGCTCCGAGGGAAGGGATGACCTGCCTTTTCCTGGGCACTTGTGAGACCACGTCTGGAGCACTGTGCCCAACTTCGTCTCCCGGCCCTCCTACAAGACAGACGTTGGTGGCAAGGAGTGAGCTCGTTGGAGAGCTACTAGGATGGTCAAGCCAGGAGAAGGGAAGGCTGGGGACCTAATAGAAGTCCTTCAGCCTCTCCAAGGAGGTAATCAAGAAGACCCAGTCAATCTCTTTACAGGGGTACATGGTGTGAGGATGAAAGATGATGGGTATAAAAGAAGAGGTGGGGAATTCTAACTGGTTATGAGGACAAACTTTTTCACTTTTGGGATAGCGAAACGTAGGAACAGACTGCCCAGCAGGACTGTGCTGTCCCCATCCTCAGTGGTTTACAAGCTATGAGTAAGTTAATTCCTGAGTAATCTGATCTAATCTCATACCTGGTTCTGCCTTAAGATAGAGGTGGGACCAGAGAGTCCTAAAATCCCTTCCAGCCTGGATTTTCTTCTGATGCTGTGAAATGTGATCATTTCTAACAAAATATTCTTTAATCCTTGTAAATACATCTAGAAAAAAAAATACAAAAATGCTTATACGCTTCGTTAGAACTTAGTCTTCAGTTCTTTCAGCAGAAATGTCCTTGAGAAATGTCAATAAAGACACTGCTTAAGTCCAGTTAGGCTCTCAAAACAGAGCTAAGTTGCATTTCAATGACCGATATGTGCTGAGATAAAATGAATTATTTATACATTACATTTCTGTTACATGTAGCAAAAAATGTTGCTTCAGAAAAAAAAAATGTTTTTAAAAACCAAAGTTGCTGAGCTTGCTATTACTTTTTTATTTTAAAATGGTACTTTGAAATCTTTAAAGGACTTTTAGAAGTGCAGAGGCTTCTGATAAATACATCTAATATAAATACATCAAATGGTCTAGTTCTGGAATGAAAGACAGAATCAGCAATAAGAGAACCCTCCCGTGGACAGGAGGGCTCCTTCAGACCGGGTGGTCGGGCAAGAGCCCAAGTTTGTCCTCAGCAGTTAATGCAGCGAGCTCGTAAGAGGAAGTGTCGATGCGTTTCCCAACAGGACGCTGCACCCAGAAACACGATCGGTGATTACACAAAGGGGACAACTGTGGCATTCAAGTTCGTCTCTGGTTTTCATACGGTCTTGAGTTTCCACCAAGACTCTTTAAACTAGCATGCCTGTTTACCATATATGCCTGCAAAAAAAAAAAAAAAAAAAAAAAACATGTAAAAATCTCCCATTTTAGAGGAGCAATAATTTCCTGATGCAAATGATAACAAAATAAAGCATTGTTATGTCTGGAACAGAGTGTACTGAGAATAATAAATCTCTTCTGTGGTGGATCAATTTCCTGTTCGTTTTACCTTTTGTGTTAGGACCTGACTTGTATAAATATGAATATTTGGTTGAAATCACATTTCCAGGAATCATGTCATAACAGGCAGGAAAGCAATTGGACTATATTTTGCAAGTTAGTCATTCTGACTCATGTGGATGGTATTCTCATTATTGAATGTATATGTAAATATTTCCATTAACAGTAAGCTGTTGTACCACGATGCGTTCACGTAAAAAAGTGCATCAAGAAGATATACTCCATGGTAATGTGGGTACCACTTGTTTCCAGCAGTAACAAGAATATAGTAAAGATTTTCACTTCATTTACTGTTTCTGACCCTAAAATTTTAAGCCAGTCTGTCATCAGCCTCTCTTTATCCCTTATTGCAACTTGTAAATCTATGATAGTTTCATCTTCAATGCTCTGTTCTGTCTTAACAGCAGATGCTTAACCTTTGTTCTGGATGACTATTCAGTGTCTAATTAGCTTGGTCTTTAAAACCAAAAAAATGCTCCATCAAGCATGTTATAAAATCTTTCCTACTCCCTTATCATTCTTTCTCCCTGGCTTCTTCATTTTAGTGTCTGAAATTATTCTGTGTTACTCCCTCTTTTTCTCCTTTGCAGAATCCATTCTGATCTCCTGGCTACCACAATTTTCTTCATTACTTTATTATACATCCACTTCCATGACTATGTTTTCCTGCAATTACAATATTGGGGCTTTTTTTGTTGCTGACTTTTTGTGATTGAGCATCAGGCTTGTCATCTGAAAGCTCCTCTAATTGCTAGCCCTTCCCAAGTGCTTCATTTGCTCCCTAATTTTGTTGACTACCTTTTCAGTAACGCAGAGAGTTCCTACTTATTCGTATTTAACTTGTTCCAAAACCTTTTCACTTTGAAATCTATTATATGTGTTATATCAAAGTTACTGTTACTCGGATAACCCCTTGTCTTTCGCATTCTGTGGTCTGAGCAGCATGTTTCCTCGCTGCCATTCGTGTGACTTAACGGGGAGCAGTTGTTCTAGTGGTCCACCCACCATTCCTTGGACATTCCTATTTTATTTTATTATTTTATTCCATCCTGGTGCTTTTGAGACACTCATGTTTGTGAGTTAGAGGGCAGAATCCCAGATCTCGGTCCAGCACCAAGTCATACCCTGGTTCTCTTATTTTTTTTTTCCAAGACAAAAGCCTTGAACTAGCAAAACCCCAGCTTTCCCTCTGTTGCAATCTGAAATTAGGTTTCGTTTTCTTGACATGCCACGTATCACAGCAGTGTCCAAGCCGCTGTTTGGCTTTGTGCTGTTGCCATGTTTATAGAGGCTTTAGAAGGGAAGCATGGGATTGAGAAGCAAGATAAACAAAAGTTCAGGCCTTGCCAAAGGCATACTGATTTTTTTAATGTGGACAAGGAGAGGTCATCCATTTTCAGGTTCAGGAACTTCTGTGACTAGATTTATGCCTATCATGGAAGTCTTGTGTGTATTTCAGAGAGGAATCTGTTTATTTTATTCTTGTGCATATACAGGAAGGAAAAAGGAAACCTGGCGTCCTCATCTGGCCTTGGTCAGTTCTCATATACTTTGTGTTCTCTGTTCAGTACGTATATAAAATGCTGTTTCTGTTTGCTGATAGCTTTTGTTTCCCTATTCTATTTTTAACTATGTCTTTCCCGATAGATTATTTTCAGCCTCTCCTGCTGAATTATAAAGTCTCTTACTAAAAAGAAATGTATCAAAGGTTGATTACAGCGATCAACTGGATCTGAAACTAGAGAACAGCTGAATTCGTCTTCCTTCACCCTTCGGCTCGGCTCAGTTCATGGATACGTGGTGGTGGTCCCATCTTGATCCAAGTGCACGTTAAATCCTTTGCTCCAGCTGCTGCTGCAGTAGCCCAAGAAGTTGATTTGCTCTGGAAGCTCTTCTGACGTGTTGCTTCTGTAGTCCCTTTAATGAGTCTGTAGTGCAGAAAAGCAAAATAACGAAACTTTGTGTCAAAGAAAACTGTTCCATTCCTTAGATAATAATCTAAATGTGCTCTGTTCTGCTAGATCATCTTTAGAGCTATTTGAATCCTATCTAAACAGTGCAATAACAACCGATACCGTATCAGAAAAGCAGGTCTCCCGTTGGATTTTCCTTTGATCGCTCTCACTGCTGTTGTGCCGTGAGACGAGACGTGTCGTGCAGTTGTGCCTGGGGAGTTGCTCTTTCTTGTATCCAGCATATAGTTCAGCGAAGGTCACATGCAAAGAGGTATTGAGTCACCTTCATTTGGGATTTGTGACTACTTAGCTTCTTTCTAGGTGCTTTTTCTGTGCTTACAGCAAAGTTTTCTCAGTTTTTCAGCACTGATAATCAATTTCTTGGTCAGTCCAAAGCTATTCTTTTTTTTTTTTTCCTGCATTTTAACACAAAAACATCTGTAGTCTTCTGTAGTACATTTCTTATTTGGTTCATAACTGAATGCTTGGCAAAACCAGTAATTTCAGTAGCACGAACAATGATAAAGAAACCATCAGAAACTAGCGATGTGGTAGTTATTTTGCATGAAAGAATTAGTGAGCACAGGAGCGAAAGAGAACACTCATCTAATATCTGCTTTGTGCTGCTGCAAGTCATCCTAGTTTGTACTGCTCCCACCCCCTGAAATATTGTTATTCTGCTGCTATCTTGTTTCCTCGGTTGTTTTTTCTTTCCCTGTGCATAATTATCTCATCGTATCCTGGATTCCATCTCTGCTCTTTCTTGCATGCAGAACATGTTTCCCGCAATCTGTTCTCTTCTCCCTGAGTGTCTTTCTTAAAGGAATCAGTTTACATTGACACTGAGTAGACAGTAGGAGAGTCCTGCTGGGTGCCCTCGCTATAACCTGATTTCCTCCCTATTTGTTCCATGGGAAATGGTTACCTGCAGCGTTTAAACACACTTTCAGACTGCTGATTCAAAACTAAACAACTTAAAAAGCATACAGAAATGAGATCTGCGGGATCATTTGGAACATTAAGGCATTCGCTCAAAGCCTTTTCAGACAACAGTAGTCTTAGTTATTCGTACAGAGTGGCAGAAAGTTTGGAACAGAGAAATGAAATTCTTGATTTACCTCGTCATGCCTTAGAGTTGCTTGTGTGTGTGTATTAAAATCAAATTAATTATACCTCTGTCTCCTGCCAGTTCTGTTTTGTCAAGCGTCAGTATGTTGTGCTTGACCAGATGGTTCCAAATATTGGCCTCGACTCTTTCTCGGGAGCTGGACATCTCAGTGGTTTTCACAGGAACTGTGGAGCTGTTGACAGTTTTGGGTCTAGCTCAGGTAGGCAAAAGTCAATTGTATATTAAAAAAAAAGAAAACACCACTAACTGGCATTTAGCAGCCTGTGTGGAATGATCCTGGGCTTTCATAGGCGATCCTGACAAAGCTGTATTCACAAACCGTTACTGCTGATATTCATCTGCATTTACATTAACAGTCACTCCGGGAATTTTTTTGCAAACACGAGTGTGTTGTCTTGTGGCCTTTGGAATAATGGTTAGTTCCTCCCACCAAAGGACAGGGCTGTACCGCAGGGCTAGAAGAAACTACCTGTGTTCAGTTTATAATTTAGTTTTAGATTTTGAAATACCTCAGGGCGAGAGGTATCTTATACATATGAAACGCTGTGTGCTGCTTTGAGGCTTACTGCAGCTGGTAGACCATGGGAACCTCCAGAAAATTAGTAGAATTCGGTTAGCCAGCTATACAAGGTTTAGAAAGGTGTCACTCGTAGCTGGATGAATAGATTGCATGTGCCCACTCCCAGAAGCAATCAGCTCTTCTTGGGATTTGTATTATTTATATTTAATGAACTAATATATTTGCTTGATCAGTGACATTAGGAGTGTGTTCTTTGTGCCGGATGTCAGTACGAATCAGGAATGACTCCGATGAAGAAACCTGTTTTGAATGAGGGATGCGTGTGTTACTGAGACGTGATGCAGTGGAATTTGCAGCTCTGTTTAAATGCTGGAGGATGCAGCATGAGTGGCCGCG
Organism: Crypturellus tataupa; assembly: GCA_034781795.1. NCBI lineage: Eukaryota > Metazoa > Chordata > Aves > Tinamiformes > Tinamidae > Crypturellus > Crypturellus tataupa. The sequence goes on from JAWLRI010000115.1 coordinate 4,916,715, forward strand.
GTCCCCAACGCCAGCTGCCCGGGGGGAGGCGCAGCGGTAGCTCGCTGCAGTGCTGGGGCGCAAGTATTTGCCTGGACGAAGGGTTGACCTGTTTGGCTAGGTGAGGAGCATCCACCTTTACCCAACGCATTGTTACTCCTTTCCTTCAAGAAAGATATTTATCAAGACAGATGGTCTGTTTAATCCACCCGCTTCTCAGCATCCTGACATTCCAGCACCTTGCACTGATTCTCATGCATATTCTTTTTGCTCCTTCGGTCCTGATCCTCATGCCCATCTGGCACCCAGCCCTGAGCTGCGGTACCATTTGCATGTGTGGCCCACTGACACTGCTGTGCTCTTCTGAAGCACTTCATCAAGTCAACATGGAGCGTACTGGAAGCAGCACAAAGGAGCTTGCCTACCTCGTGCTTTGCAGCAAATGCCTCCCACTAGGTCTTATTAGCTTGAAGTCAGTTGCTGCTCACAACACGTGCGCTCTCATCCCTCTGCAAAGAGCTGTGCAGACACCTCTTCACTCTGGTTGCATGGCGGGGTATTTAGGTGTAAAACTGTGGAGCTCTGTGGTGTCACTTGGCACAGCTCTTCACCCCCATGAAGGCTTCCAACTCTAATTACGCACACTCAGGCTCGAGACCACTCAGCAAAATGAAAGAACCAGGAAACAAAACAGAGATCATGTGAAGAGAGTATCCCTGCTTTTCCCTCTCTTTTTATTCAATCTATTACATTTTTATTTTTTTCAGAGGCTCTACCAAATTTTGTTGCTCTGATGCTATCCCAAATTTTAGCCCTTGCTCTGCTTTTACTGTAAATGAAATTCTTTCTTTCAGAGAACTGAGCTTCTGCAAGGAATTTTTGTGGTGTTAGGAGAACTGCAGGGGGAAAGATTTTGTGCAACTGTTCTCTACCTTTCTTGCACTGTGACAGGCAGGCAAACCTTCCCTTACAAAAACTACCCTTTCAGGTAAACTCCACAATAAACAGTTTGTTCTATGTAGGGAATGCTAGTGCAAATGCCTGTTGAGAGTGTTCTGGGCAGACTTGGCATCTAAGACCTGTTGGACATTTTGCATCCGCTGCCTTTATGCTGGCTCTGGGAGGAACAGGCATATCTATGTCCACTGCCTGGTTTATAACATAGAGAAATTTCAGATTTTTCTGATTCGTGTACATTCAAGGAAAAATATGTTGTTGTTATAATGTATAGCAGAAATAGCTGCATTATCAGACTATCATTGCTTGCCTGTTGCAAGGATTTGACGGTTTGGGAACAAATTCCAAATATAAAGAAGAAGCTAAAGAATAATATTGGAACAAAATAAAAGTAAAGAAGAAACTATTTCTACAATTTCTTCTATTTACTTAATTATTAAAATTAGGGACCTCCAATTGCACATTACTAGAATAACCCTATAGAGAACATCACAGAAAGATTTATAAGAATTTTTCTGTTTAGGGATAATTGTGCATCTAGACTGAGTTTTTTATACGCGCCTTGGATTCCATATAACTGTCCTAACGTATGTTATTTACAGGATTGGGCCGTTTGTGGTCTGTTGCAGTGATTCGGGTGGATCCTTCCAAGTGATACCCACGTTGGTCACTCGGACTTTGTAAAGCATTCATGGTGGGGTAATGTACCTCTGTGATAGATAAATAAATGTGAATGTACCGTAATGAGGGGCAAGGAAGGTGGGAAGTGGTGGTTGCAGGCAGACTGCCTGCCAAAAGAGACTGAGGACAAAGTACTCTTCACTGGTAAAAAAAGGAGAATAATCCAGAATTCTGCGCGGTGGTTTATTGCCTGTGACTTTTATATGGGTATTCATATGGATTCAGTTGCACTTGGGAAATTCTCTTTAAAGTCAAGCTGTATTTTTGCCTTGGGAAGCCAAACTGGCAGAACATTCTGCAGAGCAGAGGCATGCAAAGTGTAATAACTAATCAGATATTTATTAGATTTTAAAAATTCCTTATTGTTATCATTATTTTCCTTGGACCTTTGAAGACAAATAGTTTCTATATTGCTAAACTTCATTCTGTTTTGATACAGAGCAATTCATTCCTGAGATGCTGATAGTCATTTATTTTACCTAGAAGAGTAATAAGGCATTGTACCACAAAATAGACTAGACATAAACAGGATTTAAAATAAACCAAATAAAAAAGTGTTTGAGTCAGACCTAGAAGAAATGAAAATGAATTCTCTGTATCCGCAATATAAAAGGGAAAGATTTCCCTGATATTCCTGGACTGGAAAATTACCATCCTTTAGAAGTCAGTCGGCTCTGGCCCTTGCTCACCCTGCCTCTACTACTCCAGTTTAGATCCACATCCTACAGGATGCGCAGGCTAGTGCAAAGCTGCACATACCGGTCCCAACAGTTTCCCTTTGAGCGTACTAAAAGTACACAGGATGCACAGATGAAATGCCAGGACTAAACTTTGAAAGTCACAAATGGGAATAAATAAAAATAAAGCCTAGCATCAAACATAAATAAAATAATAGACAAAAATAAGTAAAAATAGACTTCAAAAATGTGTCAGATAATGCTCCAGTGTTACGCAGTTATCTAGGGATCTAACACATCTTGACAGAGTGTATCAGTCTATGTATACAAACATTCTATTAAAACAAAATATATCACTTTTTAAAACATGCTATGCATTCTGTTCCCCGAAGAACCCTTTGAGAAAGATGTTCACTGAATTTCTGTGCAAGTTGATGAATGATTGGAGGTAACAAAGCAGAAAGATAATTTTCAACAGGTTAGGCTTAGTTTGATCAACACTGCACTCCAGTACACTGCTTCTGCAACAACGCATCTATCTTCATATGTCAAACACATGCATTTTTATGTATTATAAAGGAAAATGCCGGATGGTGGGTTTAATGAGGTGTTGTATTACTGTTTCTATATGTTGGTTTTTTTTTTTTCCTCCCCTGTGAAAATCACAGGGAAGAAACTTAGGAAATTGCCCATTTGTGGACACTGATTTTAGGCATTGTAAACAGACCCCAAGGCACGTCTTAATGAAGGGAAGAGGTATCAACTATCAAGCAGGGGAATATCCTGCCTTGTCAGGCATTGACAAGTGAAATAGCCGTTTCCCTGTGTTTGTCTCAACACGTTGGTACTGTATATAATAAGTACACTTTTGACGCTAGTGTGAATAAGTCCCTAAGAGACAAAATGAGAGCTTAAATGCTGTTCATCATCACGTGCTTCGTGTTTGAGTTCTCCGTGACTGTACACGCACCAGCTCTCGTGCCTCTGAGCCTGAGCTCTGCTGAAACACTGCACCAAACACCCCAACTCCTCCTCGTTTTCCTTCCGAAAGTGCCGGTGGGAGCAGGGGAGCCTCCCCGGTTCATGGAGCTGGACCTCGGGCTGGGCACTGTCACATGCGAGATCAGCAGCCGGGGCTTGAGAAGTACTAAGGAAAGGTATCTCAAATAGCCTTCAGCTCTAACTGATGAAATACCCAGTTGTCTGCTATTTCAGCACCAAAGCAATCATAACAGTTGGTGGAAACAGTTTGATTTGGTGCTGAGATGACGGGGGCGACGTACCTGAGAAATAACCATTTCTCAGATGAGAAATAGTAGCTGAGTGAGTTAAAGAAACACCTTGAGCCCATTCAGGTCTGCAGTTGCTGCAATCAGGGTACTGCGGTGTGCAGTGGAAACAAGCTTTTAGGACGGAATTACCGCTAGATCGGTAATTCTAGTGATGAATCTGTTCAAGAGTCTCTATGCTGCCTGCAAAACACCGGCGATTGATTGCAAGTGGACTAGGCTGAGAATGTTTCTCGTAAATACTAAAATACTGTCTGCTGAAGTTCAAGGTAGTGCAGGGCTGCTTGTAACGGTGTGGTTCTGATTGCCCTTTTCCTTAGATAAATTAGCCCCTCTAAAAGCATTAAAAAATACAAAGTTTTGGGAAGAGATGTACAGACTGGCGTCCAAAAGCTCGGGTGCATATTTGACCTTTAGAACTTCCTCCTCCGTTTAGCTCGTGATCTGGGTGATTATCTCCTCAGAGCTTGTTTAATGTAATCCCACGGTCTGTAGCAGCTGCTATAGATGCATTTCCCCAGTGTTAATTTTATTGTATAAAATAAGCTCTGGCAAGGTGGCGACTACTTAATTGAACTATATAACCCTTTCTGGAATTTGTGACTCCAAGCCACTGAGCAATATAATTCATCTCAGACTTTTTATTAAAGTCCTCAGTGAAATTGTACAGCTATAGTGGTGTATTAGAATGCAGAGAGCACTGCGTGTAACCAAGAAAGCCACCTCTCCAGTGGGCCTTTAATAAAATAAATGTTTTCTGATGGCGCAGTACTTATTTTTAGCTTATTCTTGTTTCAGTTCAGAAATATTGCATCTAGAACAAGCCAGAGAGCTATAAAATGTAGTTGGGCATAGAAGAAAGAGGAGTAGAAGGGAAAATGTCATGAACAAATTTAAATGTTAAAGTAAAAATTTTGAAATCAGTGTGATTGTTGCATAGCATGACATTGTGATCAGTAGCGTACAGTGGAAATACTGAATATAGAAAGAATAAACTACCTAACAGCATGCCCCTGAACCATTTGTTATTTCCTAATTAAAGCTTGTGAAAGGCCAGTTTATAGACAATTATAATAAGCTCAGTGTGGGAGACGTCAGGGTGTAAATCAGGCTCGCAGCAGCAGTGGAGCTTTAAACATCTCTAATGGCGAGTGGTGGTAGGTAGATGATATAAAAAGACTGTTTTGACAACATGATTGATTGAGATCTTGAAATACATAAGCAAACAAAAAGTGTGAATTCAGCAGGAAACCAAAGTGCATACTGTACAGCATCTGAAGAATGAAGGAAGGGAAGAGAGACTGGAGGCCAAGAGGGTTTAAAGCCTTATTGAAAGACAAGAAGTCTTATTTAAGCAAACAAGTTCCTACTACTCAGGTCAGGATTGTCTTAAAAATATAAAAGCAGCTGTATTAAATGATGCACCGTGTATTTGGAGGTGTTGTGGCCTCTCTCCGGTGCTCGGTTATGAGTACTCGCCACTGGGGTGGACCTCGTCGGCTGTTCTGCTGCTCTTGCTTTACTGCGCGTGTTTTAGTATTTCCTAAGTCGTCTGTTTTCTCTGCGTGCGTCTCCTTTCCCTGGTGCCAGCTCTAACCTCTGTCTCGTGCCAGGGCATGTGCGAACCTGAGGGGGTCCTGGCGTGCGTGTTTGGGAGGCCGTGCCGGTGTTACCAATATTACTTATTCGCATCTAACTCTTCACAACATGTGCACGCGGAGGTAGGGCTTTCAGATGCATCCATTTTTGGCCAAGCTGAGTTTTCCAGTTGATTAAAACAGCAGCACAAATAGGTCAATGTTAAGTGCTTTTTCCTATCCTCTGTTCTGTGGAGACATGTCCAGGTAATCCTGGGGCAGGTGGCTCGGTTCAGCTCGTAAATCCAGCGTCACGAGGGTCACGGGTGAGAGCAGGACACCCAGATTGCTTCCAGGGCGTTTGACCTCTGGAAGGTCTAGGAGTGGGCTCAGCCGGAGTCATTGGGTGCTCTGCCCCCTTCTCTCCTGTGGAAGTTGAGCAAAATACCTGTGTGAGCAGTAGGAGAACCTCAGTCACCCCAGCTAAGCAGGGCTGATTCTGTCTAGGCTGCTGTGTTCTCTTGTTCTCTGCTTGCAGCTTTAGTAGTTGTTTTCCCTTTATATTGCAAATAACCTTACTGGAGCCTGTCATTCCTGCCTTTGCTCGCCAGGTCACTGGAATAGCTTAGGAAGGAAGGTCTCCCCCAGAGATCATGGATGAAACTGGGAACATGCTTCTCGCTACACTTGCACAGGGCCTGGCGCAGGTAGGGTACTAAAAAGTATCATTTCCACAGGGTATAGAAATGGGTATATATCGCTGGTGGATGTCAGGGAGTTTTATCACTTCTCTGCTGTGTCAAGCGCAAACTGCCGCTAGGCTTCTTGTCATACGTTTTGCTTGACACTGAGTTTTGTGTTCTCCACTTTGCCCAAACCTTCCCCATCTCTTTTGAACCTTCTACTAATGTAGAAAAAAAAATCGGAGATCAAAGGGGGAGTTTATTCCACCCCCTTCCACAGCAGTGCACTATTGAGATGTTCATGGTAGGTAGATGGGGTGAGTTGGTTTTGCCTTTCACAGATGCGGGTGCACATAAAAATTAACAAGCAGGTACTGCCCGTTGTGACCAGCCGTGCGCTGGCTCCTGCAACCCGACAGTCCGAGGCAGCTTTGCACACCCAGAACACCAGGAGAGAACACAGGAAATGATATTTTCTTTTTCCCTTTGTAGCTATTTTTCTGTGCTGTGTTTTCCTAGTATACACCCATACATCAAAGTGGCACCACTGTAGCACTTGCATCACCCTCCGTTTGCTGCAGAGCCCTGCACGGCCTCCGTGGAGGGGAGCAGGGCCGGCACGAACGTGCCAGGCGGCAGGAGAGGGGCCAAGGACGGAGCAGCATGGGGAGGGTCCAAACCTCACACCAGCCAGTGACCTTGCACACCCTGTTGCTAAATGAAGTCACCTGGTTTCTATTTCTAACTATTAACACCATTTTCTGCTCTTTCTTTGCAAATCTCTCCGCACCCTTGTCTGCATCTCAGTAGCTCTGGCAAAGGCAGCTGGTCAAAGCATTGCTAGAAGATACAGAGACTCCGAGTACAAAAGGGAGCAGGGGGCTGTCTGGCTGCTTTGGAAGGGACTCTCTTAGTTCTAGATTAAAACCTGTCAAATACTTCCCACTGTTTTACGCATTGGCTGACACAGCTTTCTACATACCTTGAGCTATTGTTGTTTGGATCTGTAGTTGAATCTGTTAAGCTGCTGAACTTAGTAAAAAGAGGGAACTATGTTGCTGAAAGCTGATAACTCCATTTAAACTCCTGTGAGATAATGGCCATGGGTGGCTTGAAGCACCACCAAGGTCCTTCAGATACAGATAATGGCAGGAAAACAGGTTTTTCATTAAATACAGCAACTAGCTTTTCAAGAGAGAGGTCTCTTTCATGCTGTGTCATTGCTATTATTAAGGGTTTGACTATCCTGCACAGTCTATGCAGGATATAATCTCTTGGTGGAGAAATGTTCTCTCTCTGCTTGTGCTATCGCAGTGCTCATCCAAGATTTTTTCTTTCTACCTCCTGTTCTTCTGCCATTGCTTGCCAGCATTTGTAAATACGTGTTATCAGCTGAACCTCTCCAAATTTGCCTGCAATGCGCATCTTTCTTTTCCAAAGGTCTCTATTTAATATGAGCTGCACTCCAATCATTTCTAGCACCTGTTCGCTGGTTGCATGGTGCATCAGCAGCAATTTTAGAGTTCTTCAGCAGCGTGACAGCTTGAAATTGGCATTTCTTTATGAACACTGGGTGCACTGAAATCATGTTAGTGTACTTGTCATTTTTCTTTGTACTCAGACATTAGATATATTTTTGTGAGTTGAGATGGGTGGTGAGCAGTTTTTCACAAAATGCGAAGAGGTCCTTTGCACAGGGCATGTGTCAAGGGGTATCCATAGCAGGCAGAATGCTTTTGAAGTGCTAGATACGGACACTTCATCTGAGCACACAGATGATGCCACGTGAAGGACTTTTTAAAGCGCTTAACTTCATTATAAAAAGTGGAATAACATTATCTTTAGTAGTAGGGATTGAGAGCAAATAATGATTTTGGTTTAATATATATAGCGCTAAGAGAGATTTTCACTCTAAACTAAAAAGGTATAAATATGTGATGTGCATCTACTCAGCAGAGACAGCATTCAAATGATTTAATTATTTTGACGTGCCCCATTAAAAGTATTTTAATACAATTAGATGAGTGAAGTGTGTATGTTGTGTGTGTGATTTCAGAGATGGTTACGTACCACCATCTCTGTGGTTTAGACAGCTCAAAGCTTCAGGAAGTAGATTTATACCTAAATGTTCACTGACACATTCTCGATAATTTTGGAAGGCTTTTTGTTTGCTTTCAACCGTTTGTATTTGAGTGATTTGAAGAAAGAGACCCTAACAAAGCCTATGAGCATGTTGTATTACTCTGCAATATCCCTGCCAAGGGTCCCAGGGATTTTCTCCCTATGTAGGAGCTTGGATAACTGGAGAATTTGCAGCGATGGGGCAGGCATGAAAATGGGACTGGTTGGGAGGACAGGCATGAGATTCAGCTGCCCACTTATCAGAATGGTGTGAATTTTTCAGTATGTATTTTTCAAAGGGGTGTTTTAAGAACTAGCTAAATGGCAGAGATCTCAGGAGTTGGGTTTGTTCAGGAGGGACGATGCTCCCTGCCTGCAGCAGAACACGGGGCGGCTGCGGAGCTCTGCGCTGCAACGAAGGAGGAAACACCGAGGAGCCGGTACCGCTGCGGCTGCTCGTTCGGGGGTGCCGAGTGAACGAGGGGCTTTGATGGGGACGCTCAGTGTTTGTCCTGCCTTTGTGTCAGCAGCAAACCAGCAGCAGGGTGACCTCCTTTCCTACTTATAGGGTTGAAATTTTGGCTATCCATATAGTAACTGTGGCAAATCTAGACTACTTCTAGACTTTGTAGTTTCCCTTTTTGTAAATAGGGGATAATAAATTCTAACATGATACTTTCAGCTCTTCACTGATTTTTAGAAGTAATGACTAAAAATAAAAATCATAAATATTCTTCATAATACTGCTATCAAATAATTTTTTGCTTCCATTCTATAGAAGACATGATAAAGAATCAGAAAATGAATTGTGGGGAAAAAAGGGCTTTTGAAGATTGGCTAAGCAATGAAAGATTAATCAGTGTGGCTATAATGAGATTAAGATGCATTATACAGTTTGAGTTTATTTTTTTGGAAAAGTTTTCAGACTTCTATATTTATACTTTGACTAATGCAACAGTGCCCTGGTCTGTAAGTGGAATATAAAGTCCTATAGAATAAAAATACTGCCTAAAAATACTGATAATTTAAATTAACTTTTATTGCATTAGATTATTACACAATCACCAGTTATTTTAGGGTATGAATTAATAGATCTCTCATTTTCAGGTTTCTCTAAAACAGCCACGCAGAGTCCAAGACAAGACAGCAGAACTTCATTTGTTCCATAAGGGCACCATTCTGGTCTTCATTAACAGGCCATTCTGCCGGAGCACTGATAATGGCAGAACAATTTCTGCTCTTTGCTGTTGAATCTTGCTGCCTTCAGCCCTCGCCTCATTTCTGTGACGTCAATGACGTAGCCAGGACTCATGCAGTTAAATCCTAAATAACCTTTTTTTTTTTTTTTTCCCCAATCCGGTTTCTTGAACTCTCCCTTTGAACACGTCTGGTATTTGCTGCTATGTGAACATTGGCATCCTTAGAGCCGATCTTATCACCTACTTCCTCTAGCTTTATCTCTGCAGTGGTGACACAGTTCTTCCTTGCCTGGCTGCCTCTCTCCTGCAAATATTATGTTAACGCTGACATTTGCGGTGGCTTGTTTTTCTTTTCTCCATTCCATTCGTATCTCCCCCTGGATCTCCGTGTTGACTTAGTTACCCTCCTGCAACGTGAGCCTCCTTTGTCACCCTGTGGATGTCCAGAAATCATCCCGTTGCTGTTGCCGGGGCTCTTTCCTCCCCGCTTCCACGGAGTCCTCAGCACTGTTTGCCCGTGAAAACCGCCCCTCGTTCTCCAGTGCGTTTCCTGTCCTGTGGTATTTGAGCTGCTCAGCTCCGTTCCAAAGACGATCTTTATTTCTTTGTCTTCATCAGTTGCTGAGGTTAATTAGCCAGTATCTGGAATGATCTTTCTTTTTTTGTCTACTGAATAACTTCTGTGCTTTTCATTAAATTCTGCCTAGAAAATCCTGGGTGCTTTCAACTCAATGAGGAAACTCAAGTGGCTCTAGGATTGTACAATTCTCCAAACAGTCTCTCTTGCCTTCCCTGATCAGTAGCCTAGACAGCGCCACTGAAGCCGTTGTCCATTATCTAGTTGCTCATTTTTTCTTTATGTGCAGTAGTTCATAAGGACTTTGAGGAGGAGTTTCCATTTCAGTCTATGTATGTAGAGTGAATACACAGTGTTAAGTAAATTGTATTTCATCATGGAAATAGATTTTAAACACTAAGGAAAAAGTTGCTTAATTGTGTTATTTTGACACTTAAATGGACACAAACTGGGGAGAATGAAAAACAGAAGGAAAATATATATGATTTAACATTAATATTTTACTGTAAGAGAAGTAAATATCCTAAGGAAATAATGAAAACAAGTTGCTGCTTCCAGATGATAGTTAAAGTTTGATGAAATAATAATAAAAATTTAATTTTGCAGTTGAATGAAAACACTCCACACGTTGTTAAATATGCCTAAATTTAAATTCAGTTTTGTTGGTTCTCTCTCTGAGCCAACTCCTGCTTGTAGGGTTCAATTGGCTACAAATAAAGATCAAGACATTCCGTTCTTTGTGGTTATATGTAATCTATATGACACAATTTTTCTTTTAGATTTTACTGCTGTCCAAGCTCACTGAGGACAAGGCAGAATTAAATACCTAGGCAGTAAATTCACATGTTAGGAGCATTTGTATATGGAATAAATAAATTTTATTTAAATATTTTGAGATGCAATGCTGATTCTTTTGGAGAGCTAACTGGTGAGTTTAGGACTGTCATGAGCATGGAGCAGAAGCCTTCTGGATCTTAGAGGATTGTTTTATATTTCTGTCTTATTTGTATTTTTCCATCTGCTGGTGCAGCTGACAGTGGAGCTGAATGACACTCTTGCACTTTGTGTTCTGCATCTGCTCCCAAAACTGTGTTTATCTCCAACCCTTTTTGTTCTGCGCCATTCCTCACTCTGTCTGTTCTGCACACTCCTGATCTCTCCTCTGTTTATCATTCCTTGCACTCTAGTGTATATTATCATGTATAGGATCCTTCCTGAGTTCATTCTTCACGTGTGCTGAGATTTTTACAACTGTCCTTCTGCAGTCTTTTGGAACAGACTCACTTAGTGCCCTGGACCTTTTATTAAAACTTATCTTTTATTTCTGTTTCCTTGAAGCCATCATTATTCCTTCTGAAAAGCTCATTTCTGCAGCAAGTGCCATTTGTTTTTGTCTAGCACCCAGGTCATTCTCTCTCTGTCGGCCGTCGTCATCTCTCTCTCTCTGTCAGTACTCATGATAAATTCATGATTACTCCTCCTTTTGATAAATTTCTCATCTGCCTACCCTTTTGTTTTGCATATCATGCATATCATTTCATTTTATGTGCCATTGCTACAGGACCTACCGATTTCTGTAGCGTTGCTACAAATCTCTGATGTGCTGACTTGGTGCCATAACTCCTGGTGCTGCAGATGGATGTTTGTTGCAGTGCCCAGCGCGCTTCTGCTTTCTTCCTCGGTGGGAAATGCAGCTTTGCATAACTGGGTAGTTCCTGTCTCAGGTTGTGTTCCTTTCAGTATCTGGGATCGGATCCTCACCTAAAAATCACCCGCCTTGCCTTTGTGGGTGCCCCACATATGCAATCGGAGCCAGGTTGTCCTACTGGCGTGTTGAACAGTGGTTTCATCCCCTCGGAGCCACTCGTGACAGCTACAAGGTGCAGGATCAATGGCTCCTAACACAACTCATGCAGGTCTGTGCCCTGAGTGCTCCCCTGTGCCCATCGTGAGGATAAGGGCGGCGCTGCCCGTATCTTCAGTCCTTTGCCCCCTACATTTTGCTGCAGACCACAGTGGCTCTGAGGGCCCACGGTGGCTCTTGTGCCTAGTGGGGACCCCCAGGTACCTCCAGGCACAGTGTGAGGGACTGAGGCTTCAAGGGCAGCACTGGGGATTTGGGGCATTTGAGCATCTGAGCAGGAGCCGGGGCTTCAAGGCTGCGGAGAGAAAAGCAGCTCCTAAGCGTTCCCTGCAAAGACAGGCAGAGCGTGTGATCACTTTATACTCATTTATGCATGGTGTATCTCTGTACATCTTTGTAAAGAAATCTTCTAAGAAAATAATGCATGTGGCAAAAAGCCAGCCAGGGGAGCAGCCAGAGGAAAAGTAACTGAAGCGCTTTGATTCCCCGGCATGAATATTCTAAGCAGACAGATACATGTTAACTTTACCTGCCACCTTTAGCACGCGTATTTTGTTTAAACTTGGTACTGTGCAGAAAACATTAGATGCTTTTGACATTTCTGCTGCCCACATTACTTTTAACAACTCAGCTGCGGATGCTTTTTCGTAGCCTTGGGGTGTTGTACTTGAGTATGTTCCTTCTTCTCAAGTTTTCTTCGTTTAAACAGGTTTAATGAAACATGTATTTAATTAGCAGCACACTAATGAATAAATACAAACAGATATGCCCCTGTACACAGCCCTAGTGAAGAGGAGTATCAGTATGAATATTAAAAATTAAAGCTAACTTTACAAAAGGCAAATATGTTGAATAAATAATACTGCTACTATTTATGAAGTACACAAAACAAAGAGGGAACCTCCCTTTTCAACGTTAGAGAAACAGAGGAGGGAAAAAAGCAGAGGAGCTGGAAGCATCCACAGTGGAATTTTATTGTTGGCATTTTTTCTCGCTTTCATTCCATCGCTTCAGGGAAATGTCTGGTTCTTTCTATTGCACTCGTGAGTTTGTCAAGCACCACGCGATGCAGCGGGTTGAGGTTTCGGGGCCGGATGGCAGCGAGCGCCGAGGCTGGAGCATTCCCAGCGCCCGGCCCTGCCCCGGGAGCAGCCCTGGCCTCAGCTCTGGGTGTGCTGCTGCCTTTACCCTTGCAGGCGTTTCTGCTCTTCTTAGGAGCCTTCAGACATTTGAGAGTCCTTGACTCTTTACTTGGGCAAAATAAAGGCCCGAGCTCTTTTTTTTTCTTTTGTATCACATTAATTGCCGTGTTCCTGCTGTTTCAGCTATTTTCAGCACTTTCAATTCCTGCCCTAAACAGCATGTGGTGACACTGTGCCCAGAGGGATACTTGATACTGTGTGGTTTTCAGTACAGCTTAATTTCAGTGCAGATCAATTTTTTTCTTCGTTGGGCCAAATTCTGATGCTTTTATCAGGTAAAATCCCTCCTGTAATCTTAATACAGATAAAATAATTACCATTCTGCAGCATTTAGACCATAGTTTCTGAAGTATTTTAGAGCACTCCGGAGGGAAATAAGCAATAGAAATATCAGCTGTTTGTTAGGATTTATGGGAGTAATATCTTATCACATGTATTGGATGCTGAGGTCAGGAGTAATGATAAATGCATAATGCAAGGCCTTGCATAATGCACCCTTAAGTATTTAAAGATATTCCTATGGGATCCTACCCATCCATTCCTCAGTTCATATTCAAAGTGTGTATTTTGTATCACCTTTTTATCTTGAATTTTTAAAAAACCTTGCCTTTCAGGATAATTATGATCTGTATTCTGGCAGCTTGTGTCTAACTCTCTGCCTTGGGGATTTGGCGATATTGAATGAGTAGTGCTGTGGAGCAACAACACATTTTCTCTTAAGATTCAATCGTAAAAATAATATAGAAAAAGCTAGTGATGAAGAGGTAGTCTCACACAAACCTTAAGTATACCATAATTAGAAACAGAAATATTCCTGCTTTCTGAAACAGAAATATATTCAAAACTGAACCCGGCGCTCCTCTGTTAAAAATGCTGTTTGTTGCTTGTTGTTAACAGATAAATGAAAATCTGTGTTTATGGTAGTTACTCGTAACTCTTACATGCGAGCACATCCCCTTTCAGTGTATATTCCCTCACTCCCTATTCCAGCTGCCCCCTTTCATCCATCTCAATGTAGGGATGATAAACCGCTCACGACAGGGATATGGATCAACAGGAGCTAACAGAGGTTGCTCGCACACTAATATTGGAAGGCAATTGAAGCGCCTCGCTCGCGCTGTGGGCAGAGCCGTCACTGCCGTCACTCTGCACATACACAATGAGCTCCAAACTGCATCTCGCTTACATTGATATCCATTTATATACATATATAGCGCAGGTCCTGGGCTTTGCTGACTGCCGCTGTTGTCTGTGGATGCCACGAGGGTTTTTTTCTGGAAACCAGGAGTTGCTGGAATGGGAACGGATGGGCTTCGGAGCAGGGATGCTCTCCATACACAGGCTAAGGGAAGGACACGCCAACACGCAATGTGGCTTGAGCTGCTGGAGAGGCCAAGCCGGCTCTCCCCGTCTGGGCTGCAGGCTAGGAGTCTTTTGACCCTTCCATATTAGGTTTTCTCTCCTTTTAGATGTTTTTCAGACCAATTTTCATTGAAAGGTTGTTAGAAAGTCTTGTAATAGGTGTCCAGAGCACTGTCTTGCTGATTGTCTCCAGCACGAGCAGGGCTGGACCACAGCGAAGACGCAAGGCCCCAGCGGCTCCCGAACGCAACGTGCTGCTGCTGGAGCGTTACCGCCGCGTGGGAGGGCACGGCGCCCTCGAGACGGGGACAGGTCACCCCCGAGGCTGCGTCTTGACCAAGCCACGTCTGCACAGTTAAAAATTCTTGAGATTGCCCGTCCTCTTAATGGACCGAAAGAGTAATTCCATCTTTAAAATGGCACCGAGAAATGATTCAAAGTATGTCTGCCCGCAAGATGGAAATTCTTATTCCGTGTGTTTGCCGAAGTGGTCAGGCTGCCATATGAAAAAAGGAAAGGGGAGTATTTCTTTATTTCTTAGATGTGGTATAGTCAAAGAGTATTCACATAAAAATATATAGGCTGAAAAGAGATATGACAGCAATATTATTCTAAAAGCTCCTTAAAGAACACTGGATGAATCCAGTGATTCAAATGTGAACAACCTTTTTGCATTGGTTGTCCATTAGTCCATCTTTTTCAATGAACCTGAGGATCAGACATAGCAGTGCAGTCTGGACACGCTTCCCCCTCATCTTCCGTTACTAAGCAACTTCAGTGAAATGGAAAGATGAACTCACTGGTATTGATGTGGTGGGTAGGAGCACTCAGAGCTGCAAACCAGCCTGTTGCAGCCTGTGGAAGAGAGAAAAATGATCATTGAGAATAACAAAAAAAAAAAAAAAAATTCCCAATCCAACCAAGCTGTCTGGGATGTGCATTTCTTCGCTATTTCCCTTAGTTCTTATTTAAAAAAATACCCCAAACCCAAAGAGAATTACCATCTATTGGTACTCCAGCTTCCCAGACACCTGAGACAGAGGGAGGATGACAAATTGCCACTTAATGTGTGCGCTGAAGAATGCCCGGGGTAGCAGCCTCTCTCCTGCAGCGCTTACGCCGCCGGCGCGCAGAGATGCTTGCTCCAAATTGTGCTGGCTATTCAGCTTATCTGGTGATCAGAAAAGGGCTTTAGCAGCAGCAAATCACAATTCTAAAAGACCACGATGTGTGGGGAAAGTAATGGGTATTGCTTTCACCGGAGGAGAACGGGAAGGGAAGAGTAAAATGACTCGGTGCAGGACTGGAAACTTTTAAGACGTGGTAGTTTACAGCTCACAAGTCAGCCTGAAAGCCTGGCTAAGAGAATTGGGAGGTAAATACAAGCATTCCCTGCAGTGCTTTATAGTTTCACTTTAGAAGGACTGGGGAGAAACAGAAAGATACTAAATGAATTGAGAACTTTAATCAAAAGGAGTAAAAAAGAGATAAGCTGACTAGAGAAAAAAAATACAGGTTAGCAAACAAAGAACAAAGAGAGTGTTTGAATACAATTACCAAGGAATAAGGAATAGAAATAGGGCACTGATGCAGACGGAGAACAGGGAGGGAAAGTTGAGCAACAAGACAGGGTTTTTTGAAGATCCATATGGAGTCATACAGAAGGTATCGGAGGGAAAAAGGCTGCAGAAGATCAGCTGTCCCTGGGAACCTAATTGAAGTGATGGATGGAAATTGGGTCAGGAAAAATAACAAACCCCTCCTTTTCTTCCTCCCAATTTTCCTTTCCTTTCTTTAATATTTATGTATGTTATTAAAGAAACATTTCCAGAAGGCTCTAAGAGCAGCTCTAAGCTGAAAGTATTCCTGCAGACACTACCTTCCTACGGCAAAACGTTCAACATTTGAGATTGGCTTGCTCTAAATGCAGAAAAAGGGACTCTAAACTGCAAATGACAGTTGGAAGATAGGTCAGAAGAAAGAAACTCAGGTGAATGGCAGTGCACCTGGGGAAATACAGGAGGCGTTTCGCAAGGAGAGTTATCAGAGGGCAAGAGAACAGCAGCGTCTGCCTGCCTGGGTAGGAGGCAGACAGTGCTGCAACCTGCAGCCCACCACGGCCGGGACTCGGCATCGCCAGCAAAGGAGCAGGAGAGCCTAGAACTGGTCCTGTATAGCTCAGGCTCGCACCCTGGGGACGCTCTGCTCATGCTTTGCAACAGGATCTTGGCTTAGCCTGCTGGGGCAGACAAAACTGAACACTGAAGAGTAAGGAGGAGAGTGACAGTCTGTCATTAGAGAAAACGTCCTCCAGGATGGCAGTCAAAAGCTGCTCCCCAGATTCGGTTTGTATCTTGGAGCTGTAGTTTGGCAAACATTTCTTTTGGTGGCAGTACTGGCTTAAGCAGTTCGTCCCCATCTCTGTGCTGTTCTGGCAGTAATGACACTTAACTACTCATGGCTACAGGTAGACACCCAGATTGGTGAAAGGATACAAGTTCAAAGTAATGCAGGGAAGTGTTAATCCGGTGCAGCACGTGGCACCACGAACAATTGTACTGGTCTAGTGTGTGCTGGGAACAGAAGAGGGTTGGAAACCTCAAGGAGAGGGTCTGCTTAAGCTAGCAGTGTCATCACAAAAAAATAAAAAGTGTGTTATGTGCATCCCTGGTCTTTGGTTTGGAAACAGAAATGAAATTTAGTTCATTTAATTCACAAACAGGTGACAGATGGACACAGATGCTCTGGTTTATCTACTGGGCTGGAATAGAGTCATGTTCTAGTATTCGTGCCTTGACAAGGAATAGAGATAGCTAGCTTGAAAATCTGAACTGCAGACTTTGATGTAAATCTTTCCATCACTACTAGACCTTCGGTCATTCCTGGAGTGAAGCAGTTTTTGGGAAATGGCGTTTCTCTCTGCAGAGATTCTGCTGGATGTTTAGGAGTTAAAAATACATATTTCACTGTACATCTCAAGGAAGAAGGTCAAACTACCAGCTGTCATTCCTTCATTTATGCAGAACAGCAGTTCCATATGAACATGCATTTGTGTATATGTCACCTGTAGGCACTGGTTGTAGGTGAGGGCTAGGATGCTGAGAGGAAGAGCTTTGTGTGTCTGAACTCAAGTCATGGAATGAGCGTTGCTCCAAAGGCAGACTTGAGAATCCTTTCCTTTGACACAGGACTTGAATGGTTTCTGAACAAGAAACTCTTGATCATTTTTAGAGTTTTTTCTTCCAGGGAGTTTTACAGCAAAAGGATTTTGTGTATGTGCTCTTTCCGCATAGCTGACCTCTTCCAAATACACATGGTTCACACAGGCAACTCTGCTACACAGTGCAAACAAGTCAATGAAGCCCCAAATACTGGGTACCTTCTAGTGTTGGTACTTTATAATGTGTTTATTGACTTTGAGAAGAAAGAATGTTTTCTTGATCACCAGGGACAAGTGCATCCTTGACACAATGGGGAATTCTCAATTGTGCTTCCTTCTCAGCACAAACTCTTACAATACCGATACTTCACTATTCGGAATCGTGGTCCTAACATACTGCAGAATTATTTCTTAATGTCGTGTTTAGGGGATGGGCACAATGTCTTACAGCAAGTGACTTTGACAGGTGACAATGATTTAGCTTTCGATCCCATGAACTTCGATTGATTCATAAACGCAAGTTCATAACAGCAGAAGGCCCCAAGCATTCAATCCCCCGCTCACAGGGAGGCTTCATTCGCACAGACATTTGGTGCCAGTGGTTAGAGTTACAGCTTACCAGTTTTCACTCAGCCATCTTCGGTCATCCAGGTAAACTAGTGCTAATACCACCAGCAAAAAAACCCAAATTTCTGGCAAAAACAGAAATTCACAGTAATTCCAAAACTAACAACACATAAAAGAGTATGTAAAACAAAAATGTATAAAAGCTACAACAGTCCCCTGAGGCTACTCAGTTTCTAGCTTGGAAAAGAAAAATAGTGAAGATCTAGTAAATAGCAGATTATGCAATTCATTAAAGGCAGTGGGATCGCATTAATCAGGAGAGGTAGCTGTGAAATGTCATCGTTTCAGTGAGAGGGAGTGTGGCCGCTTGTTTGTTTGCTTTTGTTTTTAATCAAACATGCGAAGGTGGGTGAAGAAAACAGATTAAGAGGCAAGAAATGAACAATGCAATTATTAATAGGCGAGCAGCAGGCCCACTCCTCTGGACGAGTCGCAGCCATTCTCTGCAGGTGTCAGATGATCTGATTTAGGCATCCAGTAGATGATTCTTCATTACCACTCTAAATCACCAACCTGCTGAATCAATTAGCTCGCTCATTAGTGGCTTTACCATCATATTCATTTCTCAAAGAGCTTGTATTGCCATTACAGCTCTTTTTAAAGGATATTTATTGCATCTCCCTGCACTGTCGCGTTCAGTCCTTCCTGCACCTGATGGGGAATGGTAGGAGGCTCTCGCTGTCCCTGGTTGGACTCCCCAGCATGCCCGGTTTGCCCTCAAGGCAGCAGGAGGAATTGCTTAGTTTGGGGTAGGATGTGTTCCCTGCCATGTTTGTGTCTTAGGAGCTCATGGAGAGTCATGAATCTTCTCATCTCTGTGGGTTCAGGGTATATTGAGCATATTTTACCTTTCACTGTTGTATTTATTTTCTCAAAGAAGTTATTCTGTATCACAATATATGTGTGGCTTACAAAAAGGCGAACTTTCTATGTTGCTTAGACCCACGTTCTGCCATTCAACCTCCTGAAGCTCCAAGAATTTGTAACTTGGTTTTATTTTTGGATGGCAAATTAAAAATCTGGCATGACGCTCTTGAAACTAGTAATCAGACTCGGACTTGGAGGGGAGAATGGTGTTTGAAAACCTTACCTGTGCTTTACCAGATAGAAACAAGAACAAAATCTCCCCCAGTAACAGAGCGATGTCCTGAGCAGGCTGGATGAGCTGGGTTTGGGGTGAGCAGAGCATCCTTTGGAGGGCTTGTCTGCACCGTCCCATGTCAGCTCGAAGTGGGGCAAAGCTGGCCAAGCACCAACCAGCCGCTGTCTGGAACCTGCTTAGACACTTCAGGGTTTATACTTCTCTGTATAAACCCTGCTTTGCAGGTGCATTTTCCAGTTGATTCAGTCGCTAATGCTGCCGTATGAGTTGCCAGGGTAGAGCTGCCCAGTGTCTGCTGCCTTGGAGCCATGCAGGTCTAATGCTATTGCCTTTACCTGGCCAAAAATGAGAGGGTGTTAGTCAGCTTTACAAGCTCGGTAATAGCTCTGCATTCACCATCAGCACTGCTCTGCCACTTAGATGCATCTTTTGAGTAATTTCACTTCAATCCATGGCCTTATGACAAGAGCAGGGGAGCAGGAGGCCCCTGACCCCCCGGGAAGCTGGTATCGTCCTGTGTACTGCGAGCGTGTTCCTGCCCGAGCGGGAGCGAGCGGCTTCAGCGGGCGGTGTGCCTGAGTGAACAGGACAGAATTGGGCCACCATTTGTAAACAGGAGAGAAATTGAAGGAAACACCTCTTTCAGGTTTCGGAGAGAGATTAGTGTTTGTGATGGACAGGCTTTTGCAAGGTTAGTCTGGCACGTCTCTGCAGACAGCACCATCTTCCCCCTCTGTCCTTTACATTTTCCGTAAGTATTTCAAATGAGTTTGAATGTCTCAGAGGAGCTGAACAGGAGCAAAAAAAACATTCTCCTGCAGATCAGTAATGACTAAAATAGCTTAGATCTGAGAATAAAGAGCAGCCTGTAGTCTGTAACCAGCACTAGCTGACTGCTGCTGGAGCTGGAGTTGGAGCAAGGATAACAAGTATAGCTGGTCATTGCGGGGGGAGCAAGAAATCACCATGCACCAATACGTATTTTCAAGCTCTATTTCAGGATTGTCAAGAGTTTCGCTCTTAGCAGCCTAGGCATGTCTATTGATTTGCATGCTGTGGTTTCTGCTTGACAGATATGCCGTAGATTTTGGAATACTTGCAGCTTAAAAGAGAGCTCATTGCAGCCAAGGAAGGCAATTCAAGAGCGCTGGTCTCGCTTCAGTCTTCTCAGGCACAGTTAGTGTCGCAGGCGGAAGAAAGCGAATTAACGATATCAAACTGATAGGAAGAGAAAGAGTCAAGTGGAGGAGGATATAAGAGAAAAGGAAATAAAATGGGAAATGTGCTGCCGCTGGGAAATGGTTCAGACCCTATCCTGACGCTTTTTGACTGGGTAGGAAGACAGGCAGGATTTGGCCCTTGATTATAATTCCCTCTTCTTGGCAATTTACTGAAGCTTTCAATGAAATTATTTCTCAAAAATAGAGATGTGTGTGTCAGTGTAAACACTGTGATCAGTTAAATGCTAACTAGCATAGGTCTGTGAAGTCTCGTTCGTTAATCTTTCAGGCTGTATGTGAGAGGCAGCTTTTGAAGTGCAAAGCGTTACCATCATCATTATACGTTCAGGAATCGGGTTTTGTGCCTCATTCCAACGTGAGAGCTTCGCAGCGGCTCCCCAGCTCTGCTGCCCACCCTGCCCATGTGAAAGGGCCCCCAAATCCCCTTGGGAATACCTTCGGATTCCCTCCACAGTCTGCACTCCAGCTGCTATGGCGCCTGCTCTGTTGGGGTCTGCTTTTGGTGTCATCTAGGCTCTATCTGATTTTTTGAGGGATGCTCAGGAGAAACCCCTCTGGTTAATGTTATGTAGATGTATTTTAATAGAATCCCCTTCATCCAGGGTACTCGCATGTGAACAACAGGGGATTGCGCTTGGCAGATCCATAGAAAGTTGCATCGAGCCCTGTGGTCGGCTGGGCTCCCGCAGCGCCCGGGAGCTGAGCGGTACCAAGCCGGGCTCAGCAGTGGGTGCCATAAACGCGCCTCGTCCTGGGCATCACCGCTTGCTATCAGGCATTTTAAAGGTCTCTCGCGTTACCGTTCGCTTCAGCACAACGCACACATGCGCGAGTCAAAAAGCAGATGTCACTAATTCACATGGGTCACCCATCCTGGCAGGTGGGAACAGGCCTTCTGCCATGACAGGGCTCCCAAAGGTGCGCAGATGAGGAGCTCCGCAGTCCAGCCAGAGGAGGACAAGGACAACACGGCTTGTAACGCCCTGGACGGCTCGAGGGGACGCGCAGGCTCGTGTGCTTGGGCCTCCGCAGCGCTGAGAAACCCCTGGGTCTGGTGGGAGCAGAGAGCCGCCTGTTGCTGTTGAAACCCCTGCACCTCCGGCACCCGAAATCCCAGGGAGTCCTTTATCTTCCTCCCTACAGCAGCAGTAGCCGCCTTTTGAAAACAGTACATCAGAGCACGGTGCAGCTCCCGGGAAGGCAGCAGTACATCAGAGCTCGGTGCTGTGTTTTTTGCCCCTCATTTTTCTTCTCGTCTTCAGATAAAATCGGGACGTGTCGGGCTCCCCGGGACAAAGCGGGAGCGCGAGGAGGCGGAGGGCGCGCGGCAGCCGGCACAGACGTCTCGCCCCCGCCGCTCGGGAGGGAGCGGATGGGGAAAAGCTCCTATGAGTAAACTCAATTATCAATAAATAAGTGGGAATTGATGCTTGGCCCTGGAGTTCAGTACCTGAAAACGCCAATGAAGTAAATGGGGCTATAAAATCACTGACTTAAGCATCTGTCATACTAAAGAATCTGTAAAGCAGCGTGGCATAGGCACAAGGCAGCCTTATCTCCAGGGACAAGACTCATGCTCAGTGCAGCCGGCTAGAAATGAGAGTTTTCCCCTGGGAATTTTCAGAGAAAATCTCACTGAAAATATTCTCTTGAGAAGCAACTTTTTTCCTGTGCGAGAATTAAAAAGGGCAGCGGGCAGACTGAGGGAAGGGGAAAACTTTTTCTCGTTTCTGTTACTTTTTTCCCTCTGCTGGAAACCCATGCATAATTACAAAGCTATGATTTCTTCAGCTTTCTTGCACTTCTTCTCTTTAGACAGAAAAGTTGCCAAAAATAAAAAAAAGAAGAGAAAGAGTGAAGCAAAACATCCTCTCAACTGTTTTCCATTTAACAAACATACACAGACAGCACTGAAAGTTACATTTGCTGAAAATACTTTCATTTTTAAAATTAACTTAAGCAAAATTTGTAACTTGTCATCTTTCACTAAAGTGTGTTTTCGCTGAAAAGCATTCAACCAGTTATAGCGCTCAAGAACGTATTTGTCATCCTCTTACATTTTTTTCAATCTTTCAAACTCTTTTTTCTTTCTTACCTCAATTTTAAGGTTTGCTTTTCTTCTGCACATTAATTGCGTGGTCTACGTTGTACCATTCTGCTGAGCTTCTTGGTTATCAAGCAAACCCTTATGTAACCAAAAGAGATAACAACGGAGTAAGCAGCCAAGAGTTTTGAAAATATGTTAGACCTGGAGACTGTAAACTAAAACGTTCCACTCTAATGATGAGTGAGTTGCGTACGGCGTCTGTGGATGACAGATCTCCTGGATAAGACGTGCTTTGTGTCCTTCAGTGCTGTATACTACAAAAACTTAACTTAAAAATCTCACTATAGCTCCTGGAAACTTTAAAAAATGTTTTTCAAAGAATCTGCCTAGTCTAAGAAAATTGCTGACATCTCTACCATTAACTCTAACCTATTCTGTATAGCTGTCAAGTACTGATTCTTGATTTATGGGTGCTACTCAACTTAGAAATATTTACTTTTATGTGCTTAGCAGGTAAATACTGACAATTCTGAATTTTCTCTAGAAATGTTTAGAAGTTCCAAAACGATACAAAGTTCATTGATTTGGAACCCTGGGATGCTTTTTGCAAACTTCCTTTCCTGCGTCCTCATACAAATAAACTCATGAAGGACTCATATCTTTCCAAGTAAAGAATCATAACAATTTTGATTTCAGAAGTATATGATAGTCTGCAAAAAAAGACAGTAATAATTAATTTTTAATGGACCTGATGATACAAAATCTGCTTGTATAGCACCTTTTATCTGAAAATCCCAAAGTCATGCATAACCTGAGCCGATCAGCACTTCAGCCATATAGATAAGTTATGTTTTCAGTTTTATTTAATTAATTTTGCATATCTTAGAGCAAGCTAAATATTCTGAGACACTAAACTAGTGCACTGGGAGTCCAGCTCCCCGTCCTTCAGCTTTAACCATTGTCTTTACCAAAAATATTGCACTGTCAGATGTCGTAGGCACTGCAAATCTCCCCCGTTAGTGTGACATTTTGGCTGATTGCTTTCTTATTCCCTTATTAAATTCAACTGGATGGGTGCGTGTGAGTGCTTTGGTTTGTCTTCTGAGAGACCTTGGTGGATGGAGTGTGGAGAGCCTCATGGTTTACCTGGCAATCAGTCGACTCAAACTAAAATCATTAGCTTGAAATTCCAAGCTAACGTTACATTAAAAACAGTAAAGCTGATCTGGCTGTTCTCTGTGGACCACTGTGCTGGGGGGTTTGGGATGACTTGTTGTTTATTGCTTTGGTTGTATTTACTTGTGCTTCTTATTTTTCACGCTGGAGGTAGGTTATAATACCAAACGAAGAGGATTTCAGAAACTCACCACGGAAAAATCCCAAATTGTGCAGGAATTTGGGTGGGTGAGTGCCTGTCTGTAGCAAGTGAGTCTGAGCCGGGATCGTGTCAGGTCTCAGTGTGATTCCTCGGAGCTCCCTTGAGTGTTTGGTGCCCTCGCACCCTCTCCATGTCTTCTGCAAGAGGCAGGGAAGGGCTGTCAGGAAGCAGGTTAAAGAGGAAGGATTCACGCAGAGGAGCCCAACGTGACTGAGCTCACTTAAACTGTTTGCGGATTGTCGGAGGAGATCAAGATTGTTATAGATGTGTTTGTTCAAACTTGCTCAATTAATAGTTTTTATTTGATCTGGTGGATAAACTGTTTGCAGAGCAGTTCACTGCGATTGATTATTTGATATTCTGTGTTTATCATTAGGTTTACATCCCTTGTGTTATATATGAGATGAGATGAGAGATTTAAGAAATACCTCATCTATAAGGTGTTGTAGATCACCAGCCCCAGAATTCAGCAAGAGGAATAGTGAAAGTGTTCATGACCACATGAAACTGCAGTAACTTTGTGATTTTAGTGAGTCTCTGCAAAGAAATTGGGGAACACACAGTATTTTGTCCTCAACAACGTAGACTATATCATAAACAGTACATATATACATGTACACAACCACCTGTGTGCAATGTGTGCTCAGTGGGGACTAGATTCCGCTTAGCCCTGTGCAACTGAGCTTAAAGTTAGAATTAGGTGCCAGACTGGATTTAGGAAATGGAAGATTTATGAATTCGATTTGTCATTGCAGTCTGCATAGCCCAGAAATGTGAGATGAATGCAAGTATTGGCAAGGATTTATGACAGGCATTGGTTTTAATATATGTTCTTGCTGTGATTAAGTATCTAGTGAAGATCAGGGTTAAAGTTTTGGAAAAGTAGCAAGCATTAAATTATTGAGTCCCTTCCTGCATTCTGCGTGACCTCAAAATTTAAGGTGGTTGCAAGTGACTGCAAGGGCTCCAAGCTTAATACAGGTCAGAGTCCTACCCTAGCGTATGGCAGCTTGCAATTAGGGGAGGGCTGCAGCTAAAGGTACAAGAATATACGTATGTGATTGCATTTATGTTTCATGCAGTCAGGGATGAGCAGGGCGCCCAGCAGGGCCAGAAGCCTGATGTACGGTGTTTGTGTGTGCCCCGATTTGCAGGAACACGTAGGCTGCAGGAACGCGTAGGGTTGTTGCTAGAGCTAAGGCTGCAGGAGCAGCTGGTTTGGAGCCGCGTGCTCGAAGATGAGGAGACCGCGGAGGATCGTGCAGCGCTGGCAGAGGGGGCCGAGTCCTCCTCCAAGCAGCGGTATCGTGGGTGCAGTAACAGCTGCCATTACAGCTCCGTTTGGAGTGAAAGGGTATGATTAAGGTTAGTGTTTGGTGAGGAGTCGGTTATGAATTGTTTGCAATACCGCATTGTGTATGGACTGGAAATAAAAG
This sequence comes from Crypturellus tataupa, assembly GCA_034781795.1. Lineage (NCBI taxonomy): Eukaryota > Metazoa > Chordata > Aves > Tinamiformes > Tinamidae > Crypturellus > Crypturellus tataupa. The sequence goes on from JAWLRI010000115.1 coordinate 4,941,874, forward strand.
AGAGGCTGTTAGCAGTGAGGAATGATTGCTATTTGTTTTTCTCCTAGACACAGAAGCACATATCATTTACAGGAGATTTTTCACTCTTTTGTCAAGCAAAATGAACGACTGGTATGTCTTCCTGTCTGCCTTGATCACACGGATGTGGTTAAATGTTTAGCTAAGGCTGGGATTAGGGTTCAGGTTTGGGAGGGGAGGGAAAGTACTTATGACAAAATGGCTTTTTGCCAGGTTGGAAAATCAAAAATGAGCTCAATAATTTCTGCTAGTCACCTGGAAGTGATGAGGAATGGGTTACCTGTGTAAACTGAGTGTAAACCTCTATATATTGAGTTTGTTGCTATGTTTTTGGAGGCTCAGAAATGTAGGATAACTGCAAGTCTCATCAGGAATGAGTGTCTGATGCTTCGTATTTGGCTAACTAATGGTCCCTCAGTTGCACATAAGCTAAGTTTAGAGAAAGTCTGGGGAATCAAACATTTCCGAGTTGAATTTATTTCTGTATTCTCTAGGGCAGAGAAACTCAGGATGAGTCTCCAGTCGTCCCGTACGTATGATGTTGGAAGTGTTGATATTCTCCCTCTAGGTTTTGGGCCTCTGTGCTACGTTAAGGGTTAAGAATTATGGTCAGAGTTAGGAATTTGGGAAAATAAATACTTTGGGGTTAGGCTGAATGCTGCATTGTACACGGAGCAGAGCAGAGGGGTAAGCGAGGCTGCCAGCAGCGATGCATGACAAGTGTTTGTTTTTCTTCTGGATTCTGCTCTACCGGGTGTCATTAAAGCTAGTGATAGGATTAGGGATAAGAAAGAAGAATTTATGAATCAGGTTTATTGTTACAGTCTGCTGGGCTTCAGGATCTGGTATAAATGTGCATATCAGTACGGATGAATAGGTGAAGTTTGGTTTTCATCGGGACAAATCATCTGGATTCAGATGAGAGAAGTGACTGGAGTTAGGTTTGAATAAGAATTTCAGAGTTAGGTTTATTGCAGCGCTCTGCAAATCCCCCAAATCTAGGATGAGGACTGATGTCAGCAGGGAGAAGTGGCTTATGTTTATTTTTAATCTCGATTGTCTCTTATAGCGATGGCTAGGGTTAGTTCAGGCTACTTTGGGTAAGAGAAACATTTATATGCTAGTGCTGTGAGGGCAGGGTAATTCTGTGTAACTGATACTGGCAGCAAAGAGGAACAATAAATGACTGTTTTGTTTCTTCTTCCTGCGGTTCTCTTGATTGAGGGTCAGGCTAATGAAAGGATTAAGATTTAGGGGGAAAGTTTCTTTCTCGCTGAGGTTTGTTGCAACAGTCTTCTGCATCCAGATGTTAAAATTTGGCATAGGGTTTGACATTTTGGTGCGATACGGGATCGCAGTTACAGCAACAATGAGGGTTAGCATTAGGGTAGGATTCTCGAAGGGAAAAGTCAAATTTATTTCTGATTTCTGTAAGACTGAGAAATCTGTTGAGTGTGAGAGCCAGCAAGAATTATTGTAACTGCAGCCACCCTGAGTAAGCTAACGGGTTACAGACTGGGGCAGACAGAGCTCCTTGGAGAGCTTGGGTTAGTGTTGGAAGTGAGTGGAGTTACGCGTAGGCAACGTGGCTCCAGGCACTTCCTGGGGATTTTCTAGACCCAGCCATATAGGAATGTTAATTTTTTTCTTTCTCCATAGGGGAGAAATCAACCCTCCCTGCTCTGAGAGAGTGGAGTTCTGGAAGGTAAGACAGGAGTTTGATGCAAGTGTCCATGAATTACTAAGCTCATATTAAACCATCTCTCCTCTGTCTGCAGTTTTGATCCGAAATGAATCCTCCTTTGAAACTGTACTCAAATTATAGCTTATGAAGGGATGAGAATCCTGGAAAACCAAGAGGTAGGATTATGGCAATAGTCTGCAAAGCTGAACCCATTATAGGTTGCAGATTCACATCTGAAGTTCTGCTGTTATCTTTTTTGTCTTAACTGTAGAAAGGATAGTGTCTCACATTTGATACATTTGAATAAGGATAAAGGTAGATTTAGGCCAGGGTCTAAGGTTAGGGGAGCATTTGAGTTAGCTTTTCAGTTAGATTTGAGACAGTTTTGGAGAGAGGTGAATGACACCAAAGTGATTTAGTTGAGTCTTTGTATTGCTCACCTAGACATGGTGAGAGCTGGTGTAAGGATTCAGATAATGTAGAGTAGGAATTTGGTACACGTCTTCCTAGGTCTCATTGGTAGATCTTGCAGGTTGCTGAGGCCTAATGTGAGTCTTGTTGGCCAGGATTAGCACCCTGACTTTGGGGTGGGTATAGCTCAGCCACCCAAACCTAAGCATAGCTGGAATTAAGATGATTAACTGAAATGTTTGAATGTGGGTGATTGTTTTATTCTGTAGAGTTGGAAAATAGATGAGAGGAGTGGTTTATATGCAGCCCTAGCGCATATTTAATTTTGATGGGAGTCATCTATGTGACCTTAGGGCTAAATCAGGGTTCAGTTTGAGGTAGAGCACGTGCAGGGAAGGTTTTCCAATCACCGGATCCATCTGTGATCCCGACCGGCATCGTGGCGGGGTGCAAGTGTCAGCGGGGAGGGTAGCATAAGCCCAGCCCAGGTTTTGAGGGACAGTGAGAACAAGGGTAGGGTTGCATAGATGCTTAGATTTTAAGGAAGGAAAAAATAAGGGATCTGTATTTCTTGTGGGATTTTCCAGATCCCAAAGAGTCGGAGAACAGTTTTGCTAGCAATGCAAATAACTCATGCTCAGTTTTGGTGCAGAAATCTGCATTGTTCATTGGATTTTTTTTGTGCAAAGATCTGCAATCCATATTTACCAAGTAAACTCTCTTCTTTTGTCAATATCTGCAGATGAAAAGCTCTGAAAAAGAACTGGCTATTAACACTGCTTGTTTTTCTTGACCTTTGCTTTCCATTATTATTCAAAAACAATTGCTCTTCTACCTGAAAATGCAAATTTGGGGGATGAATAGGACTGATTTCAATTCATGCCCAGCTGCTGAAGTCTCTCAGAAATCTTTTCAGAGATTTCAGTATTTTGTTCCCTTCCTCATTCTGTGATTTAAAAGATATGTAAGCTAAATACAGTATATTTAGTTTTGACACATACCAATTGTTCTCCCAGGGAAAAAAATGATTTCTTTTTTAAAGACAATAATATATTTTTCTTCTTGTACTTCTGGAGGACAACTGTGCAACCCCTCTGCAGTCAGTATCCATTTAAAAATTGCATTGGTGAAGAGCAAGCCAGCAAGGGATCATTCGTGCATGTGTTAAATCATCCTTAGTAACACTTAACAGCAGTAACTGGCAAAATGATGCAATTTGTCAATACTTTTTGGTGTCGAAGCACGGATCTTAAAGTTCTAATTTGCATTCTATCTCTTTACAATACTCGCAGCGTTGCAATAATTAGAAAGGGTACTTTTTTTTTTTCTCTCGGAGTAAGCTACAGCTAATGTTATTGGAGTGCCTATTAAGTGGATATTGCTTCAGCTGTTGGCTGTTTGAAACCTGGCATTGATCCTAACGCAGCACCAACGGCATGCACCAGTGGCCAGGTAACGCAGGCCCTGCGCTGCCTTATTTCTTCTTTGAATTTAAATAACTCCCCTGGCCAGCTGCTCAGTCTTGAGCTTTGCTCTCTTTTGCCTTAGAGGACCTTCGTTTCTGAACTTGAGTGACATGCGCTTTCAATATCCACAGACAGGATTCTTGGAAGGGAGCTTTTGTAAAATCTGTTCTTGTTTAAAGAAAAAAAAAGACATTAGTTTCCCTTCAGATGTGAAAAGTACAGCGAATACTTTCTCTCTTCAACTTTCTTAAATACACACATCATTCCTTGTAAAACAAGACACATACAGAGTACCCCTTAGGAACATGCAAAGAAAAGATTAGCGCAAGCATTAAGAAAATCCATTTCAAATGGCAGATATTAAGCATGCTTTAGACTGCAGTGCTTAATTGATCATTTTCTAAAAAAAGATCCTAATTGTTGTAAAATAAACTTACTAAGTTTGAGGAGGGGTCAGGAGTTTGCTCGGCTACCTTAGGAAGAGGCAACAGGACAGGGTGATTCTCTCCTCCCGCAGGTGTTAGTGCCAGAAAAGAGCAGTTGTTTTGGGGCAGCTGAATGTCAGCTGGGTGATCACAATGGTGATCCCAGGCTGTGCCCCAGTGCATGGACAAGTCTGCACAGCCCCCTGTCAGCGGAATTTCACAGGCACAATTTTATCAGAATCCAGGGATTGTGGCTCTAATCCAGGAAAAACACTGAAATACATGAGAAACTTGCAGCAGATAATAGCTGCTTGGAAATGAGTCAGACTGCGTGTACTCGAGTGCTGCCCCTGTGCTTTTAAAGATGTGGTTTCTCCAACGACTGTCACTGGAGCATAATCATAAATGGAACAAGGAAGTTTGCGTTTGTGCTGTACCTTATCTTTGGATAAATTGGCTTATTTGGCTCCATGCTGCCTGTTGCAATTTTCTTGGTATTAAATTTGCTGGAAACAAACACACACACAAAAAAGAAAGAGGTCTGCACCTGGTTAAAACTTCTTATTTGTTAAATACATTCTAAATGAGCCATAAATTCTGGGAGTCATGGAGAAGATTTGGTGATTTGCTGCGTGATTTGCAGACGTGGGAATTTGTAAGATGTACATGGGGGCTGAGAGAGGCAGGTTGCCCTTTTGGGGATTATTCAAGACTTCTCATGGCACCTTGCCTGGACCACAGTGACAACAGACTATAAAAGCTACAGGAGAAAGAGGAGGGAAGGGAACCAGCTCTCTGAGACCTTATGTCCAATTATCATAATATGGATTATTACAATAATAAATACTCCTGCTCCTTTATCATAATAAAGGAGAAAGAAAAATCCTGGCACATGAGACAGTAGATAACTGCAGCAGGCAGGAGATGGGCAAAAGCTAAACCATCAAGTTGTGTCTGTAGGGAAGTAGGAATGGGGGAATTGAAATTTGTTACTACCTGCTACAGATAAAGGACTGTTGCAGCCAAATCCTACATCCCAGTGCAGTGAAAGAAAGAATAAATGAAAAGGAGGGTAGAAAGGAGAGGGAGTTTCTACCCTAATTTTTGCTAAGGAAAGGCAGGGAAAAAACACCATTTTTGGTGGATTTATCCTGAAATAAGAGGGAGAAGCTCTGTAATAGGACTCAGATTGATCCAATTGGCAGGGAAGAACTACAGTTGAGCAGAAAAAAAAAAATGTGCAGAACTTGGGCTTTTGAACTACAACAAAGAGCCACAATGGCCAAGCAGGACAATGAACAGGAGAAGAAAAATCACCACAAGTGGTAGCAGCTGAAGGATGGCTTTAAATTTGACACCTGCAGAATAGTAATAGTAATTATGTTTTGTTCTTGCTGTTAGAGAGGGGAAAAACCATTGAAACAGGGTGACATAAAATCTAAGAATCAGGAGTGGGACAGACCATGTAATTTAGAGCTATTTCAAAAGGATGCTAAATGGAAAGATGGAAAATAATAGCAGGAGCTAAATTTTTCTCCTGCAAATGACAGCAGTTTCAGTCAGTCCTTTAAGTGCTTCTGGCTGAAAAAAAATATAAAACAAATTGTCTTTTTTAAAAAGTAGTTTCAACCAACAATTGTATGTGTTGATAATGTTGGGATTTCTTCCAATTTGTTCTGCATGGCTACGTCTCCAGAAATCGCAATGCTGGTGGCGTTTCAAAGAAGTAATCCTAATAAAAACATATCACTGCTATATTTAGCACTGTGCAAGCCTTAAAACAAGGTGTAGCTTATCTGAAATAAACATGAACAGAAAAACAAAAACTTAATTCAGTGAATCTTTGCAGGGTAAAATGTTGTGAGCTTGAACAAATTAAGGGCAAATTAAACAAACAAAAGATGGACATTGTAAAAGGGCAAAAGATCTACCATTAGATTAGGGGAAAAAAAAAACAAAACAATTGGATTCTTTAGAATGAAATTCATTTTCAGCTTGGATAGCATCCATCTAAAGATTTTTTCCCCTACAAATTAATAGCATAAAAGTCCTGGACTGCGATATGTCTTATTCAGAGCTATTTTGTGTTTGCTAAATGGAATGTGACAGGGATCTGAAACACTGCTATACTACAGAAAATAATTAGTTGAGAAGTAACTTGATAATTTTACCACTGTGAAGAATGAATGGAAATCAACCTTCACTTTAATTATGTGCAAAGGAGAAGTATAATTACCTGCACAAGATACTAATCAGAGAAAATGATAATACATTCCTATCTAGTAGATAGCAAACTAGCTTGCTTAATCAGTTCACCTCTGGTGTATCAGAGATAGCAAATTAGTTACTGCAGAGCTATCTGTATTCTGAGGTTACCTGAATTGTTTTATTCAGTACCTGAGATAAATACTTAGGTGGAAATTTTGAGAAAAAAAGATTACCAACTCTCATCCGAAAACTTCAGTGTTGAAGGAGAAAGTCAAAATCGCTTTTGTCAGCCTCAGAGTATAAACATGCTGCAGTCATGGAGGTGCTCCGAAGTCAGAAGTGGTCAGCCGAGGCAAGCGTTACCCATGGCTCATCCGCCACAAGCCGCACGTTTCCAAACCTGGAGTCGCCAACGCAGCAGCAGGAATGGTCCTTGGGAGCCCCGTCCCATCAGCAGCGCTACTGAAGCCCTTCCGTCTTCTGCTGGCCCCCCCTCAGGACTCTGTTTGTGAAAGTCGAACTCTATACTTCACAGGAAGCTGTTACATTGGAAGATGTGAAGAAGGCCCTTCCCATGACTTGTATACCCATGTTCAAATTAGTATAGAAAGGTTAGCCCACTTTCAGCTTCCTTGGCACAGACACGCGAGGCCGAACACTCCAATCTGATGGAGAAAGACCGCAGGCTTCAAGGAGCTTTGTGGTACGGTTTATATCTGGCACAGACCCCATGCACCAGCAAGAGCCTCTATGATCTTAGCCACAGAGCTGGTGGTGACGTGCGCCCCGCCACGTCACGAGACAGCAGCAGCCGTGGAGATGCCATCACCCCAAAGGCTGCTGCCAGCAGAGCCCTGTGACGAGCCCCAGCGCTCAGCGTCCTCGCAGACACAGTAATGTTTGGGTAATGAAGCTATACGGCAGCCAAGGCCTCCTCTAGCCCGTCTCCATTAAAACAGTAAAGCACAAATCAATAAAGTGAATCAGGAGATCGTAGAGCTATATTATAGCAGCAGTCAGAGAACACCACAAGGTCAGGAAATATTGCAAACTAGGATTGGGGCACTCCCTGCGTAATGAATCTTCTGAAATCAGATATATAGAAATCTGCTAAATACAACGGAGCTTTGAGTGCCGGGAAAACACTTACATAGTAATCGGTTAAACAGAGTCTGTTCTTAACTGACTGAAAATGTTGTGCTCAATTTATATGAAAGCCTATTTATTTTCTGGCAAGTGCTTTCCATACTCTGTATTTGCCTCCTGTTTCCTCACTGCAAGGTCTTGCCCATTTTAGTGGTAATGTCAAAGAATGAAGGGTTAGCATCAGCTGCAGGGTTTGGGGAGGAAATAATGACAAGAATTTCTTCATTGTACTTGTTTCCTCCTGCTCATGATGCTGGTTTATTTATAGTAGTAAAACTGTATCCAGTCGCAGTTCTGGCTCTCATAGTGCCTTCGTGTCGGCTCAAACAAGAGCACAAAAGTATTAAATGAATCTTTGCGTCATTGTGGGCTTGATGTCGTTGCACAAGAAGAGTCTTTGACCCAGCGTGTCCAGCAGAACATTCTGTATCGTAGCTTGAGTTTGTCCGCGCTATTTATGAAGCTAAGAGGAAGCTTCATAAGCCAAATTGCCTTTCAGGCTCACTCTATTCTGAAATAAAAAATGATGCTGGCAGAGTTGGTTGTGAATGTAGTATAAAGGCAGATGAGTTTAGTGTGGCACATAGATAAGAAGTAACTGATATTAAAATGGTTTTGAAATGTGCTGTTTGCTACTAGCGTGCAATTTCCAATCCATCTTATAATAGTACATCTACAGGTGTTTGCAAGGTCTAGGTCTAGTTTGAAATTAGTACTGCCCCAGCAGTGCAGCACTGCACGGTAGCTCAGCCTCGGTGCGGAAGGAGAGCAAAGCGGGAGCAACCGCTCCGGAGACTTATTTCCAACTGGAAGCCTGAGAGAGTCAGAGGAGTGTAACGAAAACACACCAAGGCTGGAGCACTGAAAAGAGAGAAGTTGCCAGTCCTCTCTTCCCCACCTTCTCTGTTGGAAAACTGTAATCACCATCCTTCTAAGAATATGTGTTACTTTCTGAGCTGAGCAAAAGCTTTTTTTCGCTTGGTCTTTGACATACATGACAAGCTACTGATGCACAGCGGTGAGTGAGGACCAACTGGAAAGATTTCCCTTTGATGTCTACCTTCTCTCTCAGTCTGTCTCCGTGTTCCCCCTCCTGCCCCTGCACTGTACTTTTGTTTTCTGCACCTGTAACTTATTTTTACCCGTTTCTGGTTTAGATACTTGAGAGATTATTATGTCCACAGTGATTAGCACAACTGGACCTTCGTGATTGCTCAGTATTTTCAGCCATTACCGTAAAATAAATAAATACCTTTAAGATTTGACACAAAACTATTGAGATCTCTGCCTTTTCCGTTGTACTTGCTGATGCCTGCTTCTTCTGGAGACACTGTTCTGAATTTTTATTATGATTTATGTTTTTGCTCTTAAATCAATCCATGAAGAACTGGAAGAGATCTTTTTTGCCGTTGTCATTGACCAGAACTAAAAAATGATGTGACTTCATTTATTTTTTGCTGGCTTAATATATACTATTATTTCTTTCCCAAAAGATACAAATTTGGCATGAGTCTGAATTGATAAGATTTATACTTTCTTCTGCCTGATTTGTTGAAGTGCTTTGAACTGTGAGTAAGGGATTCCCGATATTACTTCATTTTCTGTTGGCTTTCAGTTGTTTACAGAATTTCCTCTCTGTAGCTCTGAGCTCTCAGTTTGTAGATGCAGGATTCGACCTTCTGTGTAAGAGCTCCTGTACAGTTCTGCTAGTGTCTTGAAGAAGTTTTTGGTGTTTTTACTTGAACATGTCATTCTTGATCCTTGAAAATAGCACCAAATATTGTGCATTGTGCATTAATTTTTGCACCAAATAGTCAAAGAAATCAATTGATTTAATTTCTTCTTATTGCTGTGTAATTAACTATATGTCATAAAAGATCATATGGTGTCTCAAGTAAATTTTTGGTGCCTCATCTTAAATTTTCTCATCAACATGCTATTAATCCTATGTATCCTTTCCTGTATTTCCCTCTCCTGAAGTTTCCAGTAACATCTGACTGTGCATGAGCTTCTCTTCTGAATCTTTTCAGACTTACCTAATGGCAATGAGGAATTGCTGTATCAAGTCCATGTTCTGGAGGATAGATTAGTAGACCATGTATCTTATCTCTTGACAGCTTTGTGCTTAACATTTATAGTGACAGAGATGATAAACTGGTGCGGGATATATGAATGTTAGATTACATCCTGAAACCACTTTTTCTTGATTTAAATACTTAGCATCCTTTCTTCTCGTAACTCTCTCTCTAATAAGCTATTGGTCTGCGTCAGTCTCAGGTCTGGGGAAACCTATTAATTTTTGTGGTTATTAAAAACTTCATGGGTTTTGTGCTGGCTGCTGTCTCTTGCAATTTAAAGAGTTAAAAAGGGCGAGGAGGAAAAGCAGTGAAAGGAAGCAGGAAGAAAGAGTACCATCCAAAGCAGAATGAAGGTGGGTGTATGTCTTTTTGAGCTCTGTGTCATTGAAAATAAAACCTAATGTTTTATTTCATGCAGAGTAAATTGGGCTGATAACAGAGAGCAAAATGAAATAGGAAGTCAGAAAGAACTGGGAAAACTTAGTGAAAATAGAAGAGGATAACATGAGAAGTGTTGGACTTAAATTGTAGCAAGGAAGATTTAGGAGGCATTAAGAAAACATTTCTTCTGGTGACAGCGGTTAAGTTATGAAGGTTATGGATTTTCCCTCACTGCAAATTTTTAAGGCAATTTAGAGCAACATCTCTCAGGACTGTTTGGGGTGTGGTTATTGCTGCTTTAGGCAGCAATAGAGACTGTGCGATTTCTCTGGGTCTGCCTCGTGAGATTCAGTGTGGTGGGAAGGAAAGGAGCAAGAAGGCCAGGACAAGGAAGAAAAGGAGCTTGGAGGGCCCTGAGCAGAAGCTACAGAGAGACGTAAAAGGCGAGAGACGATAACAAGCAAGACCGTAGCAGAAAAAGGTATTGGTATCAGTTTCAAGTTCCAGTTTCAGAACTTCATAAGAACATCGATGATAGCCATGGAACATCGGTGATAGTCGTGCTTCACTCGGTTTGTTGTTCCCCATGTTTTTGCCTATGGTTACTCACAACGTGCAGATTTGTGCAGCTCCTACTTCTCTTTTATTGGAAAATGTGTCTCATCTTCCATGTTTTTATCAGCACTGCTGAGCTTATAGAGCTGCTTTCAGCCTTCCCTTCATACAGGCACATCTCAACATCCTTTCATTCTCCCTCTCTATTGAATAACACCGTAGATCTTGCTCTTCCTTTCTCTCTTGTGCTGCTCTGCTGAGCAAAGACATTTCCCTCATACTTGTACCTTACCATCCTGATCCTTCCCAAACATACTGCAACTCTGGGACAGAACCTCATGCTTACAGAGACAGGTATGTGCTTGTCCCTGTATTCATTCAGTAGCTGCTTTTGCACATTAAGTAGTAAACAAAGAAACAACCAATTTGCATGCCCAACTGGTGGTACTGCTTGAACTAACGAGGATATATTCAGGTTTTTGTGCACGTACAGATTTAACTCATCCAGGAAGTTTTACCTCCAGTGCTATTTTATGTCTCCGGCTGTGAGGGAAAAACTAAAAACAAAATCCAAACTGTTGTTCAGATTAGATAAACAAACCTTTGGGCTCTTGCAGGAAGCCTTGAAGACAGCGTGGTAATCTGTAGAAGTTGTGTTATATAACAGTTCTGTGTGCAGGTTTTCGTTTGAGTGACTCGCAGATGATTTTGGGACTTCTTATCAGCCCAGTTATCTGGTGCAAATACAAATGCATTAAGATGAGTTACTGTGTAATTACGATTGCTTCAGACAGATTTATTATGAAATTACCAGATTGCTACCCCTAAAAAAGCCTGTCTTATTTCATGATAATTATGCAAACTGGTGTCACTTTTGTGCACGAGTTCTTAACTGATCATAAAGCAGGCGCTCTGCCAGTTTAAATAAGCACTAGAAATTAGTCACTCTCGAAGAAAGAGGAGGTGGGAAGCACATGACTTAAGCTGACAAAATAAACACAATTGCAGCAGGTGAACGTCTGGGAGGATGCGTTCCAGAAACGCAGAAATGGTAGAAATGGGCAAGAATAGGCAGGACCCAAGAGCTACAGAAGTAGTTCAAGCTGAGGGCCATCACACTTAGCATGGTGCCTAAAGTTTTAACTTGATTTCTTTTTGGTTCTTCTGTGTTTTATGTTTTTTTTTTAATAGCTCATTGTATCCATTCATGCACTGTTTCTGTATAAACTAAACAAAGTTATTTAGCTGGTTATACGAGCTTCTTTCAGCTTAGCAGAAGATAATTTAAAGTTTTCTCGAGAGGAAGGGCAGTGCTTTCAAAGCAGACTCAGTGTCTTGGTCACGTTGAAATTCAAGACCAATTTGTCAAGAGAAATATCCAGTTCAAAGTTTCAGCAGCAATTCAGAGCGAATCTGTGGGTTCTGGAAGAGACCTGTCGCTTGCTCTGCCATCGTGTCTCATTTTCACATTCCTGTGCGGCCTGGTTCAGTTCAGTTCAGATAAAATGTGCTAAAGCATCATTAGAAAGGCTGCCTTGACGGTTCAACTAACCTGACCAAGTGCAGGTAATGTTGGGAATCTTGCGCTAAACCTGGATTTGGTTTTCCAGTGAAATTCGAAAGGCGAAGTTGCAGAAACAGTTGAGATGAGGGTCTGGGAAGGGCACAGCTTTTTTTGATACTTATCCACGCACTCCCTTCAGACTCTGGAGCTTTGCCAATCACTATTTAAATCTGTATTCATGTCATTTTATAAAAGTTAACATCTGGTGCTGATACTGACTTTTCCAGTGACTTTGAGTATAACAATAGCTTTCAAAATCTCATCACTTTTCAAAATAATATAAATAATTAACCTGAGAATTCACCAAAAATACACAAGGACACAACACGCCAAAAAGTTGTAAGAATGCTGACATGAGAGATGCCAAAGAAAGAAAAGATTAAAAATAAAAAATCAAACGAACCACCACCATCTGCCAGGTCAAGTCAAGGTGAAGACGATTAAATTAGCAAAAGAGTAGACACGCATGAAGGTGCATTATCCACTGCATCCTCAAGGAAGTCATCCTGACTTCCTTGGTCATGCATGTAAAAAGTTCTAACACGATTAGGAATCAACAGTGCTTGTACCTCAGTATTTTCTTTTGTAATAGCACCATTCTAAACGCAAACGTTCTTGTTTTCCAGGAAGGGTAGATTTGATAGACCTGCTAACTTGCTAGGTAGAAATCCACATTAGTTTTGTCATTTGTGCTGTGAAACGTGCATTCCTATGGAGTTTTTCATACTTTGGAAGCAAGAGACTCAGATCACTTCATTGAATAAATAACAGGTTTGACATTACCCCAAATTCTTTTCTAGAACACACGAGTGCAGCTTCTGAAAGTGCCTCGTTCTGCTCATCACGGTCTCGCTCCACTGGACAGGACACGTCCCTGTGTGCAGGGCGGTGGATGAGGTTGCTTCAGGCACCATTTCATTCGGCCATAGGAAACAGATTTGAGAACTTAAGACGTATCTTTCTTCAAATAAGACATTTTTCATTATTCAGAAATTCCATGACTACTAGACCCCCAGCTTAGGAAGGAGATAAGGGCTTCACTCCAGCAGTTTTTTGGTCAAAAAGCAGTGTATTTTTTCTGAAATGTGTTTGCTAATATATGTATCATACAGAGCCTATCTGCTTTGAAGAAGTAATCAAGCCACGCATGTCTCGCTACCTACTTTTGTCACCTGCAGTATTTTACCCAGTTCTTTCTCCCTGATAACTAATCCCAAATCTTCTTTGCTGCTTTTGAGACAAGTCATGTTGAGTTTTTGGCTTCTGTGATAAAAGCAAGCTATTTGAAAACAAAGTTAGGTTGTTTATGGGAGGCAAATGTTTTCTGCATTATATATTCCGATACATTTTCACTGGAGAGTCTCAAATCCTTTAATTTCTTATTGAATAAAGTTGCAGTAAATTTGTGAGTAAGAACTTGCCAGCTACACAAGGACAGATTATTTTGATAACATTGGAAGTCTATTTTGTATTGTTGCATCTGTCCATACGGTGAAATCTTTATCTCCTGGAAATCCCCGGTGGGCTAAGCTGTCCTCGGAGCGTAATTCTGGATATTCGTGCTGCTCAGGCTGTGTCTGCGCTTCTCCGCAGCAGCCCAGCGGGCTGGAAAGAGAGCGGTGCCCATTGTGTTCAGCCGAGTGTTTTGACAGAGGGAGTTCTCACCGCGTATAAAACTTTAAATTGTATTTTAAATTAAACCGAGCCTTATGTTGGTGGCAAGGAGACCATGTTGCTGAAAAGAGACATCATTTGTGACAAAAGCATTGCAGACGTCCAATGTCAGGGACTGTAAAACTGTTTCCCTTCTGCTTTAATTGAGTGCTTTCTCAAGCAGCTGAACCTCGAAGGAAATTGCAGTGATTCCCATTTTTCCACAAGCAGTTGAGTTGCTTTAGACTTTACTTAAGCAGCTAAACTGGGAGTTGTTTCAAGGATTTCAATTTAAAATTCTTTTTTAGGCAGGGGTGAGGAAGACAGAATAGTTGCCAAGAAAAGTAGTAGGAATAAATAGTGATAGGCAAAGGGATTTTTAGTTACATCTGCAGCTACATCTATTACTGCTTCTATTAAAAATGCTAATTTAAAGAAGATCAAGGAAATTTACCATGTTTTTCTATTCCACTGCTTGTAAGAGCTAAAATCCGCTTTTCTGCATGTGGGCACATGCATTTTTTAGACTGAGTGATCACCTTACATCCAAAGATCAATGGGGAGTGTTACACAACCGTGGCATTGCATATAATATTCAACAAGCAGATGCTGGAAAGAGCAGTTCTTTGACCAGTTTTTTGAAGCTGTTGTCAAATTGTGGCTCAAACATCAGAAGAGCATTCGGCAGATGTGCATAACCTCAACAAAGCCTGAAAAATTAATTAAGGGCGAGCACTGATCAGCATTCACTTCCAGGGAAGGAGAAAAAAAAAAAAGAAAAAACACCTCTTTGGGTGTCCTGTTCACTTGAGCTCATATTTATAAATTGTGAAGATGATAACAAAGCGCATTAAAATGAACAGCAAGTGCCTATGTGCAAGTGCTGCCTAGAATGAATACGTTGCATTAAGTCACCGTGAATTAGAGCCTGGAGACGTTGTGCAGGCCGGGCTGGAGGGGAAGGCACCCGTGCCCTCCCCGAGACCAGGAGCCGAGCAGGGAGCTGCTAGTTCTGCAGGCAGACACGCGCTCTGTGCTGCTGCGAGCCCGGTTCTCACTCTCAGGATTGCTTTCTACCTATTTCCTCCTCCTTTCACCTTGTCTGTTTTCAGTATCTCTCAGTTCAGTGCAAATAAAAAAGAAATATCTAATTTGTAGACTTCAAAGTTGAGTGTTAAATTCAGAGCAGTGATGGACAGGAGAGCAGGCTCTGATCTAGATTAGTACAGCGTTTTCAGTGTTGTTTTTTTAAAAAGCCTGGGAAGAAGTATGGTTCAGATCTGTTTTTTCCACAGGAAAAAAAAAAAAAAAAACGGTTTTGCTAGCTCTGATCTGAAATGACAAAGTTCTGAGGATGTCTCTTGAGCTTACCAGGTGGTTTTCCATTTGGAATAGAAAGAAGAATTAGCCTTTAAATTTGTAAGTATTAAGGCCAGAAGGGGTTAGATCTTGACTTCCAAAATAGCACACCTCAGAGAATTGCATTGAGTTACTCTACTGAGTCCAATAAATTGTACTTGATATCAACTTGTCTTTTAAAAAGACATGGAAAGCGAGTTTGGAAGACATACGGGCCAGTTTTGTGTCCTGGATATCAACCAAGAGGAATGGTTTGGGTTCTGGATTTTCCTTCTTTTCTATATGAAAAGGAATTCAGTTTTCAACTTCTGCATTAGCTTTTTTGCCTCCAACACAAAAGGATAAGAAAACCAGGATTTGTTTGCACTGCAGTAGATGAAACATTTTGATGTGTTCTCAGCTCCAAAAGCTGGGGATAAAGGGGCTCATTTTGCTTTTAGTCCAGTAGAGAGGGAGTTATAAAACTTCATATTAGCAGAACTGCTTTTGTGCATTTTTAAACATTTCAATAAATACATTTTTGATTGGATATAAACTTTCCCCTATAGTGTTTGCAACCCAAGAGAATGTTGAAGTAAAAACTGACTTTAAAAAAGTTAGAGCTCTGTAAGTGATTTTACATATATTCTGGTCCTTAGAGTCCTAATTTTTCTCTGACTTGTATTAATTTTATTCCATATTTATAGCTTGAGAAGAGAATCAAATTCAAAAGGTCCATAACTGTGTATAAATAATTACTGTTTATGAATGTTACTCCACAAATTACACAGAGGATGGAAAACTGAGACAGATGAACAGAAAAGCTCCGAGCCCGGGATCAAGATCCTGGAAGAGGTTTCACTGATTTAATTCATAGTGGTGGGTAAGGGCCAGCCTAGAAGTACGAGCATTTTTTCTGTTATTTAGTTGCTTATTTGTGCATTTGTACAACTACATTGATTTTCCGTGTGCCGTGAAACAGCAGGTCGTGGCCGTCAGGAGCAGCCCAGCCCGTGCAGGGCCCCAGCTCCTCCGCTCGAAGGCAGGTTATGGCTCTCAACATTACACTGGTGCCAAACACCTTTGAACTGTTTGCTGAATTAATCCCAATTAATACAGTGGGAAATCTTACCTCAATCCAGCAGCAAAGCTGTAGGAAGTGGCAAAGCTGAGAGAAGACTAACGGACAGAGGCTCGTGCCCTTTGTCTGTTCTCTGGAGCAGCAGCGTAAGAATTTACTCCAATATCCATCCAAAGTGTGTTCTGTTAATTTAATTCATCTGTAATAGTTACTTGTCTGGGAATTTTTTGTGATAACAGGACTTTTGACTTTAAGAACTCCAGAAGGCAGGGGTAATGTTTGATTTTTTCACTTAAAAGACTCTACTCCATACTATATATGTATACGTTGCATTCAGAATGCTGAGCGCTACCTCAAATACTTTTGTCTGTCAGGGAAGCTCCTGTTCGCGTCCCGATTCAACTCAGTCTTGCTGAGATTGCAAACGCCGGTGAGATCAGACACAAAAGCAAATGAGCTGCTGAACTACCCCTTAATTTCTCGGAGCAGAGCGTAGTGCATTGAGCTCAGAAACAAAATTCTTGCATATCTCTCAGGAACAGATTGCTGCTTTGTTGTATATTGGAATTTTTATGGAAGTTGCCCGGCTACTTAAGGCAAGATTATGGCCCTATTTGTATACCTGGGAATGTAAATTAGGACATTAAGCCCCAGCCACTGGACAAGAAGGCAGCAGAGCAAAAGAAGAGGGGAAGGATAAGAAATCAGAGCTTGGTTCTGTGCCCTCTGCAGTTAACAACATGTCAATATATGTCCTGAAGGAAACAGGCTGCGCTGTGTAGTGAGGTTAGTATGGGCAGGTTGTGCACAGGGGTTCGCCCTGTCGCCACCCCTGCAGTCCCGTGCCCTGCGCCGATGGAGAGCATCCTCCAAGGCTGACAAGTAGGAAATGTCTTTAATCCAGCAAAGACCAGTAAAGCCTCAAAATAGATGTATACATATTTATGAAATTACAACACAAATAAATATCACAAAAGCTCATCTGATTAAGACAAGAGCAGTGACAATTCTTGTGAATTTTTAATATTAAAAATAAACATTACATTAATGAGTTTTTGTTATGTCATTAAACATTTTTGTGTTTTGTAGAGAATTTTATTTTTGCTTGACATACTTTTTTAAATGTCTAAGGGTCTCTTATGACATTTGTAAATGAGGCAAAACATAAAGAATGTAAGAGTTAATTCTTTATATTCACTAATTCAGGCTAATTTATCATAGGGGAAATAATAGCGAAGTAATCTTTTCCATTTTTAATTTACATATAAATAGATCTAAATCACAAAATTGGGATACAGATTTTAAACACTCCAGAGTCCAAGCTGACTTAAAATGAGGCTTCAAATATTTTTTTTTTTTTTAGCATAACAAGGACCTGGATTTTCCTTAAACATTTCTTTGAGGCGATTCAGCAACACTGGAAACTGCAAATTGCTCTGAGGCTTTTCCATTGGCTTATATGGAACCTGCAAGTGTAACCTGCTTGAACTCGGTTCTTTTGTGCTCCACGGACTAAGATTTTACAGGTTGTAGCCTGGTTTTGTACCATCTAATAAATAGCATTTATGCTGAATTGCAATCCATGGGTTCCTTCAATATTTGGAGAAGAGAATAAACAGATCCTAGGGTATGATGTGGCGTTTCTTGATTCTTAACTTAGATGAGCAGTTGGCTGCCTGACATTAGGTAGGAGGAACTGGTAAAATTAATATAGGTGGGAGCAGGGAGGAAGGAGTTTAGGTTTGCCGTGACTGTCTTCCAATGCTGTCACCTCACGCTTCACTTGTGCTTTTTCCATCTTGGTACAGTATATGCTGGTGATATTAGATTCTGCTCATTTCGCAGAAGGTCTGTTTTTAGTTAAGTATCGTTAATGCGAGCAATAATGCAGGGCATTGGGGAGTGATTATGATCGTGCATTAAAGTGTATCCAGTGCAAATGGACCTCAGTGAGTTTTTGGCTTCACTAGGCTGCCTGTAAAGGGCTGGGGAAAGCCCCGATGCTGCAGTGCACGGTGATACGGGCTGTTACCTCCTCCACAAAGTCTAGAAGATGGATGCTAGAGAGGCAGGGTGATCCGAGTTGTGTTGAAATTCATCCTTTGCCATTTTCTTTCCATGTGGTTTAGAGGAAAGGGTATCTTTCCCTATGAAGAATTACATCTCACATCATGTGTAGCGTTTCTGTGTGTGATGTTCGTCCAAAGCGATATTGAGGAGGCTGAGCACACCAATACAGGTGGCCATGTCTTCGTAAAAGCAGAATCTGATCCAAGAGAGTTTCTTTAATGTCCTTGTTGAGGATAACACGGAATCTCATCGTCTCCCCAGACCATGTGTGCTGTATGGAAATTTACACTGCAGCGTTTACGTTAGTGTGGCTCCATCCATGCACCCTCCGGCAATTCACTGGATTAAGCAGTGTCTTTGGAGCCGTCGTTTTGCCCCATTGCACAGCGTCCGTGCTCATGGTTAGCGCTGTGCAGTGATGTAGTGAGGCTGGACCGCGTTTCTTTTACGGACAAAGGGCCTCAGTTGTGGGAGCTTGTCTCCAGTTTAATACTGTGTTAAGATCACTTTTGGCATTAGATTTATGCGCCCAACTAAGCAGAGCAAATACTGATGCTCTCTGTGCAAGGAATAACAAACGCACATCCTCACAAACATTTGAATTTCTGTCAAACATTTTAGCATATTTACTTTTTGCTTTGCCCTCCCTCTTTGTGCATTTTTTAAGCGAATTAACTCAGAAGAAAAAAGTAGTTTGCAGATCAAAAGGAAATATTGAATTACACACTTCCTTATTCTCTCTCTCCCAAGACTGGTAAATTTCTCTTCTCAAACAGAAGCTTGAATGCTGCCACGTTTTTCACACTTCTCCACTGATCCAGTTCCAACATGATTATCTTGCACTGTTCATGCAGGAATGCAATTTTACAGGAAAAGCAGGGACCAGCATAAAAGGTGAGCTGCTCTAGGAAGCTGCCTGACCACCAGTCCTACCATTAGATTTGGATTGCCTAGACTTTCACTTGTCGTTTCTCCACTGCTCCCATTTTTCTGGAAACATCAGAGACCTCGACTAGTTATTGATCCTTTTGTGATGTGCCTCAAGAAGTCCAGCTGGAGCTGAAATGCTCTATACATTGGAAGAAACTTTAAAGTTGTGACAAAAGAAGAGAAATCCCCCTGGTCTCCATTTCACTCGCGTTGCTTTCAGATCGATTTCTGTATGGTTTCCAATAAAGCAAACCAAACAAAAACTTTATCAGGCTATTGAGTTACAGAGTTATTAGATACTCTAGATTTCTCTTTCAATTATTTTCTTTTTATAAAAATCTTTCAGTATAACATCATGGTGCATGATAAAGGCCTGAAAGGTAGGAGTCCTGCTGTGCTTTTATTTTCTTTCTCAAACTTTTCCTAACCTGAACTCGTCCTCTGTCTATCCTCACTGCTAAGAAATTCTTGGGCTCCCAGGTAGATATAACACAGGGATTGGCTAAGTTTTACAATTTTGGGTGAGCATCTCACAGCTGTGAGATGGAGGGCCGGAAAAGGAATGAGTGAGGTGAAGACTCAGGCTTACCTTCCTCCTATATCATTATAGTTTAATTTCCAAATCTTTCCTTGTAATGACAAGAGATCCACCCTATTGTGAATTAATGTAAAAGAAGATGTAGGAGGTGGTTTCAGATGTTCGGATCAATTCATTTCCTTCTTGCTGGTGTTAATTGTAATTCTTGAACTTCGAGGAGAACTCTTGGCTCTTTTGGACAACAACTTTACTAGCTGCAGATTGTTTTTTGCCCTCATAGATAACCACGACCCTACAGAAACAATTACGTTGTGAATCGTTATATCTCAATGTCAGTGTCTGAGCACCAGAAGCTGATATTTAAGAAAAAAATTGTTAAACATTTTATTTGGAAAGAAATCAGAGATTGAAAGAGGGCAAGGACTGAATAAATTCACAGATTCTGTTATGCTGGCCTTAATGTAACTTCTGAAGCATATTTGAAATAATTGGGTCTGTTGGAAACCTTCCAAAATATTTCAAGGGGCCAAAAGAGGAATTGGCTATGCTGTATCTAAACTTTAGTTACAGAGTCTTAATTCTTAGATGTATAAAAGTCTTCTTAAAAAGGGGGGGGGAGAAAACGATTTTCTTAGAACTCTTCACTCAGCCTTATTAAAATAGCACTCCTCTGTAGAGACGAGTTAATCATGATTGCCAGACTAAAGATTCTGTTAAACATAAAAGCTGTCAGAGCGCTTGTAGCGAACTGCAGTTTAGAGAGAAAAAAGGCTGAGATGATGCTGTTATAGAAAAGGTTGTTCAAATTGCACAGACACCCATCATAATTCGTGCTAATGATAAACAAACATGCACCAGTATGAGAAAAAGATCTGCAAAAGGCACAAGAGTTCCTAAAACGCTCTACTCCCAGCCCAAGTTTGCCCAGAGAGGCATTCTGTATCTCATCCAGAGAAATGCAAGAGATACTAAAGGTAGAAAACACAGATTTATTGCAGTTAGCTGCGCTGTTATCATGATTACTCTGTCTTATCTTTGAGCAGCTCTCTTCTAAAGCAATGTCTTCTTCAAGATCAAATGCCACCAAAAAGCATTGCTGCTGGGGTGAGATCAGTCTGCTGATTGTTCAGTTCTACAAAGTACAACAGCATGAAAACACAAGTGAGTTGACATCTAATTTACTCACACGAATAGCCACGTATTTACTGACTGGCAATTCCCCCTAGGCAAAAGCAGCTGGCTGGCTTTGCTGCCTTGCTGTAGACTCTCTGGTTTTGCTCTGTTCATCCTTCTGAAACCCATCAGACCTACCTGCAGTTGTCTGCAGCAGGTGATTGCCCTTTGGGCTGACTTGTGCTGTGTCAGTTCTCTTTTAGTGGGCAGATATTAAATCATTGCTATGAATTCTTGATAGCTCCAAGAATTCAAGCAAGCTAGACATCTCTTCCGACATCTCCTTGGCGAAGCCAAGTTGTCTGGAGGGACATTATGTTGAAAACAGCCTTTAAATGTCTGGCATTGTTGCCAGGCAATTGTATTTAGAATATTGTAGAAATTGATGTTATTAAGAGGCCTTCCTAGATCTTACATCATACACAAGGCAAGTCATATCAGAATACATCTGAGGACAGGTCAGGAAGAACTCAGACGTTTTAAAGCATTAATATCTCCAGTTAATTGTATATTTGGACAGGCTTTGGAAGTGCTGCCCTTCTTACAAAAGGAGTTGTGTAAGAGCAATTATTTTAAAAGTACCCAAAAAAAGTGAAAAAGGACAATTTGGGCTAATCTAAGTTTTATAAGCCATTCTTGCAGTCTATTGGGACTGGATCCCAGAAAAAAAGACTAGTTTGTGACTGAGATCTGAAACTGGCTTTTCTTGAGCGTCTGCTCAAACATGCAGGCTTACAACTAGAAAGTGCCAAGTAAATGAACTTGTACTGTTTGGGCAGAAGTTTCTTGATAGCATATGGTACTGTGGGTGCTTAGGAATGGTGAGTGTGATGGCAAATTCAAAATAATGCAGCAAAGGAGAGCTAGGATAGCTACCTTTCATGAGTGCCTAATGTAACCATCAGGAATGGGGGCAGATTACCTTGCTACAAGACGATGACACAGGATTCAGCCTACCAAAAGCTCTGGTAGAAATGAGATAGCCTGTGTAATGACATTAAAAAGAGTAGATGCAGTTTTTGCAGAATATGCCACCATTTAGTAAAAAGCAAGTATAAAAATTAATAGGAATAGGCAAGTTGTTTCATTTTGCTGCTCATCACACCCATATTCTGAGAAGCTTTACCCACCATTGCCTACACAGTTGCAGGATTTGGGTCACCATATTTCTCTCTTCTGTCTGCCTTAAGAAATTTAACAGTGCTTTGACGCACACTTTAAATTAACAATTAACCCTTAACATTGTCACATTGTATTTGTACAGCCCCACGGTTCTCTTTGCCTTGAAGACTGAGACCAGACAGTACTGTGGGAGACGTAGGGAAGGTTTAGCCAAGTGGAAAAAAAGGGATTGCTGGGAGATCTGGGCTTCGGTGAACGAGAGAAACTACCTGGTGGAGGCGAGCAGAAAATTCGCTCTCATGGCAAAGCGCACGTACAGCTGTGCAGTGGGTCACGATTGCTGATTATTAAAGTAAGAAGGAATAAAATAATGAAAAAAAGGTTTCTGTAGTTAGAGAAAAAGTTAGGTTCATATCTACACTGCCTTTCAAGATATGCAGTATTACCCTCCCACTGCTGTGCCCCCAGAGGTTTTCATGCCCACTGTGATAATTAGCACTTCTCTGATTGCCTTCGCTAAATGTTACCCGTCTATCACTTTAACAATAGAGGATGGAGGAGTGTGGTGAAATATGTGTCTGCGTGTGCATGTGTGTGTGCGTGCTCATGTATATGTGTGCGGAGGGAGATTTAATAGTTGTTGCTGTCACGTCCCTAATGTGACACTTCAGACCTGAACCCGCAGGGTTCTTTCAACTCCCACAACCTGATTTTTTGAGATGTGGTGGCTCCCCGTGGGTCTGATGGATTCCTGCGGACTCGTGCCCACTTAGTGCCTTTGTAAAGGCTGTCCCTGCTGCGGTCAGCGAAGTGCTCGGCACCTTCAGCTTTAGACCTGCCCAGCACATTGCCAGTCATACATCCTGGCTAAGTAACTCCAAAGCTGCCAGTAGCCTTTTTAGAGATTTTATCAGTCCCAAATTACCCGAAGGAAATTCGTTTCTGAATATCTTACAACTGGCGATGAATACTGCATTTATGAGAAGAAATTCTGGAATAACTCATATTTCCTTTCCTTGCCCCATCATTCAGATATTCTCTCTAGTAATTCTCTTTCTTACTGTGTCTCATAAATGCCTTCCACCCTTTGATGCTGAATGCATAGTATTATGCTAGTGATTCCCTTATACTGGTCATCTGTTCCTCATCCTGCCTCTCAGATACTCCTTACAATTCCACAGCTCCCTTTCTTGTAATCTCTCAGAGATACTCGCAGTTCTTCCTCCCCTTGTCATACCTTTCAGATGTTCCATGTATTATAACCTGAACATTTCTGTGCTCACCTAGCCAGAAAGATTGCCAATGTTCTGAATGACAAAAATGATCTAAGGAAAGAAGATGTAGTGAAAAAGTAAAGGTTACATCTTCCTGCACTCAAGAAGGATCAGGGTGGCTTTTCAGGTCTACCAGCCAAGCAAGGACTGCAGCTACAGCATCATTTGTAGTTCCAATTTGCCTGGCAAATATCATGAAATTTCACAGTTCTGGCCATTGTATTAAAAGAAACCTGCATTGGCAGCATACAAGAAAAGCTAGACATTTCTATAATGCACTGAAAGGGTTTTTCTGTGGATCAGACAGAGAATTAAGCCTCCAGTAGGTAGTAGGTTGTGCATCCTCAATTCAAACTATGGAAATAGCTCTCCACAGCTTAATTTGGCACAAGTCGCTTAGAAAGGCAAACTCCCTGCCATCTCCCTGAAATCATGGGGGCTGTGCAGGGTTTAGATCAGCACACAATTTGACCTGGGCACTTCTACAACTTTTTTGACAAACCCTGCTTCTTGAAGATGCAAGGCTCGCTTATGCAGGCACAGAGCTAGGAGATGTGACTCAGTATTTTACTGTGTGCTATATTTTACTATTACTAGCACCTGTAGTTAAAGCAGGGTGAAACCAAGTGGAGAGCCCTAGTGCCCAGCTGATCCCCAAGGCATCAGAGAGGTAAGGGTGGGTTGCTTAACACCTTCCTAAATAACACAGGGAGGTACTCTCAGCTGCATTCATGGATACCGAAGGGGAGGGAACAGTTTCAAATTTATATCCCTAATCTCTCTGGCTGTGCAGGAACTGAGAGTAATAAGCACTGTTAAAATATGTGATTACTTAGTGGCAACTTTTATTGCCAGTCTCAGCCTGCCCTGTAGCCCAGACGGCTTCTGCATCAGGACCTCTGTGTTGTCCCCTCGCCTGCATGGCAGGAGGGTGTCTGCTCTTTTCTTGTTCATCAGTCAGAGTCTGCTCCCAGTCCGTTCCGTTCCCTCTATCAACACGTTTGCTGCATCTCCTTTGAAGCAATAATGTGAGAGTTGTCTAATCAGAGCCTGATTACCCTTTCCCATAGAGGTGGCACCGTTTGAATGGGCTCTGGTCTCATTAACAGTGCTTTAGTGTCTCCAGTCACCCCGATGGTATTTGCAATTTCATCGGCATGACTAACATCCCAGTCTGGCTTTTGGCATGTTTAGTCTTGATTTATTTATTTATCCCCCTATATAGGATGAGAATCAGGCTATTTAAATGTCTCCAACTTAGGAATTTTATCTCTTTAGATAGGATTTTATACTTCCCTTCTCTTTAAAGTATGATCCAGTTGTTCCTTTCTTCATTCTTCTGTACTATTGTGCTAGTGAAAATGGTATTTCTCTTCTAAACAGATAATTTTATTACTGTCATAGAAGTGTAAGATTGCTTGTTGTAGATCTTCTCTTTGAAGATTGAAGTTATAAATCAGTTAAGAAAGTGGCATCATATTGGTGAGTATGCTTGGTTTTCATAAATATTTTTCTCTCTGTCTATATATTGAACCACGTTAAGAGGCAACTCGGAAAGTACTGATTTTATGAGTGACAGATAATCTACTGTGGTGAATGCACTGCGATTTAGTTCCGCAGCAGACTTGTTACCAAGACTTTGCAAATTCCTTTCCTGAAGAATCTGACATTCTCTGTTATTAAGTCAAGAAAGCAGCACTTGCTCCAGATTGCAGGGCTGACATCACACTTATGAATATTTCTCTGTTGAATCTTTATTCTTTGTTATCTTGGAACCTGCTTTAGGTAGTCCTCTCACTTTCTAATTTCAATTTTAATTTCACTGTGTTTTGGCGGAAGTTGGGCTACGCAGGTTTACCTTACAGAGGTGTGTGCCGTGGATCAGCTCTTTGCAATAAAGGAGTGTGTTTGAAATGAACAGTAATTTCCAGTAAATGTCAATCTTACTGAAAAGTACAGGAAGAATAGCTTTATTTTTTCCAGGAAGTTATTATTTGAAAGTGGAAATTTGATTTCTTTCTGGAGCATATCCAGATTTTTTATGTGGTGGTGCTTGTGATGCGTCCAGTATACAAGATATGCAGACAGAGATACCAAGGAATAACAGAATTGGTCATGCTGTCCCTGTGTTCATAGGAGAAAACTGAGGAAAATCCTGCAAAGAAGCTTTTCAGAGAACTATACTGAAGCGGGGTGCTGAAGTTGAAGTTCCTTGTGAGACGTTAGGTTGTTTAAAATAATTGCTTTTGTGATTTCTTCAGGTTCTCACAGGATAAAGATGGTCAGTATCCATGGGGCTGACCAGTGTTCTGCTGTTCCAGCTAGAAAAGTTGCTACCTGTGGAAAGCACTTCATATCTCAAAAGAAATGCTGGGTAGGAGGTAATAACAGTATTCCCTGCTAGTCCATTGGGTTGCTGAAAACTGACTTGGTCTCTGGTTAGCAGCTGACAAACATAATTGTAGCTTAGAAAGCGTGGCCACTTGAGAAGTAAACTCAAGTTCCCAAGCAGCCCTTCTGGTTTAAGATGTGATACTTCAAGGAAAGTATTTGTAATAAATGTAATTTGTTTTCTTCTTAAAGAAAAATAACAGGCGCCATTAATAGTTTTCAGTTGTTTTCTCTTTGGAAATAAATGGTGTTTCAGTGTGGAAATGGAGCTGGAAGTGCAAAGGTGGCTGCCCACCTCGCTTCTTGTTAGTGGAAGACAGGCTGCTCTCTGAGAAGGCAGGACCCACAATTACCGTCCTGCCTGGTGGGGATGGCCCAAAGAGTCATCTGAGGAAGGAAGGAAACATGGGGAGGAGGAGGAGATCTTGTCAGGACATTAAAAATGAAGGGGAAGTTTACTAATATTTGGGTGATGTTACAAACAAGAGGGGCCTGGCTGAGGTAATCGCCCTGCTGAACTGGCGTTTGGGTCTCCACATGGATTTCTCCACAAGACAGATCAATCTTGCACTGAAACGTTTATAATCTGACTAGGAAGTGGATGGGGAAATTATCTGCTATGCTCTCTGATTTTTAGATAGGCAAGTGAAGCAAATTGAATTTAGGTGGCTTGTTCGGAGTTACATGAGGGTTCTGTGGTACAGCTTGGAATAAACCCTGAGAGTCTGTCTTTCAACAAGCTGGCAGTGTTACCCATCTCATTTTATAGCCAGGCTTTTGAACCTAGCCAACTCAGTAATCTATCTCGAATGCTTCCCAGATAGGTCTGTCTTCCCTGATCCAGAAATACTTCCAGAAATCTCTCACAGCTTCTCTCAAACTCAAGCAATTTTTCTTTCTCTGCTGTGCAGCAGTTATTCAACTCCAGTAGTAGAGTTTTCAGCTCTTAACCTGGTTTTGACCTGCTTACTCTTTTTAAGTTTGTTTGAGAGGAGCCCTTGAGTATTCCTAAGCAGAAATGGATTACTGAAGGGAAGGATATTTCTTCTACACTCTCTCCCACCAGTTTTTCTAGAGATGGTTCTTTCATATAAGAATTAGAAGGTTGGAAAACACGTGTAGTTTGTAGGAAACTCCAAAATAGAGATTAGGAATAGCTGATATTAAACAGCAGAGATCATATTCCAAGGGCATGAGATGTGTGTTTCATCTCATTCAACTTTTTTATCCTTGCTCTTTCCTGAGATCTTGGCTTCATTAAATTATCACTCTCTTTCTATGTCAAGTCCATGATTGTCAGCCATATCCATAACCGTTGGACAACTCCATAAAAAAATAGGATAGGATCCTGCTTAATCTTCCTGATGAAGATGAGAAGAATTAAATTAGGAAAAGAGTAGGAGAAGTTGGGCAGTGCCTGCAAAGCTTCCCACTACTCTCTGAATAATTTATTTGATTGCAATCATGGTTTGACCTTTAGGCTGCAAAAGACAAACCATGTCTCTACTTTCCCTTGTTTGCTGTGAACATAAGCTGAGTCTCTCTGTGAATAACAAAACAACAGGTAAACTCGCAGAACAGAGAGAAGTCCAAAAACCCACAGTTCTCTTCTTGTTGGTAAGTGTTTTACATTCATGCTGCAGGGAGTCATCACAGGCTGCTCTGATTCCTCTTTGCTGTAGGACTTCAGGCCAAGGTAGAGGTGCTCCTGGCTAGTGTGATCTTCATTTTGAGTGAGAGCTAATTAGTCAGCCCAGCTGTTGGGAGACCACTGAAGATTTATTTAATCAATGGTTTTGCTAGTTGTTCTGTTAGATGGTTTCATTTTGGACTGGCTCAGCTGGAATATAAAAGGGATGCTTTAATTTGGATCACTCCAAATTTAATATGGGAGCTGAACTTCTTGCTATTTTTTTCAATAACAAACAATAAAATTCCAGAAGCCAAAGGGGGCCAGTAATTTTACTGGTGGTTTTCAGGGGAGTCAAGAATCACATTTACTCTCGCATTGAGGCTGTCAGTTACCCTCTGTAAAGGTGCAGATCCGAGCATTCAGAGTCATCTCTCCATAAGATGAGATTTTCCAAGTGTTGCGCAGCCACAGGAAGAAATCTTGGCCTGTGTCTTTAAGAAACTTAACAGTAAAATTAATAAGTAATCACTATTTATATAAGGAGTAAACAGACAGCTATGCCATCTGGGGAGGTAGTTTTATGGGTCTTGTCTGTTTAAATATCATTTTCAATTCAGTCAGTAATCCACAACTGGGATCTTGCAAACCCAGTGTCTTAACTATAGAGCCTTATAGTGTCTTAACTATATTTTTTTGGCTGCCACAATTCAGCATCATTCCAGTGCATGTTGTAACTCTACTACATTTGAATAGTTGTTGTCAATGGAGCAAATCCATCTTATATCGGCTAAGAATCTAATCCACAATTAAGACTTTTAGTTTACAGTAAAGGTTTTTTCAAAATAAAGTTCTTGTATAGTTTGAGGTGATCAAAATTTTCCATTGCCTGTAGCTTAGTTCCTTAATCCTCAATTAATTTTTAGACCTAAACACATGTGTGACTTTTTCAAAGAACTTTCAAAGACGACTCTGAGTCATTCCAGTCAGCTCCGAAGCACAAAATACCCCTTGGTTGACATCCTGAGATCATGAGCTGTGGTTATGTGTATTTCACTGTTCACATGGTAACAGAATCAAAAGAAAATCATAATGAAACACAATAGTTGGATTCAGAAATAGGTAACAGAAACATTTTTGTGAGCAGTCTTAACAATAGAAAAAAGAGAATTTACACTGGGCCAAATTCATCCTCGTTGCAGTGCCAATTAACTCACTGAAGTGGCATCTTGGAATAACGCAGTAATTAGATAAAATTCTTTCGGTTAGACTTGTGCCACCCTCATCTTCCCTCCAATGCTAACCTGAAAATAATTTGCCTGTGAAAAATCGGTAGTTTCATTAACTCTTTGTATGTCTTAATTTTTTTCAATAATTAAATATTTCATGCAATTTGCATTAGAAATTGATATTGAAGCTGGATTTAGCAGAAAAGATGAGCCTTTCTGAAGATTTAAAACGGAAACAGCTTCTATATAAGCATGAGAAGAAAAGGATGAAAAAGACTTAATTCTGTAGCTCTGAGCTGTCCTTTGTCTTAAAAGGTAAGAAAGGAATTACCATGGAAACCTGCTCACTCACTTCTCTTCATAGAAAAAGAGTTTGAGTTAATTACTATGAACTTGTGCTATCTTATCTTAAAATAATATTCCAGGTCTCTTTCCAAAGGAGTATATTTATATGTGTCAGAAAGAGCTAAGGAAAATGCTATCAGAAGGGAAATAAGTATTTGTCTGCATTTAAATCTCGGCTCTCGCTCGGCTGCAAACACTTTTATTGCTGTTGTGAAATTCACACCTCTCGGGAGGCAGCGCTGGAGAGGAGGCTGCTGCTTCCCTTCACATCCCGTACATGCGTGTGAGCAACTGTAGCAAATCTCTTTTAATGGGCAGCAATAAAGAACAGTAATTGCACACTTTAATTTAAAAGCATAAGAATGTTCCTTGCTTTTCTGGCGAGAACCTGCTGCGTCGGACTGGTCCGGTGCTGAGCAGGGGCTGCTGCGGCGGCTCTGCTGCTCCCTGAGCCACCCCGGCGCTGGCTCCTGCTGCTCCCTCTCCTCGCCTTGTCTCCACCATAAACGTATTAACATCTTGCCTTTCCCTTCTAAAGCAGGAGCTTCCATGTATCTTGATGTACTGCACAGGGTTTTGCTAATGGAGCTTCAAAAACATTTTCCATGTAGTTACCCCCCAAGGAGGAGAAGGATCTGGATTGCTGAGGGGCTTGGGAATCGTGATTTATCTCCAAGGTAATCCTTGGTTTTCTTATTGCATCTGTGAGGTCTCTGGTCTTCTCTAGCAGTTAGACTGCCAAGAATTTTATCTATGAGAGTTATAGAGGCTTCCTAGGAAAAAAAAAAAGCCAAACAGAGAGCTTTCAGTCTAAAATAATTTAATTTAATGGAAGAAAAGCATTAGAGACAAACTCAAAGTTTCTGTGCAAGTCCTCAGAGAATGTCTCTCTCCTGCAGCTCTGCACAGTAAATTGAAGAACTAAGTGACTGATGTCTTTGCACCCCCTTAGCAATGTGTGAGACTTAATAACTTGAAGGCACTTATATGCAGAATGCTATAATTGGGGGTTGGGAGGAATCGTAGATGATTTCAGTTAGGAAAAGATAAATCCTTTTTCTATCCACTTTTTTGGTACCTTCACATTTCAACAGCAGTCTGGAAGTCTGCAATGTAAATGAGAATCTACACTAATATATTTAACGTAGGGAGATTTATAATGCTGGCATCTTCTGATTTGCTTTGTCCATGATTTTGCTCTGTGTTTCTCAAAGTGGAAATGACAGCAAAACACATATATAAAAGAGAATTTGTTGAATTTGAAAAAAGAAAAATGTTATAATATGGATTTAATTGTAAAATAATAAATTCTGTATGTGCCATACAGGCATCATACCCATTGTGTCATTATCTTTATGCACTGGAAATGTCGATGCCTGTGTTTACATCTTGGCACCAAAGCTGCAGAAGCTTCAACTCTTAAGGTTTTAATTGGGCTGGTATAAATAATGCTTATAACATACAAAAATCAAAGATGAGCTCCAACTTTACTGAGGGAAAACTGTATTTTCTGGTATCTGCTAAGCTGCATGTCACGAGCTGCTATAATAGCTATCGGGGATTAGGTTAATAGCATTACAGCTGGCAGTGTTACTTCCGGCTTTGTGGGAGACCTGTTTACAATTTGCAAGGTTGGAGTGATTAGTAGAGCAGATCCAGACTCTGCTGGTGACAAAGGCTTATACTGGCTGGAACGCAGAGTAGATTCATCTTCTGGAAGAGGAATTTGTTGTGGTACAGTAAAACATGTTGTCCTGTGTGGAGGAGCTTGGGCTCATTGAGGATCTAAGCACAGCAGTGAAATAACCACCGACAACCTGCTGCTAGGATTACACACCAGCACCCAGGATGTCCTAAGAGCACTTAAGTGGCATCTAGATCCCTGTAATCCACCTGATGGCAACAACATGGACCTTCCTTCGATCACAGCTTCCTGGGAAGTTTTCCTCATTACGAAGCATGAGATGTCTTGAGAGGAACCTGGCAGCCGCGACAGAAACTGTTTTAAGAGTAGCTGTGGCCATCCATCATTGCAGGCTGCTTAGAGGAAATGTAGCAATTAGTTATACCTTTAAGACATGCAGGGATATGCACCTATTCCATTGAATTATATACTTAGAGACCGTCTTTATGCTGCTGCCC
Source organism: Crypturellus tataupa (assembly GCA_034781795.1). Taxonomy (NCBI): domain Eukaryota; kingdom Metazoa; phylum Chordata; class Aves; order Tinamiformes; family Tinamidae; genus Crypturellus; species Crypturellus tataupa. Next base: position 4,972,726 of record JAWLRI010000115.1, read on the forward strand.
TGGACACCTTCACATCTAAAATAACTTCCAGTTTTTGAGGGGTCTTTCATCAAGATCAGATCAGATGCTCCCTTCATATTTAAATAGTGGCTTTAGAGACAAACATGCTGTCATTAAACTAATGGTAATTATCCTTTAAGT
>JAWLRI010000115.1:4972966-4983257 GCA_034781795.1 Crypturellus tataupa
ATGCTCCCTTCATATTTAAATAGTGGCTTTAGAGACAAACATGCTGTCATTAAACTAATGGTAATTATCCTTTAAGTGGACTTTCTGTGTAAAACTTTGAAAAAAGTAAATAAGATCCTTTCATCGCTGAAGACCTGATAATACAGAGAGTAATTTCTGCAGGTTTTATATCAGTCATCCTCCTTTAATTGTTGGCATTCTGTCTGTAGCACTAGAAACCCTGATGCGATGCCCTTGGAGGCCATCTCGTGCTGCCCTTTCATCCTTGGATTTTGTCAGATCTCTGTTGCCCAAGTGATCTCCGTTTGGCTAAGTGGTTTCCAAAGAGCAACATTTTCCCTTGGTATAAAACAGAAAACTACTGCATCATGCTAATTGTCCTTCCGAACATGGAAGCTCGAGTGATTAGACTCTGACCATAATGCTGAAAAGTCCTGTGTCACATTTAATCCCCTTCCTGCTGCATTTTTCTTAAAGATATCTTGCCAGCTACAGCTCTCTATAGATAAACAGACACCGTGTTGGAAAATTTCACACTCAAAGTGAAGCCTACAAAATTTGCATTTGTCACATTTTACAATGAGGTGGAAAAATGGCACTCTTTGCTCAGAACAAATTTGGGAGATAATTGCTTGTAAGCTAAGCGGAAATCAAATTCATTTGGTCAGGAGTTAAATCGTGCTTTGGTTTTGCAGATAACAGCCTGAAAGAGAAGACCACCTTTGATATCAGCTGCTGGGGCTTTTAATACCACCAGAAGAAACTGGTGGCGTATGATATATCTAATGGCAGATCAAGACTCCTGTGCTGTCTTCTGTGTATAAGGAGCCTGATCCTTCACAGGCTTCGGTACCTGCCCAACCTTCCACTATGGGTCTAAAATGCTGCCAAATGACTAAGGTTGGGCTAATGGACTGCAAGGCTCATTATCTGAGCCCCTGCTGGGTAAAGGCAGCTTGGCTGGAGTCTTTCTGAGCTTCGGCTAAACAGAGTGTGTCGGGAGAAGAAAATGCTGTCAGGAGCGCGGAGAGATGTAACTGCACATGGTAATGCCTTGAGGATTTGTAGTAGGGCCAAGCAGTCTCAATCTCTTGCTGTTTAGGCAGCAGGATGCGGTGACCTCTCTCATGTCCATGATGAGGAAGGTGAAGGTGCCATCTCCTTTTCCATTTGAAGTGTTTCCTGAATCTCTTGAGGAGCAAAACCAAAAGCCACTTGGGGTTGCAGCCGAGGTTGACGTTGCTTACCCCAACCAACCTGTCCCTTGCAGTAAACATTTGCAGAATAAACCGGGTCTTCTGAAGAACCTCGGTCTGAAGAGTGTCCTAAATTCATCCTCCAAGGTAAAAGACTGTGCTAGCTGGAAACGCAGGCCTGCTCTCCGGGATATTTCAGTACTTCTGGGAAAATTCCCTGCCAAGCGGCAATGTGATTAAAAGCATGACAGTCAGTGACACTTAACTCGCTCTTGCAGCACAGGACCTTAAAAGTGCTTCAGGACAGGGAACCTCAGAGGAAATAAAAATCACAAGAGAGGCTGTTTCAAATTTGCCTAGAGCAGTTTTGTTGTGTTTTTCTTTTTTTTTCTTCCCTCTGGGCACAATTTTGTTTCTTCTTGGAGAAGAGGCAGGAAAGACAACCGAGGGAATTTATTGTCCCAGTGAGAGGTGGCCGTGGCATGGAGAAAGGGTGGCAGTGGGAGGTTATCAGTGCTTTTGTTTGATTGTATGCTTTAAGTGCTGTATTGCTGATGCTTCTGCTGCCATATGGTGGAACAGCTGATGGTTAAATGCTGATGCTGAAACATGATGCTGACATAGCAGGTGCTATAAAGTGATTGTAGAAAAACTGATAGTGAAACACTGAAGGTGAAATAACCAGTGCAAAAAATATCGATGATAAAACAGTAACTTCTGAAGTGCCTCTGTTAGAAATGGTATTTCTGGCTTTGGTAATAACTAGAGCAGCCCAGAAAATGTTTGAAAGGGCAGTCTGGAGAAGTGCCAGATGTTTGAAAAACTAGGGTTGTTACCAGTTGTTTGCTGGTAGGAGATAGTAAGCAAAGTTTCCTGCTCTTTTCTCTGCGGAGATGGACACTTTAGAAGCAAGCAAATCACTTGTGAAACATGTTTTCCGCCTCGCAGTCAATTCAGCACAAACCGCTATCAGTTGTCTGTTGGCCTCTTAGACATGTGAGGGTGGCTGGCTGCAAACCAGGCGGCTGCAAGCTGGCCACAGTGAAATAATGAGGTCATCCAGCACATAAATAGTCTGTTTGTTTATTTTTCTCTCTTAATATTTCTGTCATTTTGTAGTTGTAAATATTTAGAACAGTTCTAAACATTTAGCTGCAACAAACTTTCCTCCAGTATTTCTTTTTAACATGAAAAGTCACTCTGAGAGGTGATTCCCTGTCTTCCTGAAAGTTGACTTTAACCTTCTTAGCAGAGGTTCATTGTGTATTTTGTCAGGCACAGAAATGGCATTTTGTATATCCCAATTGTTCTAGAAAATTAAGGTAATTCAAAAACTGGGAGAGGACTGAATTAAGTGATGATACACAAATTGCAAACCTCTATTGTCAGGTGCTATACATATTGCCCAATGTGATTCTCTGTGCTCTCCAAAAATGAGAATATGTTGAGCAGCTCTTTTTGGCATCAGGATAAACTTCTGTTTCTTGCAAACCAGATTTGATGATTATTAGATTGTTGATTGAATGCAGATTGAATGAGTTTTTTTAGTAATATAAATATGATATTATTGCACTCTTTCTTGTTTATTTCAAGAGCCATTACTGATCAAAGGTGTTGCAGTATGTTTGGGTAGCGGAATGGAAGAATTGCAACCATTGGTATGCAGTAATTGAAAAAGAGAGGGCAAAATCAGCACCTCCCCATACATATTTAGCATTTTCAGCTCAGAAATCCGATCAGAAGCCATTGGCCCGATCAGAAGGTATAGGTAGGCAGTGGGGAGGGGGACACGTGTGTGTCTGTCTGCTGCCATCCTCTGCCCTGCGCTCAGGTGGGGATCCACGGGCAGAGGGAGACCTGAGGTATATTCCCTGGTTTACAGAAGGACAGGAAATGTTGGAGAGAAATTCAGCAGAAAGGAAAACTGCTGGGAAAAGCAGAGAGCTGCCAGGGCTGAGAGATGATACAGAGCATGAGAATCATTTACTTAAACATTGACATCTAGTGCTGTTTTAAATACCTGTGGGCATTAGAGATGTCTGCAAGGAACTGACTGATAAGACAGAGACCTGAGGGAGACCTGCAGCCCTCTCGAGAGGGGACAGGTCTCCTGCAGGGCCCCTCTTCATCCGCACCCTCGGGCACCCGAAGGTTTCTCAGAAGGCACCACACGCCAGTGGTCAGACACAGGAGTCGCTTCCAGTAGCCTTCTGTCATCTGGGAAGAGCTTGTCACGGCAAAGGAAACCATTGAAGGACTCGCTGTGTTCAAACAGAGCAGGGGCAGAGAGAGGTTTGATTCCAGCTCCTTTATTCTGTTTTGTGTGGCAGATCTCGTAGATTGTTCTAGTTCATGTTTAGAAATCCCAAGCCCTTGTTTGAAGGAAAAGGTCTGAGGAGCCCCCAGGCTCCAGCTCGCCACGTCTGACCCGGTGAGCGGTGTGCGGAGGAGCGAGCGCCGAGTCCTTGGCAGGACAGGCAGGAAGGGGAAGGGCTCAGCGGACTGACCGAGGGAGCGCGGGGTTCTGAACACAGCTGTGAGTGGCAAGAGGGGGTTTTTAGAGATTACCGCCCTTATCTCGAGAAGCAGTGTGAGCACCAGCAGTTTGTGCTAGAGAATAGCTGTTAACATCATACAGGAGCTAGCCTAAATCTCAAATCTGCATAGATGTGTGGGAAAACAGACATGATCACAGCTTTCTTCTAGACACAGTGACAAAGAAAAAATGTTGTTGCAATCAGATTCACTGTTTTATAGTAAGCTGTATTAGAGGAGTTAATTTTGGTGGCAGTTTGTGCGAAATTCATAGCTTTGCTGATTCCACCGGACCAACTCTTTCCAAGACTAAACGCTTCAGGTGAGGTTCTCCACAGTGACAAGGAGCCACCGTGCTACCTGCTTGTTTCCTTGGCCATAATCAGGGACAAAGCATCAAACAAAAGGATCCCTAAGGAATCATAAGGAATCTAGATCATAAGGAATATGATCTAGGATCTGCTAGCAGTTCAGTCCCCGATAGCCAGCTGCAGCATCCAGCCAGATGTTGGTAGCAACACAGAAATCTCTACAATGGAAGTGCAGAGCCTTGGGGAAGGGAGTGGAACTATTGTCCCTTGGAAAGTTCATTCCAGTGTGAAAGCTAATGTTTAAATCAGTTCTAAAAATGTTTTTGAAAAGTAATTTGCACCCCGGTGATTTGGGAAGAGGTTCAGTGTTTGGTACCTAATAAAGATAGCTAGCACTGGAGTGGATGTTATTTTAATTATAACAACATGGTGATGGCATTTTCAGGAAGGGATCCCACAGAGTTCTGACTGCAGGCGTTTCTCTATTCACAGCATTTAAACAGCTGCCAAAGGGGTTTCATTAATAGGTTATTTGGATACAGTGGCGGCAGGCTTACGCCGCGCTATCGCTGCTTCGCAGCCCTCCTTTCCCTTCCTTGACTTCCTTGGGAAGATGAGCCGGGCAGATTTGGCTGGAGCCCCGGATTAGGAAGCAAGCGGCGAGAGACGGCTGGAGCGGCTGGTTGAGCAGGGCGAGCTCAAGATTGTGGCTCGGACAGCACGTTCCTGTGCACTAGCTTTTTGCATAGCTCTGCATCTAGTGCTAGCAGCGAGGAGTAACGTGACAGGGTTCCCTGGAGTGGAACCAGGGCGAGGGGAGAATTGGACCCTGCTGCTCCTGCTCGCTTCTGCAGAGAAGGAGCATCTCGTGCACGATGCATCTGTGGTACCGCATGGATAAGGAAGGAATCCAGGGAATACCTGGCGCCGGTCATCGCTTGCAGCAATTCTCCGCTCAATTCGTCTACGTGCTCACATTGCAAGTGTAAGGTTTTGCAAGTGTATTACCATCCCAGGCAGATTGTAGTGCTCCATCTTATATACATTAGAGTCTCTAACCAACAAATCTTTATGTGGAAAAAGTGAAAATAACTGTGTAAATCATCATCAATTCTTTTTATTATTCATTAAAATAACATTAATCATAAACCTCTTTGGTATTCATGTGGATGTAATATGAGGTTCCAAAGGAATTATGGATTAAAGGGGACTTAAGCTCAGAACACTCAGTTCTCTATGAACATGCTGTGTTCATTATGCTAGATTTAGTGTGAACTATTTTCTTCAGTATTATTAGAAAGGAGTAATGGTTGAGTTCCGCATTTATTTGAAAGTGATTAAAGTAAAATTTTCACCTTGAATAAAACAGCAGCAACATATTAACAATTTTTATCATGCCCACAAAAGAAATCTCTTCTCAAAAGATTGGAAATAATCCTCTGAAATCTACCTGCAGCTGATTATATTAACTCATGAGAAATACACGTTTTCCACCTCTGTGGATTTTTTTTTAAAACTTTACGCTGTTGAGATTGCTAATATCTCTGCTACTCACATGCACCTAGGGGTAATGTTAGGATCACTGCACATTCCGTCTTCGGTTTCTGACTTCTGAAGGCCTTACATTAATATTCTAAGACTCATTACTGATGTAAAAACTAACTGGTTTATTGAACATTACATGTCTGGCCTCATGTCTGCACAGTACTAATTAAAAATCCCAACATATTTACCAGCAGGAAACTATAAAATGTGGTGTGGATTTTTTGAGGATTTAACCCAGTTTCTGTGTCTATAAACAAGAGAGCTTTTTCCAGGTAATGTTGTGAATTTAGAGGTATTAGTTACAGAAATATTTTCTGTGGTGAGTTTGCTAGGTTGGTTTCTGCTCGAGCCACCATTCTACACCACAGTGCTAATCAAATGAGATTCAGACATGATGGCTTTGATGATTAGAAATAAATTTATTGCAGGAGTTCTGAAAATGCTGGTTAGAATAGAGACTGTTCCTGCCCTGAATCTACCATCGAGATGATGGCATTTACTTTGCAAAACACTAACCTTCCCTTGAAGGTCAGAAAACCCTCCAGGTGCCTGGTAGACTCGTACTCCACCCCTGAGCTTGTTTGTTTAAATGGAGATTTCCATTAACACCTCGACAAGATTGCCTGTAGGGCCATATTTTTTCAAGCAATGGAATTCCTTCCCTTTTGTATCAGCAAAGTGTGTGTAATCCTAATTAAGAAATAAGTTAATCCTAATGTCAACTGGCATAAATCCTGTGAGGAGGAGCACTTGATTTTCCAGGGCGATGGAACACATTTGCTTTCCCTTGGTCCCCATGTCCTTCTGTCTCTCGTGCAGCCCAACCTGAGGTCAAGGGAAGGCTGGTCGCCCCCCCTCGCAGGCAGGGGCTTTGCTGCAGCATCTCGATGCGTTTGATGGATCGTCACCCGATGCCGTGAACTTGTCCTGGTTGCTCTGACCTGTCCTTGCCATCCGCGGTGCAGCTTTTGTAACATCTTCAGGTAACTCTTGAGGTATTTTCTCTGTTATGAATTCCTAAAGAACATGAAAGATCACTGCTGGTGCCACCGCTTTTCTTCACTCTTCCTCACATCACATGTTTAAATCCCTGACCAGAGCTGTGACTCTATGTTCTAGCTTAACTTTGCATCATTAAAACTAGATTTTGTTTTTTAAAAATCTTTTAATACAGAAAGAAAAATAAAAAGACGTTAACTACTCCCTTATTCAGGAATTGATACAAATTAAAAAAAAAAAAAAAAAGGATCAATATTAGCTCTTTGTTAAAGTGACAAATGATTCTTTTTTTGGGGGCCAGGCAGGCAGGGCTGCCTCGCAGCCTCTGTTTCTTCCCTGCAGATGGAATCTCTTGTAAATAAACCCTGCTTGAGGACAAGAATCATCCCTTTATAGGTGTTCCCACACTGCTCGTCACCGTGTATGAGTGTCTTCCAGTAACTGAGGAAGAAAAGTGGACGCATTTCCTTACCTCTCCATAGCACACTAATGCACGGAGTCAGTAAATACACTTTAATGCATAGTCGAGATGCCTGTGCAAGAGAGCTGCAGCACTAAATACCTTCAAGCAGAGCCGTGTTTAGTCTGGAGGGAACCTTTACCCGCAGCATCGCTGCTCCCCCATGGGGAACCGGCCCCCCTATCTCCTCGCGAGCGAAGCCTCCCTGCCTGCTCATAATGAATTAGGCTTCACAACACTAATACAAAGAGAGGGGGTAGTAGTGTCACTTATGCATTGAAAAAATAAAAATTAAAAAAAAAAAAATAGAGGCCTGGAGAGATGAAGCGAGTTGCTGAGGAGTATACAGTACCAGAAGCTGAATTCCAGACTCCCGAGTGTCGTACCGATGCAATGGCCGGTTTAAAAACTTCACCTTTCTTTCCCATTACTAACCTGCCCTTAAGAGTTTTCTTTTTCCTACTATTTGTTTTTTCTTTCTCTCCCTTCTGTCAAGGTAATGTACAGTTTGATGTAAGCATAACTTCTTATTCTACCAAAATATTGAAAGGCCGTGGGACAAAGTATATTTGCAAAATACAATGCTATTTTGCAAGAAAAATCTCTGCTGTTGATGGAAATCATAAGAAAGAAACAATGCCATGTACTGCAGTAACCCATACTGCTGCAATGTGCACAACTCCTTCTTTCCTCCTTCCTGTTAACTTTCTCGGGATTTTGATGCTTCCTTCTCACCTCCAGATCACATCCTGGTGAAAATTTATTTGCTCTTTTATGCATCAGAGAAAGTAAATGAGAGAACAGGACTTTTTGCTGCAGTTTATTGACTGCTTGTGTTGTAAAATGCTACCAAAATACTATTTCCTGCTCCGGCATCTTCGCAGCCTCCTTTGTGCTAGTACTAGCACTTGTGCAGCCCCATACTAAGCTGGAAAAAGGAGCAGGACTGAACTTAACCTTTTCTTTTTGTGGGGAGAAGGAAGAGGGAGATTGGAGTAGGGTTGGAAACGTTAATTTTCAGCTGACTTAGCTCTTTGGTAGCAGTCCAAAATGTGGTCTTGAAGCAATAATCAATTCAGAAGAGCTGATGCTGCTTTGCTGTCATATGTTGTGTGCAGACCCCACAGCAGCACCGTAGCATGGTGCTGTTCTGAGGGGGATCGTCCAGTGCTATGTTCTGTTACGGGTTTTTAGTGACTTTGTTCCCATCATCTGCTCATATCATAGGTAAGAAGGGAAAAGTGCCAAGATACCTTTGATTCAGCTGTAGTTTCTGGCAGGGTAAACTTCATACAGGCTGCCCTACAATGTCCAAAGCAGAGTACTAACAGAGACAAAAAATGAGGTGTAGGATGTTTGTATATGCACCGATTTGCTCCCTGGTTCATTCCCATGAGCATCGTTTATGTTCATGAATGAGCTGGGGTGGGATATCTTCTGAAATAGAGGGCTGCATGCATCTTCTCTGCCTCCTTCTGCTCTGCTCCTACCATTGCCATTCTCCATGTGCTCTCACTCTTCCTAGCAGCAGAGGTGTTTAAAACCAAACAGAGAGGCTTTCGCCTTTCAGTCTCTAATCTGGATGTTGTGTCAGTTTTCTGATTATCAGGAAAGGAATGAATAGATGGGGCGAGTGAAAAAGCTCCTAGAGCTAGAAAGTCCAAAAAAATGAAGAAAATAAAGCTTCCTTGATGAAAGACTTTTACTGGGCACGGTGGGAATTTGCTGCAGGGAATGGTGAATCTCATGAGTGTTTGGGCTGCAGGTGGGAGAAGGGAAAAAGCCAAATTCCAGGTCTGCAGCACCCCCAGGGCTGTTGCGCTCTAACCCTTGGCACCTGGGGAGCTCCGTGGCACGAGGGGCTGGCCAGCACCGCACAGGGCAAGGGCTGTTGTGAATAAACATCATCATGAATCACTGCAGACGCCTGATTTTGCATTTCACTTGCAAACTCCATTTTCCAATTTTCAGTTTAGACCATCTGAAGTCTATAAAAATAAAAGTAAACTGCAGAACAAGAAAAAAAAAACTTAAAAATTTGCTGAAATGCTGCTCAAAGAGAGAGAAAATGACCTTTGGTTGGGCATCCAACAGTGCAAAGAAATTCTAAAGTAGTTTACTTTGAAGTACATTTCAGTCAGGGGGATTTTCTAGCAGTAAAATCGGGCACTTAGCAGGGATTGCATATAATTTCCACTCTGTGCCAGTATAAAGCTTCAAACATAATGATTTCTTTTTCTATTCAGCACCAATAACTAAAGCTCTTGGTCATTAATGACGACTCATTCTTCACCTGCACTCTTTGAACTACATTTGTCATCGACTCACTAGCCTTTAAAAGATCTTAACCTGACTCTCTGTCTTGTGCTTTGTCTTTCAGATTCTGAGCCATTTTCTCTGGAAATGACACACCTTAGGAGCTGACATTTACCTAGGACACTGTTGTACCGTCTGTCAGGAGTGCTTTTGGAATGTATTGCTCGTAATTTTTGGTGTTGCTATTATACTTAATCTTCTGTTAAGAATATTGGGATCAGGGATATTTAGGGGAGTTGTTTGCTTGTTTTGTGGAGGGTTTTTTTTTTTTTTTTTTTTTTTTTTTTTTTTTTTTTTGGTATGTCTCCAACACTAGAACTTTATGCTAGGTACAAGATGGAATAATTCACTGAGAAGGTAATGAGTTTGTCAGAAAAAGCTCTTTGGGCTTTAATGAATTTTGCTAGAAAATCTGTACTTGGCATCTGTAAAATGACCTAATTTAATATCTGGTTTAGGCAGCCAAGCAGAAGCTGGTAGCATCCAGTCATCAATGAGGAGCAAAAGCATCTTTTCAGGATGTGAAATGCAGCCATCTGAACACTTAGCAGCAATTACTGATGTGTTTGTTGCTTGCTTTGGTAAGAAACTGGATCTAAAAGGAGGGGGAAGCTGCTTCAGCTCCTTACATTTAAGACATCTTTGAAAACCATGTGAAGAGCAATAAGCACAACTTGTGCACCTGTTTTCCACGTGCCCCTGTAGGAACTGTCATATCAGAAAAGTCAAATGCTGCAGTTTAATCTGTGGTGGCATCCTCAAAAATGGCAAAGGTCTAAACAGGAACTGCAAACCTATTCCTGACAGGGAGAGCTACTGCTAGCTAGAAAATTGTCTGTGATCAACATAAATTCGTAGAATCACAGAATGCCTAAGGTTGGAAGGGACCTCTAGAGGTCATCTAGTCCAACCCCCCTGCACACGCAGGG
>JAWLRI010000115.1:4983357-4994657 GCA_034781795.1 Crypturellus tataupa
GCCCAGTTGTCTAGTCTGTCCAGGTCCCTCTGGATGGCAGCGCAGCCCTCTGGAGTATCCGCTACTCCTCCCAGCTTTATGTCTGTTGGTATTCAGATTATTTTATATTGTGTTTTACCTTGAGAAATTCTTTGTGTTTTAAAGATTAAGAAATCCCGTGTTTGGTTCATGAAACAGTCTCTGTGACCTTGAGCGATGCTAATACAGAAACCCAGACCTCCCACCGAAGTCACTGGAAGTTTTGTCGGTGACCTAAATGCCCTTTTAGAGGATTCAAAAATAAACCAAAGATGTAAAAAACATAATATTCTTCATGAGAGCTATAATTCTATGTTTTCTTTCAGGCTTCTGTAATGCTTTTTGAAAAGAGGTTACTAACCTGAAACAGATGAAAGTTAAAAGAAGGCAGTTAGAGGGCTAAGTTAAAGGTGGTTACGAACATATGGTTGATAGGATTATTTTTAGAAATGAAATATAAAGATGCTGAAAAGATAGGCAACCAGTGCAAACGAATGTACAATAAATTGGAAAAGCTTCATAATCAAATATTTATGGCTCTCTTTGCAATGTTTGAAAAATTAAATTATTAAAAGCAAATATTGTGGCAAATAGGTTCCCATCCATCTCAATAAAAGTTACATTTCACTATCACTGTCACATTATTACTTTTTTGCTTTCAGTCTTTTCAAGATTGAAGAGAATGGTAACAAACTCCAGTAACAAATCAAAGCTTTTCAATGTAATTTACTTGGTGAGTAATTTCTAATTGATTCAGACGGATGGGGCTGCACAGTTTGATGTATTGCCGGAGCGTGAGATACTTTGGACGAAGTGAATTTATAAGCACCTCTTCTCCAAAGAAAAATGGCTGCTATATTTCATGTTGTCATTATTTTAGCCTAGCCGGGCTCGCACACACCTCTGCGCGCGCTCGCGCGCTCCCGGGCAGGGAGCATCCCCACGCGGGCGCCGGGCTGAGCCCGTGCAGCCCTGGGAGCGCGCGGCGTCCTCCCGCTCTGCATCCGCTCCTCTTCTTTAAAGCAGAGTTGCTAAGCAACGTAATTTAGTCACCTGCAGGTCAGGGTTCAGATCTTGTTAATGTCACTGTGAATTAGAACAAGGAAATGACTTTGGGGGGTTTACAGCTTCTTCGTGACATTGCTGTTAGCCGAGGAGCTTTGGGTCCTGCTTGCTGGGAAACCTTCCCCGGCTGCCGGGCTTTTCACGTGGTTGTTTCCGTACGTATTTTGCGATGTTTCTGAAGTGAAGAGGGGAAAGGGGAATCTGACAAAAGAGACGTTATTTGCTGTGTACGTCACTCACGGTAAAGGTCAGAAGTGGTGCGTTTGCATCCAGTGACAAATTGCTTCTTTTTAGAGCATGCAAAGGGGAAGAATTGCTGACTGCTCCAGCCCCGTTTTGCTCTCCCGTCTTTCCCACATTGGGGAAGCTTTTGGGAGGCCCAGGCACCTTCCTCTCCATGCACGTCTGCCCCTGTCTTTCCCAAAGCAGAAATCCCTGAGGGCTGGTGCCTCAGGGGAGCAATCTAAATTTAGCAACTACAAAATTCATCCTTACTTTTTTTTCCCTCCGTATCCCTGCAATTTCTTGGGTGTCATCTGCTTTTCTCTGTTGCAGCCTGCAGCCTTCGTTGCACCTTCGGTCCTGCTCCGGCCCCCTGCTCAGATCCAGCTTCCCAAGACCTCCCGCTCAACTGATCCCAGGGGATGCCAGGGCTGCTGGCTGGTTAATCCCAAACCTGAGCGCATCGGGAGCCTTGGAGAAGCGAGTTTGCTGCCTAACGTGCCGGGGAGCCCCCGGGGATGCTGCACACCCATCAGGTCTGCTTAGCTAATCGGGCAGAGCCGGGAGGATGGGGCTGGTGCGCGAGGCTGGGGATGTGCCGGGGCTCAGGGAAGCAAATAGGATTTATGTGTGCTCTGGGTGTGAAGGAAAAGCTTTGCCACTTTGATAGAAATATTTGTGTAGAGCCGTCCAAAGGGGTTTTCCAGATGAAAGGCAAGTGTGCCTACATGCATCATATATACAAATATATATGTGTATATGTGTGTGTGTTTATCATCATGGGTCAAGACCAAATTGCTTATTCAATCCAAAATAAAATATTCTATTTCATTTTAAGGTTGATAATTTTTTTGTTGTTGCCATTTTAAAATAAGGTGTTCACATCATAAGTAAAATATTATTGAAAAAAAGAAGAGCCAAAATATTTTCTTTGGAAAACATCGGAATAAAATATTTTGCACATACTAGAAATATTTTTTCATTACTTTGAGCCAAAACCGTTTTTTTTTTCAAATTCAACCTGAATTCACGGCTTGCAGTCTTCCTAAAATAACATTTCTTGGCAAAATGAATTTTCCCCTGTTTTTTTAGCCAAAGCTTGTAATTGATTCCCTGAACAAAGTAGTTCGTGCATTGCTCTCGTCTCTGTCGTGTGAAATGCCATGCGAATGGCTCCATCCCACCACGGTTCCCGCAGCATCCTTGCTTTCCTTGTGCTTCGCAGATACGATGTGCAAGAGGCTGCAGTTGCGCTCACTGTCCACAAACACTAGCAACCCCAGGTCATTTGCAGTAGTGACAGCAATATTATGTGGGGTTGGCCTCACCCATAAAATCCAACTGATATTATAAACCCTTATTCACAGGGCTGCATATAACACACATCAGGATGAAGATTTCTGAAAAACTGAGCCCAGTGAAGGACCGGGGCCAAACTACCAGCTTGGAGTGAAGTCACAGAGCAGACACCGGGATGTGCAGCATAAATTCACTGGCAAATTGGAACTTAACCATTAACTCCTTAACCAAGTTTTCATTCAGAATCGGATGGGCATAGGCAGCAATGTGAAGCAAAAGCATCTTGCAGACCGACTGCCACATGGTTTAACTCTGGAGACGTTTCAGTTTCTTTGCCAAACGCAGGCCCTCGCGAAGCTGTTGGCGTGTGAGATGTAGATCACTCATCTCCCCTGGTGTGTCCCGCCGGGGGTGCTAATGGAGCTGCTGGGGTAGCAGAATGGCAATTAAAACTGAGAGAGGAGGGAGTTTGTCTTCCATCCTCCCTCCTGGGTGGTGCTGGCGTTGCGGCTTTACCGCAATTTCCAGCTCTAGCACCTTCAGCCTCTGCGTGGCACGAGTGAACATAAGACCACCCTTAATCTGTCATATAGAGGGGCATAAATTTAGAAGGCTGTGGAGGTGGAAGATTTCTGTTCTTCTTGCTTTTTCCCCTGCCCCTCTCTACTTCTTCTCCTAACTTTTGGCAAGAAAATTATCGCTGATAATGATACTTGGCACTTACAGGAGGTGAAACTTTGAGGCTTTTAATCCACGGATCTCAAAGTGCTTTCTAAGTACTGAATTTCATGACTGTTTTTGGAGTTAGGTGTAAAGCTGAAGAAAAAGGAAGTTACATAGTTTGCCAAATGATATGTGAAAAGTCGGGAGCTGAGTTCAAAGTAGAACCCCGAGGCCTTCCCCGCAGCCCTCGCTTGCGTTTCTAGACAATATATACACTGCTCTTTGCTCTTAAAATCACATCCCGCTCGTTTCCAGAGCAGTCAGGTGCTTTGTTGTGATTAGCTAAAATTCAGTACCCGGGTGACTCTTAACATAGACAATGGCAGTTGATACCCAAAACAGCTGAGTTAGGAAGAAATCAGAAAAAAATCACACTGAATGTCTTTTTTTTGTCTTTTTTTCTTTTTCCTCCCATTTCCCAACCACTAGAAATCTGAGGTTCAAATGAAAGAAGGGGAGTACCGATTTTAGAAATACTTTTTTTTATTTTTCTTTTTTTTCGGACTAGCATTGCTCCAAAGCCCTCCAAACCTACCAACCACCGTGCTATACAGGACTTCTGTGCTTGGAGATGTAGTAAGGAGCAGGTTTGATATGAGGACCTGATGTCCCAAATGGTCATTTACCACATGTGCCAGGTGCTCCAGGGCTCCCAGGGTTTCTGAAGACGCATGAAATGGTTAAAAACAAACTTCTCTGTAGGCAAAGTTTCTTTTTTTTCCTGTAAAGTTTGGAGAAGATGTACCAGCCTTGCTGTGTTGTGTTTTCCTTAAAAAGAGAACCAACAGGGCTTGAAAGCAAGTGGATCTGTGGAGCTGTCAGCAGAATCTATAAAAGAAACTCTCTGGGAATCCCATCCACTTCTTCACTTGCAAGCAAGAAGACATGGAAAATAACACATCAAAACTACATTTCTTAAATTTTTTATATAAAACGTCCAATGTTCCAGCCTTCACAGGAATGCCAGATAGCTGTGCTCCCTTTAGTGTTTTATATATGATTCTTTAAAAACACCTGAAATAAGTTTATGCCTTGGATATGCTACCAATAGCAAACTGTCTTGCAATCAACATCATAGGTAGTTTTGTTGTATATGTTTTTTAAAGGTCTAGGCAATGTAAAGGTCTAGGCCTGCTCTGTCATGGAGCACCCATTCGTTCCAGTGCTGTTCTGGAGCCCACGCTGGGGCTTGGGACATGTTCCCGCAGCGAAACTACAATCAGGTCGCAGATGAGTCTGTGATTTACAATAACTCATTGACCAAATGCGTATCCTAAACCTTCAGGAGGCACAGTCAATTAAAAATGAATTTGAAACAAGGTTAATGATATGGTGAAAGTGCAAATGCGACCTAGGCAGTCTGGCGCTGCGCCTCCGCTGCAATCATGAGTCTGCAGTGGCTGTAATGCAAACAGGGCAAAGTTAAATATAAGTTAGAATAAGGGCTTCCTCACTCAATATGAGGCATAGAAGAACATATAACTCTATCTTGTAGCCAATATGGCATCATAAGGCGTAATTAAATCTTCCTATATTTCTTCATTAACTGCAAGGTTGCACTGTGCAAACACAATTTGATGCACATATTTGTGTGCAATTGGGACACAAAGATCAACCATGTCAAGTTTAAGTAAACATGGGCATTCTAGCTCAAACAACAAGCTGTTTGCCCAGCAAAGCAGCATAACTCTTGCAAACAGAAAGTCACTTCCTTTTCTTTACTCAGAAAGCTCTGTTTTCTTAGTGTCTTTCCTTGCTAGGAGTCCTGCAGACTCAGGTCTTTAAAGCATGCTAAACAATTTTGTATGGATGTAATCAAGTGTATTGTAAGGCATCTGGGGTTTTCTCACTGGTTTGAGGACACCTGCAATGTGAAGCTTTTAAGATCTGGCTGCTTCAGTCAAAAAACAAATTATTACTTTTTTATTCAGTTAATAGATCAGAAGATGTGCTCTAGAGCAAACCTCGAGCTTCTTATTTCCATTTTTTGAGTTAATGTGAGTGGTGTTTCTGAGAGATGCTGGAAAGACAGCAAGGTAGCTCAAAGTCGATTATCCATCATGTACACTTTAGCACTAAATTGTAATTTGCCAGACTCATGATACAAATCTGATGTGTGTTGGTCAGTGTGTTTGAAACACGATCTTAAAATACTCTTTTCCTGAACAAGGCACGATCCATCAGAGCTGATCTATGAGTTTCCCTGGGGTGGAGGCAGTGGGGCCAGCTGTGGAGGTAACTGCTGATGATACTTGTGCTTAGACCATAGCAGCTACTTGGGTAAAGCAACCGATGGCAACAGCTTTCAGCCACGGAAGGCTTTGTTAAGGTCTAAGATAGAGCTGAAAGACGATGCTATAGCTATTTAAAAAGGTGCAAAGAGTATTCCCTGCCAAACACCTTTAACATTCCCTGTTCTTTTCTCACTAAAGCTGTATTTATGGTCTGTGGCACAAGAGGTTGTGGTCCTGATAGGGTATTTACATGGACAGGCATTACAGCAGCCAAGAGGATAGAAAGAGACTAATCCAAAGTTATATCTTAAAAACAGGTATTTTACAAAGTCATTTTCCTGTCTCTGGATTGTGGCACACGGCAGGAAAAGACCATCCCTGCTGTCTGGAGCGGGGCTGCTGCGGCAGGACGGAGGGGAGCGGACGCCACGCTTTGTGCTGCCTCGGGGTGCTTCTGTGCCCGGGCTTCTCTCTGCCTCGGTTTGAAGCTTCCCTTGGAGGGCAGCGTGCAGGAGGGAGCCGGGGAGCAGGGGAAGGATCATTGGCCGCGGAAGCTCTTTCAGCTTTCCAGCTAAAGCCCCGGGGAGGCAGAGGGGAGGTGATGGGGGATCAATCACAATAATGGAGAAGCATCCACGGGGGAATTTTTAAAGACAGATTGTTTGGTTACAGACATTTCCTTCTTTTTCCTTAACATCCAGCTGCTGAATTGAATTCTAAAATGTACCTGGTCAGTGCAAGGCATTGCAAAGCTCTAGTCAAAGTCTAAATAACTGCAGATGTCCCAACCATCTCATGCTGTGCCATTACTCACCCTATCCAGAGCAGGAATATTTCCCACAGATGAATACATCTTTGCCAGAATCTTGCATGCAAGCACTTTCAAACCTCTTTATAGTTTTAGGAATACTGCATCCAAGAGCTTTAAGATGCTGTTGCTTTTTTTTCTGAAGGGAAATCAGTCTCTTCCTTGCCTCTCCCTCCAAATGGCAGTAGAATACCAGCTTTCCCCATCTTTTATCTTTCTAAGCATGAGCTAGAATTAAATGTCAGTGAGAAAATCCACATGGGAAAAATCAGATAATTTATTTACATGTATATATGGTGAAATAGCACACTAGAGCAGGTAGCTGACCTAAGGACAGTTCACATGCCTGAAAGAATAGAGCACCTATTCAACCATAAAATGAAGTAAAATTTTGTCCTGCTTTCCCCTTTATGTGCCACTTTGAGGTGCTGATGTATTTTATGCTTAAGAGTCAGTCTGTCAACCGGCTGGCAATGCTCTAAAGATGCCTAACTGCTGTAGAGCAAAATTGTTGAGGTTTTTCCCCTAATCAAATAGCATGGCAGGAAAAAAGATGAATGTAATTCTGGGTCTGTTGAAGTCCACAGAGCTGTGACATGAGAGCCTGAGCAGTTTCACCCATAGCTAAAAGCAAGACAAGCAGCGTGCACTGTTCAGTTTATCTTCTTTTTAAAAATTGCTATTCCAGCAGTCCAAAAGTAACACAATGATATGCAGGTACTGCATCATGGTGTATTAGTAGAGAATACAAGATTTTTTTTTAATAAGAACCACTGCAAATGCACGGTGAAACGTTTGACTGCTGTAGTCATCAAGTATCTCTATAGCTCACGCTTCCCACCGGACCGAGAGAGTGAATTTAAGAGCAGAAACAGCTCACTTTGACTCATATTCTCTGTCACAGGGACTTTTTTACTGTTTCTTACATCTATGCCAATGACTTCTCTGCTTGTAAGATCAGTCTTTGGGGGAATTCTTGCCTGTGATGTCAGACACCCACACCTTGGCTTTTCAATTAAAAATAGTCTCCCCGGATCTTCCTCCCTAAACTATGAACCTGCCCTTCATAAGCAGAACTTCCACATCCTACAGGTGGGCTGGAGGGAGGCCAGGGCATGAAGAAACACCCTCCTGAATGCTTCTCCTTTAGAGTAACATTAGAGGTAATTGGGTGGATGAGAATTATCTTTCAGTTCAGGTTCTTTACTTGATGAGTCTGAATTTAATATGAGCAAACAGCCTATCTGGGCTTGCTGAGACCTGCCGGTATTCTCTCGGTACATGGAAAGGACAAGATTTTTTCTTTTCATGCATCATTTACAAGTAACTGCAATGACAAAGTTGCTACAATTCCATAACACAAAATGGCAAAGTGTACAAAGGAAAGAAAAGGATATTTTGTTGCTGTTTTTTTAATTAAAAGTTCTCTGTAGTCAGAGTTCAGCTGTATTCAGGTGCAATCAAAGGGCCAAGAAGGAGTTTGTTCCCTCTTGTTGAATTTACATGTCTGGCTTTTATGTCAGTTATCAGCACTGTTACTCGCTGAACAATACCGCCTATTAAGGTAGCAAGGCAATTGATGCTTACTTATGAAAAGTCCGTTTCTAAAGCTCTGATACAGGAATTTTCTAACCATTTCTTTCCAAAACTTCAAAGCAGATTGTTCGTGAGCAAACAGCCCTCTAGAACAGACCTTCTTTCCAGGGAGAAAAGATTTAAGCTGAGGGGCAAAAATCCGCATAGCGCAGCCTCACCCCACGTGTGCACAGTCCTAGCCCTCCACCTCTCCCCTCGTGTGCCAGAGCCACGATTTCCTCTAGCCGCCAACCTGGAAGCCCTGTCCTTTTTAGAAATGATTTTCTGAGACGTTCACAGGTGATTGGCAGTCAGGTGAAGGCCTGTTTTGCCAGCTGTCCTCACTGTTTATTTGCTGGAGTGAAGGCAGGTCCAACCAGTCATGGAAAAGTAATATTTTGGTTTTATTAAAGGGAGAGGTAATAGATATCACGTAGGGGAGAGAATAAACGGAGAATGAAGCCGGTGAAACTATGCATGCAACGGAGCAGAGAAGGGCTTAGAAAAAAATCCTTTGTGCTTGTTAAGATTTTTGTAAATCCCAGTCTGCTTGAACATGGACTCGCCCTTCAGAGAGCAAAGGGCTGGCAAAGGAAGAAGTGGTTAGAAAATTACCTACTTACACTAATTCCCTGGATAGAGAGAAATTTACTGGTAAAGGTACTTTTTTTCAACACCTTTTATTGGTCTTATCAGCTACAGCTCTGTGTATAAGACTGTGGAATATGTGAGGTATTTTTTCACTCTGTACCTCTCAGGTTTGTTGTCAAGTGCCCCAGAAGAACTTAAGAAGCATTTATCCATCTTTCACCAGTCTGACTGGGACCCTGTTGCTATCCTATTGTTCTCCAAATGCTCCTGAGTCTCAGAAAAACTGTTTCTCTTTTAAGAGAGTGTGTTTGCCTTTCTTTTATGCAGCAGGGTGAGAAGGAGCTGTCATCCCTGTGTGACAGATTGCAAAATGGGTTAGTCTTGCCTTTCTTACCTCTGCTCCTGGATATCTCTCTCATTTCACTTATGCACTGTCACATAAGGATTCTGTGTGACGTTTCTGTTTTAGCCTATTATGTGACTGCTATTAACTGTAGTTATCCAGATACTCTGGTTTTATCATGATTAAAGCTTCATTTCTACCGCCCATCACTTTTGGTCACGTATCAAAAAAGACACACATAGAGATAAATTGCCAGGGAAAGATGCACTCAAGGGGCAGACTTTAAAAGGCATGTGGGTGGTAGAGGGACACACTGATAGAAGAAATGGTCGGAGGAGTTACATGCTGATAGGTGTTGCAAAATTCTCATCTTCAAATCTGTCCCAGGCTCCTTAATTATGGAGCGGGTCCGCAAGGAAAACCCTGGCCTATTTCCCTTTGTTCATCTCTTTCTGGTTGGGAGGATTTATTAAGCCAATGTCAATATTCTTCCCATCAATTTTGGAATGTCTGACTCTTTGTTGAAACAAGCTATTAGCAGCAATAAAAGACACAGGACTAGAATAATTGTCTAGAGTTCTCTTGTGTGAAATATTCGCTATAGTGTGAAGAAGCCAGTAAGTAATATTATACTCACGGCTTGCTTTGGCTCACAGGTGGCAGCAAAATCAATTAACTACTTCTATCCATAGGAATTTATTGACTTCCACCCGTTTTAGAAAGAAATGTGACTTTCGGTTGGTAAAGTTACAAAACATGTGTCTACTGCTGTGCGGTTTTTGTGACGTGCTGCAGGACATTCCTTTCTGGACCCGTCATCCTATCCCTGTGCGTCCGTGCCTTGTCCGGTTGTTCTTTCCAAGAAGGCAGAGTCTGCACCGGAGCAGAAACATCTTCTTGACTCAAGTGGGCTGCTAATCTGCATTCACATTTGAAGTTTCTCAAACTATTAGTTGGCAATGCTGCTCCCCTCTAATTACTGCTTCGCAAAACTCAAGTCAACAAAATTTGCACTGACTGGTATGAAACGCATAATACCATGAAGAGTGGTAAAGTGTGTTTGTGCAGATAAGGCACCCCAAACTATTCACTTAGCTCAGTGCGATTCCTACACTGCGAACCTGGCGCCGCACCAGGGAAAGATACAGGAGAAAGAAGCCAAGGTATTATAGCAGATAGATCGGTACGTATAAATGTAGGCAATCATTTAATGGGAGCTTAGCTAAATAAGATGCCCCTCACCTTTTGTTCTTTCATAGATGTTTATGTTTCTAATTAAGCTGTGGGTTTAGGTCTGCAAAGTAATGAGACTGTTCCACCTGCCGATGTCAAAATATCTGACTGTTTGCTGATATTTTTAAAAAAGTAGGTAGGAAAATTGGCTGCTAGTAATTGACTAAGAGGGCTGCTTGCAAAAGTTAACTCTGAGTGAGAACCAGGCAGGTTGGGCTCTCCTCCAGGTTTGGAAAGAAATGCTGAATTTTGGAAATGTTGCTGATTGGAATGTTCTCCCGAGAAGTCTTAGTGTTTGTGTGTTCCTCACTCCAGGTGTAGTGTGCACTAAGCCTGCATCTGGGTCTCTGTCAAGGAGCAGGCTGTGTGAGTCTCTTGTATATTTTAATTAAAATGACTTGCATGCATATGTCAATGTTCCCACTGAGTCCGAGGGTGTTCAGCTAACCGGTTCTCATTTTGCTGAACGTACACTGGGACAGATTTGTGTTTCTAAGCTTTTGTGGATGACAAAGTTTTAATTGAATATATAATGAGTGTTGTATTTAGATAATTATTTGAACCCTATGGCAGTGAAAAACTGAATTCAAATATGCTCTGGTATTTTGTTTTATATTTAGATGCTCCTGTTTCAGTGTTTTGAATACCTTAAGCCATATTTTGGGTATGTATTTTGATTCTAGGCTAAACCTGAATGGAAAACCTCTGAGGAACAATGCAGGTTCATGGATAAGAGCTGGCAATGATTTACCTTTTACCCAGCCTTCAGACTTTGCGCTATTACGACTTCTTGATAATGTGGATGATCACACATAATAATGTGGATGAGGAGGAATAAAAATCAAGGTGTTGAATATTTTTGGAGATTCTCAAGGAGAGTCTCTGCTGACCCAAGTCCTCAGTATACTAAATTCTTGTGTGAGTTCCTCCAGTAGTTTCAGTTAGCACGATCCTCATCCATCTCAATCTTTGCTTTCTTCAGCAGAAGTTTCATATTACCAAGGTCTAGTTTTATTTCTGCAATTAAGTACACATTTTGAAAAGGAAAAAAAAATCTGTAAAACATGTTATCATAATCATATGTTAAGTTAGAATCTGGATCTTTTGATGTTTAATGGCCACAAACTTAAACATCAAAAGTTCCACAGGAACTTAAGGAAAAACTTTCTTACAGTGAGGGTGACAGAGC
>JAWLRI010000115.1:4994757-5006952 GCA_034781795.1 Crypturellus tataupa
TTGGACTAGATGACCTCTAGAGGTCCCTTCCAACCTTAGGCATTCTGTGATTCTATGATTCTATGATTCTATGATCAACATTTGGGAATAAAATATTAGCTTTTCCGATAGGATAGTGCTCTACTAACTGCTAAAATCCAGTGAGGAACTTCTGTATCAAACTATCTGAAATAAATGGGCCATTAACAAAGAAACAAGCTATTAAAGCACTCTTTTGTAGTAAAAAGGATTACATGTCCTTGTATAAGAAGGATTCTAGCAATAGGATAATATGGCCTGTATTTACTGCTAAGAAGTAGATAAAATATCATAGCAAAAATAGGGATGATACAATAAAAAGGTGACTACTCAGTGAATTAATGTGTTAAAAGGCAGTAATGAGAGAGTAAAAATCAATATACTAATGTAGATAGGTTAGTGTGGGTGAAAGTGATAGCTGATGTAGCTTTCCATCAATAGATCACCTGGTCCAAATCCAGATTACAAAGCAATTTCTGCTTTGACATAAATCACGTATTTAACCCCATTGACTTCAATTAGTAGAATTTGGCCCTACCTCAACGATGATTTAAATTCAATGCTGCTTATGAGTGAAAAAAAAAAGAGAATTAATCCATTAGTCTTCAAATGTTACATATCTATATTCAAAAGCAGAATACAAAATTCTTGGATAGTTTTAACAGTCATTCTATTGAAAGAGTGGGAAGTTCTGGGATGGAGGGAGCAATTTTTCAGTTGTTACCTTGCACAGTCTAATGCTTGTTTGGTGGCTCATGCGAAGTGAATGTGAAGCTACTGGGTTGTTTGCATCAGGGATCTCTACAACAATTTACCAAAAGATTCCTCTGGCTCTCATCACTGAGATTTTGGGTTGTGTCTAGAAATGAAAGTTTGAATTTTCATTATGGAGGACAAAAATCAGTAGCAAAAACTTGCTTTTATTCCTGACCTCTTGACTCAGATGAAAATGAAGTGGTAAGAAAGATCTGTGTGATTGAAGAGCTCTTTTGAATAGTACATACTTAAAGCCAGGAATGAATTTCAGGATCTAAGAGGGAAGAACAGAGGAGAGGAAGGGCAGGAGAGGAGTGAAACACAGATTGTGTCCTTGATTGTGGCCCAGCACCATGAGACCAGGATAAATAGTTTAGATTATACTGTAGTGTAGTCTAAGCTGTAGTTTAGATTGTGCTGTTAGTCTGTTGACCAGCTATTTAACACTCTGATATGAAGATATCTTCTCATCCTTTATAAAAGATTAAGACCCATGAAAAAAGGATTCTATTGTGATTATTTGTTAGACAATTACAAATAGTAGGTTGAATTCAGTTTAACCTTAAGATAACTTAAAACCTGATCTAGTTACTGCATTTTCCCCTCAAATAATGCATTCTTCTGGCTCTTAAAAATGTGCTGCAGCAAAGCTGCTACACAAGCAGGAGTCAGGAAAGAGACCTTAATCAATATTTCAATCAGCCACCTGTGGGTGACTGAAAATTGCTAGTTAGGGGTTCTCTTGGGTAAATAAAAAGCTACTCATTCCTTTCTTTGAAGGAACAGCTGACAGAAAGTTTTCTTCTTTGGGAATTTCTTTACTTACGTAAGCAATAGCATTCTTTAAAAGAAGAAAAAAATATATTGAATTCCAGTCCTGCCTTTCAAGAACCCAAACTCCCGAATTTTGACTGCTAGAGGAAATGCTAGATGTTTATTCATCGGATCCAAGCTGGTATTAAGTGAATGCAGCTCCATTAATCACGGGGCTATGCCGAGTGAGAGTCATCACATGATAATCCCACCCACACTTTTGTAGGGAAGATTTTCTTGAGTATTTTTATGCTTTTGTTGTGCAGGAATTCTTCTCTGAAGAGAACAAGAAGCTCCAGTTTCTCGGTGTTGACACCACTGTGACCTCATTGATTTGAGTGAAGGTTGCCATGGTGTGACTGCAGAATCTGTTCCGTGATGTGTTCAGTATCACCATTAAGAGCCCATCATCTGCCAATACCACACGGTGATAACTGGGAGCCTGCATTTCCCCTTCTGCCTCCCACCTTCTCGTAATGCCATATGGTAACTGTTGTCATCGCTGACCTTCAGTGGCTATGAGTGTATCTTCACACTACCCTCTTTTATTTGTTAAATCATTCTCTTTCTCAGCTTCGGGTCCGAGTTGCACGCCAAACTAAACAGGATCATTTACTACCGTAGATTTCTTCCTGGAAGAATTGACTGGCTTGTCCTTTGAAATCTGCCGCAGAAATAATTACAGGCAAGCTGAGCGTTCCTCTCCGGAGGAAGCGGGGCCTCTCCAGGCCCCCACTGTGCCAAACCGGTGGGGTGAAGGCCATGGGCTCCTGCAGGGCACCCGTGATGGCTGTGCCCATATAGCAGTCCCACACTGGGGAGAGCACCTCAGCGCGTGGACGCTTGTCTGATTTCCAGAAACTTGTATGAGGCTTTTTGCAGACAGCGGGGAGCATGACTCAGCCTACAACTAAAGGCCCCGGTGTCTCAGGAGCAGGTCTGTGGGCAGGATCACTGCCCAGGGACAGGGGTAATATAAACAGCAAACAGAGAAGACGTGAGCACTCCGTGAGGCAGCAGGTGATTCAGCTAACCACAATAAAACAGCTTTATGTAGAATGTGTCAGCCTTGAGACATGGAGCAGGATGTGTCACAAGGATGTAAAACCACATCCCTCATGGCGCTTCAGCAGGGACGTCAAGGCAGAATGTCAGATGAATGGGAGGACGCTGGCATGGAGAAAGGCCATTTGTGCATTGTTGTCCCAAGGCAAGGGAAGAGTTTGATCTGTGCTTGGTTTGGATATCAGAGCCATTCACGTGCTGAGCATGGATGGATCATTCGGAGGGGAATGGAAAAGCTGGAGCAAGTTGTTTGCTCAGGAAGGACACAGAGAGCAGTCTATAACACGGTGGGGTAAAAGCCCGTGTGCTCTTATGTAGTTAATAGATACTAGAAATATTCCAGTTACTATTTTTCCTCCTACTGTGAATTTTGCTTTTATTCCTTTATTTAAATAGCCTGTAGAACATATAGCCATAGCCTCAACTTCTCCTGGCCACATGGTATCTCAAGCTTTCCTTGCAGGTTTCTCTGTCTTCTCTGTAACTCGAGGTAGAGGTGCCATCCTTCGTATTCTGGACTGGAGATATTAAGATCAGCCTGAACTGACATGAGAGAGTGTATCAGTAATGAAAAAGTCTTGAATCCCTGGGTTCAAGGTTGTCAAATCTGTGAACTCCTTCAGGAATCTAAGCAGCACAATATTGCTCACTCAGGCTGTGTGTATAGACGAGTGTTCCTCCTAGATTTCAGATGGGGATTCCACTTATTTTCCAGTGACACACCTCTACTATATTTAGCTCTCTTTTATTTTTCTTTTGTACTGAAAACACAAAACAGGGGGAATAATATGAGCAAAAGTAATTGTCTAGTCATTTTACTGCATCATATGCCACTGCCAGCTGATAAATTCTAAGGTACAGAACAAAGAGGAGGAGGAGGAGAAAGAGATCGTTTCTGACACTCCGATTTCTCTAAAGATCTGTCAACATTTTTTTTCCTTAAAGGAAATTTGATATTAGTGCCTGTCATGTCCAGTAGGTTTTGCCATTGAATAGGGCTGTACTGATCCTTTGATCTGAAATTAAATAGATATATGAGGTTTTAGTTCTAACACAACAAGGTTTTTCTCTGGTAGAGAAATCTTGTTTTCTCTATTCCTGCTCTCTGACAGTTGGTTGGCAGAGAAGGGAGGAATAATAAGTTTTAATTATATCTCCCCAAACAAGCAGATTTGAAAGCAATGCAGGGATTACATGAGAATAAAATCCCTTAAAGCATTAACTGTCGCTGGTAAAAGGATGTTAGATATAATCCTATAAGGTTAGATGTCCAGACATCCTGGTTGAACCAGGACAGTCTAATTTTTAATTTAACGTTCTGTCATCCTGATTATTTTCTTCGGGAGGCTCATGTGTCATGTTTGCCTTTGTGCCATGCTCAAGAGTGGCACAATCATGAAAATAACACTTTAAATCATCATGCAGCTTTTCTCCTCCAATTTCATCAACCAGCATCACATGTCAAAATGCATTGAACATCACAAGCCAGGAGAATAGGAATTGTATTATCTTCTGCATTAAAAAGGAATAGATAAGCAAGAGAACAAAGGAAGAGTAATAAAGAGGAGTGAGGAAAATAACTCCAGATCTATACATGCCTTTTTTTCTTTATGAGGGAAGATGCCTGTGACAATACACAAT
This sequence comes from Crypturellus tataupa, assembly GCA_034781795.1. Lineage (NCBI taxonomy): Eukaryota > Metazoa > Chordata > Aves > Tinamiformes > Tinamidae > Crypturellus > Crypturellus tataupa. Next base: position 4,999,051 of record JAWLRI010000115.1, read on the forward strand.
ACACTTGTCACTTGCTTGTTATGTAGAGCTTGAACTAAACCGGTTCCAAAAAGCTTCAGGTGCTGTCCCCTTCAGACACTTCTTGCTTGGCAGGAAACTAGTAAGCAAATGCCAGCTGAATAGCTAAGAAGATGAAGTGATTTTTTTTTTTTTATTCCACCCGTGAGCTTTCAAACTCCCTCAGACAACAGATGGGTGATCCAAATTGGGTCTAATAAAACAGGGACAGATATTTTTTTCTGAGGCTAGAAGAAGTTTGGTCAGAGTTAACAGTGTTTATTGTGTTCCTCCAATTTTTGCTTTTAAGCTGGAAACAGAAAAAAAATGCTGAAATCAAGTCTAGCTTCCTGCTGAAACCAGGACAAAATGGTGAATAACATAAGAAAACTGGATCCTTTGTGGTTTCTGGGCAGAACGGGGTCAGAGAGGCATCCAAACTCCTCAAGGATTTCTGCTCATGCAGGCTCAAGGCTTTTGCTTCTCTGAATTCTCCCTTTTTCCTCAGAGTCTCATTGCGAGAGTCACCGAGTGCTCCCTTTGTCCTGCTCTTGTGTCAGGTGGGAGCATTCATGGCCTTTGAGAGGATGCTGGTGCTTTGTAGCATGAGGTGTTACATGGCATGGTCAAGAGGTAACACACAAAGTTTTAGTAAGCAGCTCGCTAAAACAACTAGTCGCTTCCTTTTCAAGCCTGATTCTTTATAAAGCGTTTAACTCTCCTGCATATATTGCGCTGACGCCCTCTTGTTCATCATCACTTCACTTCGGTCTCTGATTCACTTAGAATTTCCCAAGTGCTCCAAGCCGTTCGCGCAGAACCTGAATCGCAGCCTTCCTGGAGGAGTTCCTGAAGGTCTAGGCGCAGTGCGCCTTGCTTTCCCCTTAGGGTAGACAGTAGTAACTTAAAAGATGTCTTTTCAGATGAATAGGACATGTCATCCTCAGACTTGGGCCAGGCGCTGTGCACCAAGGTCTGTCAGCTGTTACATGCAGACAGCCCTACAAATATGCAAGCATGGGGTAATGTGCTGAAGTAGTGAAGCATGTTAGTCATCCTGAGGGAGAGTCCTCTGGGAGCTCGCTCTGAGAAAGAAAATCCTGCTGTAAGAATTAAAGATGAGGTGTGAACAAAGCATTGCTGCTCTGAGGGACTACGAGGGCTTTCTCTTAAATAAGGAGTATTTCTGACCTGCTCCTAACGAGTCAGCAGTCAGTGGCACTTGGAAACCCTTGATCCTCAAGTATTCGTCCCTCTTGGGCAGAAGGGTGCAGCAGTGAGAAGGCTGTGCTAATAAAGCAGTGGAGATGGGCTCTCTCTTTGAATATTTGTGGAATTCCAGATGGTGCTAACTGGGTCTCAGGAGCGAGCTGGCGCAGGAGGAGATGGAGGGAGCTGTCTCCATCGCAGCACAGCCACCTGAAAGCAGTTGGTGCTGTGGGAGGAATGGAGAAGGAGCTGCTTGCAGCACAGAGGTAACAGTGGGAGCCCTGGATGTGCATAGATGGGACAGGGTGGAGGGATGGCAGAGCCTTTGCATCCCTCTGCATGTTCTTGCAAAGCCAACAGTAAAATGTGCAGGCTGGTACCACTTCCCATTGCTTGCCTCCAGACTCCATTAAGTGGAAAAATAGTGCTGAGGTCTATTACTTTGTTTTTCTCTCCTTTTTTTTTTTCATATTTTGGCAGATTCTTGGTAGCTGGATTTTGCTGTCATTTTTTATCACTTTTGTTTTACATCAAAGAATGGAAGAAGAAAGCTCTCTGTTCTGTCTCAGCAGATGAGCTCATGGGTAAATGAGCAAAACCAGACCATTGAAATCGCAGCATCCTGCAGTTTGATGGTAGCCAAAATGACAAGGGAAAAATCTTCTGATTGGGCAAGACACCCTCCACTATCCCCTATTAATCTTGTCATTCCAGAATGTACCTCTAGATGCTTTGGACCAGGTTGTGATTTGAGATACAGCCATTCAAATCTGGCACCAATCTTTTCTTCTACTTCTATTTTAATTAATGTTGTGTGGGATGTATTTCTGCAGCTGGATAGTAGGCTGCTTTGGATCCAATTTATTTCACTGGATCAGGCAATTTAGTTCTCTTTGAAGTTTTCATTGTGATTTATATTTGGATGTGGCTCTATATAACTGAGAATTAAAAGTGAGTATTTATGCCTTTTTATTATTATTATTATGTCTTTGTGATTAAACGGTTGTCCATAATAATGGATAGTCACCCAGGAGGTCCTTTCCAGGCCGGCATTCATGCAGTGAAGGCAGCGGGATGCTCTGCCGTGCAGTGTGGCCTGGATGCAGGGCTCACAGGGCAGGACACACGGATAGAGAGGGGACAGATGCAGAGACAGCTCCAAGTGAGATTCCCCATCGGTCAGGAAGGCTGCAGTGCTGGCGGCCCCGCTCCACACGGCTTCCAGAACTGCTTTCTGCAGCTCCAACGGAGGCCGAGGCAGCGTCCGTGAGGAGAGCTTTGTGAGCCTTTAACTACAAACGGTGCTGTGCACAGAACCGAATGCTGCTATCTCGCAGCCCCGGGCTGGACTCGGGCATGGTAGTTCGCGTAACCACCAGCAGCTGTTCCTTTGCTGGCTGGGCCTCAATCTTCATTGCAGGCAGTGGAGGGAGAGAGATTAAGCAATGCTGCAGGCACAGCTGCATCTATTTTTTTCCCCTGTGGCATCACCACTTTGCCACTTGTTAAATGAACAGCCTCTGCTGACTCCTTTCCCTTCTGTGAAGTATGAAAGTAAGACCGACTTCGGTCCTGCTCTTCACCCCAGAGCCAAGCAAACAGTCTGACTTCTTAACAGCCAGCAAATTAAGCAAGGCAGTTAAGGCCACAGATGAGGCTGCTTTATCAGCTAGGGCAGTTTGGGAATGTTGAAGCATGCCAGGTTTTTCACCTGCAAAGGAAAGGTTGGCTTTGTGGCTTTCAGCTCCGCGCTGAGCTCAAAGCTCTCCACCTTCACGTGCTACGTAAGGCCCGCGGTGTCTGCTGAGGAGAGCTCAGGTAGGGCACCAGGTAGCAAACCTTGGCTGTGACCATGGTTGTTACCACTGAGCTGTGGCTGAAGACAGGACTCTGGATGTGCTGCACTGGCCAGTGCTGAAGGAGAAGCTATGTGGCACCCCAGGCACATTCACCCGCTTCCAAGAGGTCACATTTCTCTTCTCTTCTCTTCTCCTGGCCTACCCTCCTCCTCCTCCGAACTGCTCTTAATTCAGCGTTGGGGCCAGCGGCATGGCAAGCATTGGCAACTGACATTATTCTTCAGAAACAGAGTTAAGCTGCACTGTCCCCCCTTGGGAGGTACAAGGTCACCACTTGAACAGAAATCGACAGAATTAATTAGGAAGAGCCCACAGTACATTCTGTTATGCACAAAGAGAACTTGGTACAACCTTTCACATGACAAATAAACCTTTGGCTAGAGTAATGAAAATGTTCTGGCAGTAGCTGAAGGGAGCGGTGCACTTCGGGTAGGACGTATTCTGGCCAACCCGTCAAGGTGAAAATCGCCCTGAGCAGCAGGCCAGGGTAAGTCTCACTTAAGCCCTCACACATACATTACATCCCTTAAATCTCCAAATCTCCCTCTGAAGTTCTCGCTCTCTGTCTTTTGTCTCTTCTCAAATGCTTGGAAATTCCTGTCATGAAGCTTACGCCGGGTTCACCCACACAGGGAAACTGGCACTACTGAAATCAGTAGATGTCTTGACTTTACTGAACCGATGCTCTGCTTTGTGTTCTGCAGACTTTCCAAATGTTTCTATTGGAAATAAAATAGGCCCTCTCTCTCTTCCCCCTTGGGATGTGGTGCCCTTTCTCCGTGGCTGCCACGTTTGCTTGCACAGTTCTTATTTCTTTCCTTGATTTGTTTTACGTAGGGGTCCAAGTCCTTTGACTGTAGGAGATGTTGCTGATTTACCCTGGTGAAGGGTAAATCAGATCCATAGGTCATGCGTAATGTAGCATAAGGGCCCTCGCTTCGACTTACCTGGAGAACGTAGTGCTGTTTAGGTGCTAAATAATAACTAGAATAAAAAAATGCACTGATTCAGCTAATGAGGTGTCTGCAGGAAGAGAATTCCACTGGAGAGGAACAGTGGATTGAAAAGCACATCGGTTTGAGCGTAGCAGTATTAGGGATGATTAACTAGTACTGTAGAAGGTCGTGGCAGAAGCATAAAGAACATGCTGTGGAAAACAGAGATTCTCTTCCATAAATAAAATAGCATTGCGATCTTAAAGAAGCAGGACTTGGAAACAAGCAGACAATGTAAATAAGTAAGTAGCAGGGGGAATGTGAGAATATCAATCAAGAAATTAAGCCGACAGCATAAATAAGCAGGCAGCCGTAGCCTGGGGGGTGGATAGAAGAACAGGAAGTCAAGCAAAGATGTCAGAGGAATAGTCAAGACGAAAGAGAATCTGTGCTGCAAAGACAAACAGTGCAATGGAAGGCGACTGAAAGGGAATTTCGTCTCAAATGGAATGGTGAGCAGGGCTGGACAACAAACAAGTACAAGGAAAGCCCAGGTCACAGGCAAAGAAACTCTAGCATCCTTGCTGCTGCTAAAACTAAATTAGCCTTGAAGAAATGATTGTATCACTAAGTCACTGCCTTTATATCTAAGAATGTTTTTTAAAATGCACACTATATAGATTGTAAATGTGCCTAGGGAGGAATGCATTATGTATATAGAACTGCCAGTTATTCTTTGCATTTCTGAAATCCTTCACTTTGAAACCCATAACTGAACTGTAGGAGGGCCTTCTTGAAGCAGGCAGCTGTAATTTTTGTTTTTGCTTTTAAGCGGTATCATTAGCAAATACTTTTCTTATGCAACTAATAGTCCTTGTGGGATGTATTTGAATATTAAAAAAGAGGGGAGGGGGATCAAAAGACGTGTTTGCAGTAAACTTGTTTTTGTCATTTGATATATATTTTTCCGATAAAATGAGCCATCATTTTGGCCCAGTGAGCCCACCTTTCTCCTTGTCATTAACTAAAGCCACAGAATATATCACTAGTGAGAAATCAGGAGGTGTTTGAAGAGGTGTTCTGTGTTCACAGTAAAGCATATGTGTGACAGAGCTGTTTGAGGCAAAAGTTCCATGTGCAGTCAAATCACAAAAAAAAAGTTTCTTCTCGAGATTAATATAAAATCTTACTGAGATTAAAAAATATAATAATAACATAAGGTGGGCTTGACTGACAGAATATCCCCCAAGACCATTGAAAATAGTGAGCATGATTTAGAATTTATTTAAATCCTTTTATCTCACTGGAGTACAGCTTCAAGGGTGTTGGTTTGGCTGTGGGCAGGGCTGTGCAGAATCAAGCCCATGGTTCCCTCTCCGGAATGGATTTCAGCGGGTTTTCCCTTCAGAGCTATGTACCGTTGGCCACTACACTGGAAGACTCTAAACAATGGGAGAAATATCTTATTTCTTTAGATTTTCCTTTTGTCAAACATTATTTTCGTGCCTCTGCTCTGCGGAAAAGATTTATCAAGTTCTGGTTTGAGCCTAAGAAATTTCATGACCTTTTTGGGCAGGGTTCTGGGGTTCTCCTGTTCGGAATACAAAGTTTGCTAATAGGTTGCGAGGGCATTTGTTGTACCTTAGCTCTTAGAGGAGCTGTGTGTGTTGGAGGGTGGATGCCTTTAATCAGCGCTCTAGAGGCTCACAGCTCCAAGGCCAGCAATCTGCTTGCTCTGTTTACTACTTGGGTTTTGTTTGTTTTGTTTTGTTTTGCTGAAGAAAACAAAGCGAAATGATCGCATTATGTGACAGTGCATTGAGTTTTTCAAAACAACACCAGCATCCTGGTTAGGGATCTTGTTGCCTGCTTTTTTTCTTTCTTTCATGTGGTCTTTATCTCATCAACTTATTTGGCTTGGTTAGAAAATCCTCTCTTCTTCTACTTTGACTTTTGTTTCCTCCTCCAGAGAATGCAAATCTCAGTGTTAGCCAGTGCAACACAACTTTATTTTTCCGGCTGCTACACGCAAAGTGTATCCCCAAATACAGACACAAAACAAAGCAGGAGATGGAATATGACATAAATTACAGAACACACTCGCTCGGAGATAACATTTGGAGGGAATGCATACAAGCAATCAATCACAAAGCTCAGAGGTAAGCTCTCTGGGACGCAGCCTTTTTTGTGTTTAGAGCTGTATTCACATAAAAGCAAAGCCCTTGTCCACAGTGGGATTTCTAGGCCTACTGCAATACAAATAATAATAATAAATAAGGTGTTTTAATTCACTACAATTTCAAACAAACTCTGTAGAGAATTATATAACAGCAGAAGATAAACAACTTAAAAGGAAAACTACTGTATATTTGATTCTGCTTGCTCACAGCTGTGATAAAAGCTATTACCAATTTAGACTGGCTTATCAAAGAGGAGAATCAGGTATATCAATAAGTAAATGGTGAAGAAAAAACATCACTATCTATTAATTAGCACCTCTCAATTCTGCACAGAAGACTTTGTTTGCTGAAGAGGAAGCCTTAGGGCCTGGCCTTGTTGCTCATCCTTTCTGGGTTTTAGATACTATTTATTTACTGTACTTGAATTATATTCTTAAGTCCAGATTTACAAAGGGATTTCTTTGGTACCAACTGCAACTTTTTCCTGTTTCCTCCTCTTTTTTACCAGCACATTAAGACTGAACAAGCAGGTTCTCCTTCCCTGTGGCTTCCAGCTGCGGAGGATGAACGAAGGAGCTGAACAGAGATCTCGGCAGGCAGCCTGTGAAGGAGGAAAGGTCGCCCTTGTGCTCGCTGCAGCTGCAGGCACACACACTTAGGGGCCAGTTCTGCAGGATGATGTCTGGGTTCTCGTTCTCTTTACTCCAGTACATTCTTCCCAACAGAAAATAGACTTTGTGTCAACCTGTTTGGTTTTGTATAAAATATTAATGAGCAACTTTCCCCTTCAAATTTTTCATTTGAAAATGACGTTTCTATGCATCCAGACAAATGGAAAATTTTTTTAATCTTAAATGAGAACTTTGTTAAGACTCTTGCTCATTGTAGTCCAGTCACTGTAAGATATGAGCTTTTTTAATAAAAAATATAGCCCATTCTCCTTCAATGTTGCTAGCAAACAAAGATTGACTCTTTTTAATGTACATTTCAATTTACAGTTCTTTTGGAAGCCATGGGGGAAATATACAGTCCTAATCACCTAGCTGAAAGTCGTTGTTATGTCAATAGAAAATCATTATAATAAAAAACTCCTGTCGGCCCTGAACTTAAAAAATCTAGAAATAATCTGATATGTATTTTATACAAATCTATAGCTTACCTCAGTAGGAAGTGGTGTTACGGTTAGCTCCATTATCATTATTGCCAGCTTATCATCATAATCATTTCACCCCTGCAGGAAGAATTCTGAAAGCCCCTCATTGCTAACAGGGCAGTTGCTACGGGGGCTTTAGATCTCGGTAATGGATCTAGTTAAGGTATTGTTGCACTAACGAGGGCTGGGATGGAGCAGTCAGGCTCTACGCCTCAGCTTTCCACCCAACGGGAACGTACAGATTCCTCTGACAAAGCACTGGGCTCCGAGAGCAATGCAGGTGGGAAGGGACCCTGCAAGCCAAATCGCCTGCTCAAAGCAGGTCTAAGTCAGACTCACCCAGAGACTGAGGGGAGCTAACTAACCTGTTGTTTCCAGATTCTCCTTTTTTGCTGTTCTTGGAAATGAGTGCAATTGCTGCCTTTTCCTGTCACTGGGAGCCTCCCGGGATCACCAGGGTCTTGTGAAGGTGACCAAGAGAAGCCTTGCAACGACAGCAGTCAGCTCCCTCAGCACCGGCAATGAATCTCGCCTGATCCCACGGTCAGTTATACGTCCACTTGGCTCAA
>JAWLRI010000115.1:5007052-5018866 GCA_034781795.1 Crypturellus tataupa
GACAGCAGTCAGCTCCCTCAGCACCGGCAATGAATCTCGCCTGATCCCACGGTCAGTTATACGTCCACTTGGCTCAAGTGGCCCCTCACTTTGTGTGGCCCACTCTTACTCTCTTCTATTCTCCTCCTCTGCGTGGGTAGTAATCCGCTCCCTCATAGTCTGCCACTGGGGACAGGGAGCAAGCTTGATCAGTGAAAATGTGCCAAGAGAAACACTGAGTTCCTCAGCCTATTTTATGCCCTGTGTCGTTAGGTCTCCCACCAGCAGTGTGCTTGCAGAAACCTGTTTTTCTGCCCTTCGCATCTTTTGCTAATTTTGCTTCCAGCTGAGGTTTCTCTTTCCTAACTGTTCCTGCGTGCTTGGGTGGTTTCTCTGTATTCTTGCCATGTAGCCTGTCCTCACTTTTACCTTCTGCAAACTTCCTCTCTGTGTTTGAGCTCCAAGTTCCCTGTTCATCCCTGCTCCAGGGACCGTGATTTGGGATGGAAGTTCAGCACTCCACAGAACTTAATTACCTGGAAAAGAAAATGGGGATTGGCACAGTTCCACATGGAGAAACTCAGCTTTGCACTGGGGACATTGTCAGGCCAAAAAGCCTCCTGCTTCTGGGGGTGGACAGCTCATGCCTGTTATTCTGGGAGGTTTCTGGCAAGGTGCCTAACCCCCAAAAAAGAGGATTCAGCCGGTCTGGGGAGATGGTGTGTGACAGGGCAGCATGCAGTTTTCAACCTGACTGGATCAGGTGATGTAGGAGGAGGGTGATGATGAGCTGCCAGTTAAAGAGTATAACAGGAGATTTCTAATATCTGTGAAAGGTGGGCAGATGGGTTTTACTTTGCAGCAAGGAGAGGCTGAATCAAATAGCTGAGAGAACAAAATCCCCAATATTGCTGAGCTCCTGGTGAAGCAGGAAACAGGTTCTTTTAGTAACAAACTCAAAGAGATTAGGGAATTTTAAAGGCAGCATCTATCTCTCTCTGGATTCATCTCTGCACGTGACAAACACTCTAGCTATGAGCATGAGCATCTGACCTTTCCCTTCCCATTTCTCTTGCAGTTGCAATGTTCAGCCTGCTCATTAACAGCAGCTAGGTATTAACCTCAGGATAATCCAAGAGAAAAGCACAGAGAAAGCTGCAGCCTCTGTTCTTCTTCTCTTCTCTGTGGTAGGCTAAATGGAGTGGAGCAGGTACCGTGTTCCTCTGCCCAGGAGAGTTCCTATGCAGGCAGCCTCTGTTTTGGAAACTGTTAGTGTAATCCTTTTGAAAGCACCGCTGTGAATATCCCAGCGAGCAATTTGGTTGAATGGGTAATGTCTGCGACTAAGGTAATCCTTAGCCTTATGTATGGTATAACCAAAAAATGAAACCCAGCTTCCCCTCTCCTTTCTTCTTTGTCGTGCACGGGATGCAGCACCGCGCAGGATTGAGGGTTTGGATGGGAAGGTGCTGGCAGAGCCTCCCCATGGGGAGAGCCCTGGGGCTGCTCCCCATGGCTGGTGCCAGCAGAGCTGCTGCTCGTCCGGATGCTGTTGACACCCCAGTGATGTGGTGGAGAGAGTCTGTAGGAAACAGCGATTCCCCATCCTGGTGGCGACGGGGAAACTTCCTTCCTGGGAGCTGTACACAGGCTGGAGCCAGCTCCGGCTCCCAGAATTTACCAGCACTTTTGAATGACAGTCGGAGAGAAGGTTTGCAACTCTCTTAAATGAAGGAAAGCTAGATGGTAGCAGTGACTCTTCAATAGCTTCACAGGTAATTACTTGCAATCCTGGAAACACTAAGCTATCTAAGAAATTGTTAAGTTGTGTCTCACCAGAATACAGAGTCGTGTGGCCCTTTCCGTCCCTGGTTCTGCTGCTTTATCTTCTCCATTTCTCCTAACAGTTTGCCTTGCAAGCAACAAAATCTGCCTCCAGAATAAAAATGCTTTCCCCCAGCACTCCTAAGATCATTTCCGTACTCCCTATTTCTAATAATAGTTAGTTTTACTTTAATTCATATTTAATTTCCAACCTGGAACCCGGTGCTGTCTCAGGGTGGCTGTGTCAAGGTGTGCCAGCACATCACTGAAGAGAGCTAGTGGCTGGCACAGCACTATACAGCCCCTAGACATACTGATATGACTTGCAAAGGGCTCTGGGAGCCAGTTTCTATCATTTTACAAGGTTCTTCAATAAATGATCAAGTACAGTTATGTGCTCTCCAGTAATTTGATACTTGTCTTTAGGCAGTGATGTTTGTCATGAGCCACCAGTTTCATCTTTTGCAGCAACAAAGGCAAGAGGCAGGAAGGCTGCATGGATATTTTCTCTCCTTCATGTTAGAGAAATGTATTTTCTTCCCTAACTTTTCTGTATCCTACAGCTGCCTTCCGCAGTGATTTTGCCACCTCAAACAGGGTAAGGAGGGTAGTGCAGGTCACTCAGATGGGTGGCTTGTGAGAATAGCTGCTCTGCTGAACTTGCTGCGTGATTCAGGAGGTGACATTTTTCTAGGTGCTGCTAAAAATGCCATCTTTCAATAAGACAGGAAGCGAGTTGCTGAGCATATATTGTCATTAGAGATCTGATTGGACTTGTGCAAGAGAGAGTCCCAATACATTTAGGTGACTTCCTGTGCAGTGTAATTCAGGAAAATGAATCTGCAAAAACATCCATCGAGGTTTGTGTATTAACTTGTTTCCAGGGTGTTCCTCACCTGTTCGTGTTTTCTGTTTTTCCACAATCTTTTGTAGGAAGTGGAAGAGAAATTATACTTGCTTATATGATCAAATGTGACTAAGCAATATTCATTCATTCAGCTTATTCATTTGTCAATCTGTATACTTAAGGTATTTTAAATTGCCCAAATCCTACAGATAAACTGATTTTGTGCTTTCTGCAAAAGAATCCCTCCCTTCCTTCCATTCTCTTGTGGCTCCAAATGGAAAATTTGTTTTCCAGTTCCTGTCAGATGAACTTGGATAATATTAATGTGTGCCACTACGCAACTGCTGCACGTGGCTGGATGCACCAACATGGTGCCTGCGAATAAATTTTGGGGCAGGAGAGACTGTTCTTTAGTTCTTGGGGCCACATGAGCGTGGCCATAAGGGCAGCAAACATCACACAGAAGAATATCGCACAGGGTGATATTCTGATGCCTGTTAGAATTTGCCACGTTTGTAACAAATCTGTTAAATCACCCAAGCAAGGGATGCCCAACTCCCAAGGCTCAACCAGATGCTTCCGAAATGCTATCAGTGCATTCCAGATATACCTAATCCTGCTCATCATTTCTCACACGAGCAGTCTCCCTGGCTCTGTCTGGATTTCTCCCAGGCCTGATTTCCTGAATGGCATCTGCACGTCCCTATCACATCGTCACCTCCTGCACCTTCCTTAGCCATTCAGCACTTTAAACAAGCAAGTCCCTCTTACGTGTTCTACCCTTTCCTCCTACCACCCTAACGAAGTGTAGGCCAGAGCAAGAAGGGAAAACGAAAGAGCCTCTTGTACTAAGAGTGGTTTGCGATAAAAGGTGCTATAGAAATGTGGGATCGAGATCATTATCACATAGCTCTTACCGCCGAGCATCCTCAGCCGCTCATCCATTTGAGCTCTCAGCTCAGTGTTGTCATTACAGCTTGCTGTCCATTTGAGATCAAACCAGCCCAGCCATCCAACTTCTCTCTTTGTCTTCTTTTGTTTGCCTGCAGAAGTAAAGCGCAACCATCCCTTTGCAGTGTATTCCTGTCAATAAATTGCCTGCATTTTGCATTCACAAAAACAATCTTTTCACTGTTAGGGAGGAAGATTATTCCTCAGTGCTTCTGTGCGTTCTACTCTGTTCCTCCAAACCTGGCTGCATACGTTAAACTAAAAGGGAGGAAAAATAAAAATAAGATCTCATGATCTTCAAAGGAAAATTTGAGGAGTTTAGGTTCCTGCAGGAAGTTATGTAGTAAAAACCACCTAGGTGCTCGCTTCTGTTATTAAACTCATATTTCTGCATGTGCCCAGTTTTATTTTATGTGGTTGAACCCTTCAGATTTTGCTAGAAACATGACCCTATGTAGCTGGCAAAAGGTATCTTGGCAGTGGGAGATAAGAGCAGACTTCTTTAGAGATCCTTCTGTAGAAGACCAATGTATTTTTCAGAGATGCGTTTTAGGAAATAAAAATATTAGCTGAGCTTGCTTCTTTCTGCAAGGGGCATCACAATATGGGTGCAATAGGGTTCCCCTTGGAAAAGTGGCTGTCTGGGTGTGTTAGCTCTATGGTGGTTAGGTCTCTTGATCTCTTAATTGTTTCTTGAGTGTCACTTTTTTCTTTCCTTTCTTTCTTTTTAAGGCTTGATGAAACTCTTTGCACTCAGCTATTATTCTTCTGCTCCTTTGGCAGTCCTGGACACCGGCACCTGCAGGTTCCTTTCCAGTGAGTGCGCAGTCCAGCTTCCCACCTAAGTGCTCAAGGCCAGCAGGCAGCTGCAGAGCCCGATCCCCCTGTAAACCCTCATCTGCAGAATCAGGAGCAAGCCTGGAGGTGATCTCATTAAAAACAAATGGTGAGTGCTATGGAGGGGCAACCAGTGATTAAAGCAGAGCACAGAATGCAATAAAATTAAGTTATTACGATGAGAGCTTTATTCTCTCCCGTGAATGGTAAGGATAGGGCATATCTCAGCTTCGACATCAGAGAGCTCCTTGATCATTCCATCATGCATCAGAAAGCTCCTTGATCAGCCCTATGATTGGTACATCAGTGCTCAATTGTCATTTCTGTGAATGTTTTCTTGTTAATTTTCATTTTACTGTAGCGGAGAATCAGAGAGACAACAATTACTGCACGGGTCCTCTGAGGTTAGACATATTAATGCAAAGGAGGATCAAAGCACATGGCCATTTTGCCATGGCCAAGGCTAAAGGTCTGTGTTCTGGAGACCCCACATCACTCACCTTTGCAGCAGCCTTGCCACGCTCCTCCCTTCCCCGAGCTGCCCGTGCTGGCAACGTCTCAGCACAACACGAGATGGAATTTGGCCTTGTACCTGCTCCTGTAAGGCTGTATTTTTTTGTTGTTATCCTTTAGTACCTGACGTGTTCAGAAAAAAATGCTGATATCTTGGCAAATATCTGGACATCTTTGCTGTTAAGAGAGCAGTGATTAATGTGCTTTTTTTGTTTTCTCTGATTAAATTAAAACATGTATTCGAACATGTCTTGGAGACATTTATAATTGTCCTTGTGTAGCCCGGCTTATCAGGACGCGGTAGCAGGTGTTGTCAGCTCAGCCAGCCAGGATTTTTAATCCTCTGTGCCAGCCGCTCTGCTGAAGGCCAGGGCCCAGATGCTGCAGCCCTTTGCTCATGCTAAGCAGGTTTCCCACAAGCAGATCTGTTGCCTTCAGTGGAGTCTGGGCGACTTCTGAGGACTCCAGCAGAGCCCTCTTGCGAGCACCGCGTTCTTGCTGTCTTGCAGAGGGCGGTTCACGTTGCCCCGCTTGGCCGGATGGGAGACTGGGGAAGGTGGCTCTTTTCCAGCTTCCTCGAGACCAGCGAGTACTTGAAACAAACTTGCTGATCTCATCTTAAATAGAGCGTTTTGCTAGTTTATCTCAAACTGTGTCTCGGTGGAGGGCAGGAGCGGCTTTAATATGAGAAGAAAGCACCGTTTCTGTGAAGGGCCCGTTGTGTGCCCCGTCCTGCTTGCCTGCTGATGCGCCTCTAACTCACGAACTGCACATGTCCTCCTCCAGAACTACTGCTCTTTCTGTCAAATTCATCTTATGGGCCTGCAGGGAACAGGGCATCTGTCTGCTGACCAGACTCTTATTCCAGAATTGGGGGTTGGTTTTGTGCTGATTAAGTGTCCTCCCTTTTTCTGGTTGATTTTGGGCAAGTGTTGCACAGCAGTCCTGGTTTCAGCCTCTTTTTGGCCAACCCTCTGAACAGATGATGGTTTACAGATTTGGAGGTTATCCTGCTCGTTCGAAAGCAAAGTCAAGGTAAATTTCCTCTGTGCTTTAATTTATGCAAGGAATAAGAAATAAACCCACTGATCCCACTGCAGAGCTGCAGGAGTTGTACACAGAGGCTCAAGATTTTTGTGTTGGTCATTCTGTAATCACTTGCCTTTAGAAAAGGTTGGATCTGTGGAGGTGTTGGTACATACTGGTTGAATGCTTGAAAAAAATAGGTTCAGTGAGAAACTCTATAGGGCAGGATGGTGTTCACCGTGCCAGGATGTGTTCAACCGCAGGAAAGAAGAACGTGTATTTGCATTGCTGTTCTGATGCAACACTTGTTCGGGAAGTTCTTCCTGCATAGGAAAAAGAACTAATAATCCCAAAATATAATCCGTTGGGGGCTTGGGGGTGAGAGGAAGAGATTGCACTTGTTAATTTGTGTTGTGTCATTTAAATTTCCTTTGCCCGCCATCCCTGGTGTCACTAAGTCATCGGTGGTGTTTGGAGATGTAAATCTGCCTGTTGTTCTGAAATGCCCATAGACAGGGAGTTGGTAGCAGCTCTGTTAAGGCATTCATCAAAGAGCATAACATAAGCGTGTGTCTGATCACAGTAACGGACATTGAGGGTTATCCGGGGTTACCATTGATTTAGAAGCAGATGTGCAACCGTGGACTGAGGGTTTTATCAAAGCTCCTGTGGGCAGTGAGTTTCCATGGCAGTTGCAGTCAGATAAAACACGGTGGGATCTCTGAGAAGGAGTCTATTATAATTCTGCAATTCTATGGGGCATATTGTCCAAAAATTCAAAGCACCCCATTATGTTTCACTGCACTATTGTAAGGTAGGTAAATATGATTAGATCCATTATTAGATCGGCAAAATGAGGCGCAAAATGATACAATTGCCCCACTGTGACATTATAGTGATGGTGTTGACTCCGTTTTCCTTTTCTGTCACGTAAGCTGGCACAGTACAGCCAGGCAACTGCAGCATATGTGCTTGTCCCTTCGCGCATCTTTTGTAGTTTCAGGTGCAGCTGTGTTTTCCCACTGTGGTCTATTCCTGCTCTCTCTGAGATCCACCCCTGTAGTGAATATTTTACATATTTTACTTGATGTATCAAGAAAAAGTGTTCATTAAGCAGTTTTCTTCTTTAAAAAAAGAGGGGGAAAAAAAGGAAAAGAAAAGAAAAAAATACCAAACAGTTCAGGGTCTTCATTAGTGTTTCTGTGCTGTGAGTGCTTTTATCTGCCTCTGCACATCTTGAGTTGTTACCCCCTGAAATCGATAGTCCATCCACTGGCTCCCACAGAGCGCAGACCAGGTCTCCTTCTCCCCTATCCTGGTCTCTTATGGCTCTGCTGTTCTCTTCTGTGTCCGAACTGCAGTTCCTTTTGATTACAGAGCTGAGCAGCTGCCCTCCTGGGAGCCTCCATGCAGACAGGTAGGGGCCAGAGCTTCCTCTTCAGATGAGTATTTTTATTAAAAATTACTCCCATAGGCTGATTGTTATTATTATTCTTTTTAATCCTGCTATTATCTCCCTTAGGCCAGGCAAACCGAGGAAACTTTAATCTGCAATTGCTTTTCCACTTGCTTGTGTTTCACACATGCTGGGAGGTGCGAGGCGTCTGCATGTGCTCTCCTGGTGTGCTGCTTCATTACATTCCTGAGATTCTTTTTGCAGGTGATTTTCTCCTTTTAAAGGTGATCAGTTCTCCGAAGGGGAAAGCAACTCTTCTTTCTTAATCCTCTCATCCATGCTTGCGCTGCTCTCCCTGAGGCTGTATATTAGCTGGGTCTTTCCAAAGCTAATTTTTTGGATAGGGGAGAGAGTAAAATAGGCATGCTTAGCTTTAAAGCTGGGTTTGAGGAGATTCAGCTTTCTCTGGAAAGGGTTAGTTGCATTATTTCACATTTGAGCTCATACCAACCCTAATCTTCAGGGCCAGGAAGGTGGGATTGGCTGGGAAGTCCAGCATTGGTCCTTCAAGGATCCACCTTTCGCTGATTCGCCGCTCAATGCCAGCCCACTAAGACACCATCTCGGTCTGCAGGCCAGCTACAGCTCTAGACTTGGGTCCAGCAACTGGTAAAATACAAGCAGAACCTGTAACCATGCATAACTGCAGACTTTCAGCCCAATCCAACAGTCTGCTTTCCTGGAGCTTGTTTATATAAGCTCTAGCAATGGCAATATATGTCTGTGGACATTATTGGCTGCAATTTGCCAAGCAAGCTCTTTACTTCATGTTCTTTTTCAGAGGGGGAGGGAGGGGAACAAGCACTATGTTAAGGAATTTTCTAGTTGTTTAATTCAAAGATCTTTTATGGGCTGTATCCCCCAGAACCCAGACTGCCCAAGTCCGTGTCATTTCTCCAGCTGCTAACCCCTCTTCTCACACATGTAAAAACGTGTCGTCTCCGTGTACTCACCTTGCCAGTGAGCAGACAGCTCGCTGACACGAAGCAAAGCTCAGGGAACCAGAGTACCACTGCAAAGCAGGGTCTGGCAGAGCCACACAAACCTTTGTGCACGCTTGTGCTTCTCAGGGCGCCTGACGCTTCCCTGCCCTGATCAGGAGTCCCTTGGGACTACTAAGTCCCATAAGGAGGCAAATGTCTCTAACTCAGCCCTCCATTTCCTCCATTAGCATCCTATAAACTCAGATCTCTTGTTCCCAATTTTTATTCCTCTTTGCGGTTTCAGTGCTGTGCCTGCACACACACTCTTCCCGTCCCCACCTGAACTCCTGCATCTTGCAAAGCTCTGTCCACCCTTTGCTAGAGCTGGAGTTCCCCCTAGTCTGCACAAACGACGCGTGTAATGACTGACTGCATCCAGAGCTCCCTGCCGCAAAGGACTCACTCTATGGGCTGTATTCCCAGGCTCGGTGAATGTTGCCGCTTTCAAGCCAAACCAGGGTGTATAAACTCGTAAAGCTCTTACCAGTCTGTGAAGGTTTAAGTCCTTTACATGTTGTCAGTCCATTCCCCTGGTGTGACTGTGCTAACACACCGGGAAGGCAGCGCTGGCCACAGCATCATTCTGCTCTTCCAAATGTGCACCTAGAAAACCAGAGCATCCACCCAGCTCAGTTCTTCCTCTTATGGAAACTAACAGGGCTATCTTGTCTTGTCCAGTTTGAGTCCATTTAGTCATAATCTCATCTCCCCTCTCATTATTGCTTTGTAAGATCCTGGAGGTTGACTCTTTGGCCATGGGAGTTCAGACTGTGCTAAAGGCTTCTACTCAAACCTGCCCAACTTCCTTGTCAGCCCTTAGTCTCACAAGGGGCTCCTGCAGGAACCCCCTTCTTCTCTATACTTTGTTTCATAATCCTCTACAGTTTATATATCCATATCTACAATCTATCATAGATTATGCTCTCTCACACATTAAATTGAGAAGAATAATTCAGCTTTCTTTTGAGTAATTTGTAATGCTCCTTATATGAGCCCTATTGGTTCTTCTTTGTTTTGTGGCCCCTGTTAGGTGTTTTCTGAAAAAGGGCAAAAATGTACATCTCTTTGGCACCCTTTTCTGACTTCTGGTCTTTGTGGCAGCACAGTATTTGACTCCCTTGCTCTTTTTCTTGCTCTGAAGCAGTTTATCAAATCTCTTTCAACAATTACTGTCTGTTCCTCTATTATTCACTTTCACCAGCTTGATTCTCTCCTATCAATCAGCCTGCTTCCCCATCTCCACCTTGCATTCTGTCAACATTAACGTCTCCCTCCTTGAACTGCAGTCCTGGAGTAAATGCAGACTTTTAACCCTTCCCATGAGCTCCCGGCACTCTGGACCTTCGTGTCAATGCAGTAATTAATTTCCTCTCTCCTCCGTTCAGCTTCAGCTGTTCGAGTTCTCCATTATCTGCTCTTTTGTTACCTCCATTTGCTAGTGTAGGATTCCTGCAACGATAAAATGGTCTTCTGCAGTTCTTACTTGCCACCACACAGATGTTTCAAAAATATCATCCACGTTTTAACACATTTTGATGTGTGCTGCAAGTATTTAGGACTAAAGCAAAGCCTGCTCTAGCGCCTCGCTGTTTTCCGTGTGCTCTCAATGAATCCCTGTCAGAGGACACCCTGTGCTGTGAATATCTCCTCCATCTGTGTAGCTGTTTGCAAGTTAGATTACGGGAGGTTGTTTTGCTGCTGAAAGAGAAGGTTGTTCATTAGTTACGAATGCAGAAGTGGATTCTGTTGCTAGATGTGCTCTGGCCTGCAGCATGTTCTTGTCTTCTTTCCCTTTTAATATGTAAGTCTTTGTCTCCATCCTCCCTCGCTTTAGTTTCACTGTCTGCAGTGCGAGTATCAAGGGGTGTGTTCGCCTCAGAGCCCTCATATGTTTACATCTCAAAAGCTGAGAGAAATAGGTTTTCTTAAGCAGGAAGTAAAATTTTGGTTTTATCATACTCATTAATAAAAGCAATTAATTTGGTCTGTGCCTTAAAAAATTGCAAGGCCTTTGGTAGGTCATGCTTAGAAATACAGGTTTTTTGTATTACAGAAGTGATAAAATTCAAAGGGAAGAGAGAAATATTTTCTGCTTCTTACATGGAGTGTGAAAAAAATATGAAATTTGCTAGAACTTTGCTAGGTTATAAAAGGAAATGCAGCAGGGCTATTTTTGTCAAATTAATGATGCTCAGCCTCAGAAGAACGTGTAAAATATTTCATTTTTTGTCTCCTTGAAAAAAAAAACTTAAAAATTGTGTTTGTTTATGAAAATTGTATCATTCTCTATAACCCCAAGCCCTCATTCACAAAACTGTTTATACGGTGCCTGGCCACCAACAGCAACAGTCCAGGAGTCTCAATACAAAACTGGTGTGAGCGTGTGGAGAAATGGGCTCCTACAATCTGCACGCTAGTGTCTGGCCACATTACTCGTAGGGAAGAAACTGGGAAGGGAGTAATTATAGCAGTGCCTCCTATCTGTTAGAATCAAAGCTCCTCGGCTGGCTGAGATATGCTTCCTCTGAAGTCTCCTGATTCAGAAGGCAAGGTGCTCCTCCTCTTCTGGGTTTCTGTCATGCTTCTCTTCTCTAATCTCCGCCAGAGCTACATTTCCATAAAAAACATTTCAATTTCTCCTGCTTATTTTAGTTAAGTGGAAAGTCTTAATGATGGTTTTTGGATTCAAAAACTCCTCAGCTAGGTCAGCATTTTTAGAATGCCAATTTCTCATTCATTATATTGCTGCCACTTAAATTCTTAATTTTAAACAATAAAAATCTTGTAATGGTTGCTTTTCTTTAGTTTCCTTGGTTTCTGAGCGCTGAATTTTTCTTCTCATCACAGCCTCCATCCCAGCTTCAACTCATTTATCAATTCATAAGTCTCGCTTCTTCCAGAATAGTTTTTCAGATACATATTTTTAGATGAGAGCTGTTCCATCTTTCCAAAATGATCACTTCAACCTCAGCTACTGCAGCTCAGACATACAATATTTAAATTATTATTTATAGTACAGGAACATGTGGAGGTTTTCATTAAAGATAAGGCATTAGGTATGTGCCTCGATGAGTGAAAGCAGTGAATGATAGTCCAAGCTCTAAGCAGTTTGCTCTTTTAAGTCTGGGGGGCACAATTTGAGGAGAAATTTAGCCTCATGTGCATATTAGCATGTCACAGCATTGGTTACAGTCCCCGAGTCTTGTAAGGGTTACACAACCCCAGCTCTCGCACTGGTACCACCCCGTCTTGGCAAGGAAGGATGATCAGGCAGCAGAGGAGCAAGGGATCCGTTCCCACAGAGCACGGACACCTCTGGATGATGCCAGGGAGCCCTCATGGACACGGCGCTCTGCGCTGTGCAGGGAGATGCAGCAAGGGGATCCCCAGCATCTGCA
>JAWLRI010000115.1:5018966-5032279 GCA_034781795.1 Crypturellus tataupa
GATGCCAGGGAGCCCTCATGGACACGGCGCTCTGCGCTGTGCAGGGAGATGCAGCAAGGGGATCCCCAGCATCTGCAGCGCTGGTCGTGTAGCTCTGCACACCATAAAGAAAAACCACCTTGAGGTAGCGGAGTGGGTATAGAAACATGGACAACCCGATTCCCTGGCTGCTTCAGTCATTGCTGGTGATCCCCTCTCCCCAGGGTGCCCCTAATTTTCCTGATTTATCCAGCGAGTACTGGATAAATCTGTCTGGATTTATATTTCTGTATTTCTGTACTGAAAACAATGTTTCTGCTTGTATTGCCATTTACAGTTTCACTTTTTTAACTAAATGGTGTAAATTAATTCTAAGGGACTTGATGGAGTCTCTCCCTCCCCTTTGAGAAAGTGCTAACATTTCTCACCCCTTTCTGAACGTTTGTAAAATCAAACATACACAATCTAATTCATTTACAGCCAAGGTTTTTTTGATGCTTTACTGTCACAACGTGGGACTGAATGCTTCAGCGGGCTCAGGGATTTATTGACAGCTTCATAATATGGATCTTGACCAGAGAGGGGTTATTATTGTCAAAAGTCATAACCCCTCGAGGTGGTTAGGTCCTTGATGCTGATTTCTATGGGACAAGCATCTGCTAAAGAGCTTCTGAAACTCTCTTGAGCTGAAATGTCTTCCAAGCTGTAAAGCAAAATGGTTTTCCAAGCTGTACTTTCACAAAACTGGACATGGTAACAGGTAGATGAAGATTAACCTCAGAGTCCGTTTTTTTCTCCACTCCCAGTTACCCCAAATCAGGCCGTGCTCCCTGACCTGACAGGAAAGGATGCAAATCCATGCAGGTTTGGGGCAGGGATTTGTTCGTTGGTTGCTCAGAATCAGGATTGCTAAACAAAACCCATGCATGTTTACAGGACACTTCTGGTCTCAAAGTGCTTCTAATTAATTCAGGGCTTTTTGCCCTGGACTACAGATCATAAAGCCTTCCTTAGCCTTTCAGAGGCAGCTCTGTGTTAGTCTGCTGTTTGTGCTGATTAGTATCTAGTCAGAATAATTCCTTTTTCCCCCTAGAGAAATCCCCTGTGTTTGGCTCATAAATAAAAAAGAAAAGGAAGAAACATTCTTGATGGTATTTTTGTGATTTGACTTTGCTATCAGAATAGAACTGCACACATACAGCACTTGTCGTCCCTAAAACTTACATTTTGAAAGTTCTTTGAAGATGTAAATTACAGATCTTTCATATGAAAAGTTAATGAAGGACTCTAAACAAAATAAAATAGAAATGATGACATGAAAGAGCCTTCTTATGGCTTCAATAACAAGATAAACAGTTTAATATTCCACATACTGTGTTAAAAATAACAGCTGGGCTCTGTGGAGATGGATCCCCCTAACTCAGCACACCTTGGTTTTCACATTAACACAGGACAGTTAAGGAGTGTGATGATCCTCTCTTAATTGGCACCTTCTTTTGGCCCCCAGCAACACTGCAAGCAGACAACACCTGCTAAGCTTTAGCAGACACCACAAGTACTTTAACAAATACAGTAGTAAAGTGCCATTACCACCAACACTTCAGTAGTCTTCGAAGTGATAGACACATACTGTATTGACAGCATAGAATTTTAATGAGCAATAGCTATTTCAGACTGTATTGATTGTCCTTTTTTTCCTCTTCCTCCAATTCAGGCAAGAGGAAACAAGAACCAGCATTTCATTAAAGGGAGACTTTGTCCAATGATTCATATTTCATGAATACCTGTGAGTGAGCATGTCCTGTGAAATAACCAATTAATTCAGCCATGTCAAGACTCAGCTAAAAACTGAAAGCCAAACCACTTCATTTACAGGAACCTAGCAGGCATAAGGCTCAATTTTTCCTACTGCTTAAAATGTTCCCAAACAACATTTTGATCCACATCCCTTGGTTCACCTGGTTTTTTAGTTTCTCGGCTGTCCTGACAGCTTCTCCTGTGTATGTTGTTCTAAGGGACAGTTGCACCACGCTCCTCACAGCCCAGTGTTTCAAGGTTCAACACCCATCTTTCTGCAAGTGCTTTGGGTGGTGGTGGTCTTAACCAGCATCCCAGATTCAAGTCACAAATGACCAAAGTGGTGGGGTGGAAGGCATAGCCTGCAATAATGATGTGCAAATTGTGTTAATTTCATAGTGGGATCCTGCTTTTTGATAGGATTTAATGCGTAATGAGCTCCTGAGACGTTATTTTTGCTTCAAAGCTTTGCTGAGTACTAGATCCTATTAAATTCTTGCAGTGAGCACACCAAAAAAAAATACTTTGAGCTAATTTTAATAATTTTTAATTGAAGGAATATTTTTATTCCAATTCGAATTTTCAAGCTGTTCAAAAGTTAACGCGTTCTTGAAGTATTCATCAGTCTTTCCCTTCCATAATGCCTTTTTTCAGGCAGCCCTTGGCTTTTTGGAGTCTGTATTTTGTCCTGGATTTGTGTTTCAGACCAAAGGAAACAAATATAGATGTTTTTGTTATTTGTTTCTTTTAAATAGCCCGTATGCTGCTATTTAGTCTCCATTTTTTCTATTGCTGCTTTATGTTCTACCATCTATTTTTTTTTTCTAAAAACAAATTACAGAAATGAAATCCAAATTTCGCTGCTATTTCTTCCTTGTATCGTAGCAGGAGCTAGTTTCTGTGTGTCGTGCTCACTAACGTATGTAATTCCTTGTTGGTAGCATTATTGCATTACATTAAATCTTATAGACCCCAACAGAGATTGGCATCCCAGTTTGCAAGACAGCTGGTAGGAAAACAAACAACATCATAACGTAAGTGCAGAGGGAGATGTGTGTTTTACTTCCTTTCTTTGGGAAGGGAACGTAGACTCGGAAAGATTCAATGACCTTGGTCAAAGCCTTTGTAAAGATTGGGATTGGTTCCCACAAGATTGTTTCCCCTTTTAATTTATCTTCTCAATCTTATTCTGTTTTCCAAAATCATGTGGAAAGCTGGAGGACAGCAGGCAGGCATATGGCAAATGAAATACAGCTGTGCAGTCTGTCTCTTTTGCAAGTCTGTCTCTCTGCTCATTTTAAGCATGGTATTGACTAAGAAATTAACTAAGAAGTTAAGCCCTGACTAAACAATCTCTGTGCCTGTGGCCTTTCTACGCGATGGCCTCCCAAGCTAAAGGCATGTGGGACTCCTGAGTCATGGATCTGGGTTCCAACAGGGTTTGGGTTGTAGATCCAATCCAAGAGCTGAATACTTCTGAAGCCGCTGTGCATCGGCCCAGCTTGTCCCCACTTCCTTGCGGGTGTCAGCAGAGTCTGCAGCCCCACACTTTGGTGACAGAGGTGTGACATGGCCCTGCTCTGGCCTGGGCTTCCCGGCCTGCCAGTGAGGAGCAAAGTCCTTGTGTTTGCTCTAGGGCCGGCGCTACTGGTGCAGCTGCCAAGGGGAACGAGGATGCCCTCTTGAGCCAGTCTTTCTCTCTTCCTCTCCATGTTAGTGCTTAGGAATCAGAAACAAATGGTAAATACTTTGAGATGTTTGGGGTGACCTTGGGGAGGCTCTAGCTGTGATGCAGAATTGTAAATGGCACGTGCAGTAAGCAGATTAAGAGCCCGGCACTCTGACAGAACTCAAGACTTATTCTTATGTTGCTATTTTTCCCGCACAGCAAACTTACAGATTTCAGAATGACTTTGCTGTGGCAAAAACTTGAAAATTATAGTGAGTGTTCCCTTTTAAATAATGGATTATGAGGCAAAAGATTAATTTTTGCTCAATTTTCACACTAATTCCGTGCCCTGCTGCCAGCAGAAGCACAAAGAAGGACATCAATTCACAGTGGCTTTCTTCTCTTTCAAAGTCTGAGGATACTTCTATTGGATGGGACTGTTGGTAATGAAGTCCCCCCATTCACATTTGGCTGCATACCTGTCCGCAGGACTTTGATCTCTCTGGAACATCCTTTGGTTAATGTCATCCGTCAGGATAGGCAAACTGCTTCCCAACTTGCTCAAGAGCTGCCTAAGGAAACCAGTGCTCCTCTGCTCCCGACAGAAGGTCACATACCAGCACTGCCCATGACAGCCAGCGCTCTGCAGCTGCCAGACGGCCGCTTATTTTTAGGCCAGCTGAAAGGGGGAGGAAGAGAGAAGGAGAAAAAAGAGAGAGAGAGACAGACAGACAACTGGGAAGAGGTGAAACTAGAAATGTTATGTCCCAGAGGCATTTATCAGCCCAAATGAAATGGAAACAGTGAAAGGGAAACACTGCTTTGCTTTTCTCAAAATTGTGTTTCCAGCTGAATGAGTCGAAAAGAAAATATCCTTTCCTTTTCCTGTGATTTTGAGAGATCTGTTTGCTAAGTCTGCAGGCTTAGTAGGAGAGACAAGGAGTAGTCGTTTTCAGCATATATTGGTAATTTATGAAGTTGTTGTAAATGCAAAGTTTATGGAAGCAAAATCAGGCCATGAAATAGAAAGATTTTTATTCAAATAGCCTAGCTTATTAATTCTCTCTAATTCTTCACAGAGAATGAGATGAGTGAGGATGTATGTATGGTTTACTGAATTTTAAGGGGGAGCAGATCCAGTAAAAGTAGCAAACGCAGGTATATTTTAAATATAGAAAAAGGGGAGAGATAAGGGAATTTTATTAGGGTTTGAAATGTAATTGAATTTTTCTTTCCCTATTTTGCCATCAAAGATGTCAGAAAGAAGTTTACTGTTCTGGGAAAGAGACTTGCATTGCTAACTAGCCTGTGTAAAGTGGCTTCACCTTCTTGTGCAGCAGGGTGTGACTGACGGGATGTAAATGCAACTCTTATCTATGACACATGAATGGGTGGTGAGGAGATTTAGAGCCTGGAGCAAGAAATAAGATGCTGCAATTGCTTTCACTGGGAATTAGTGTTCCACTGGGAGCAGAAATGGGGCAAACACATTGTTCTTTATGAGTCATTTTAGTGGCCGCTGTCCCTGAGTGCCTGTCAGCGCTGGGTTACTGCTCTGCCCTGACCCCCGGCAGCCTCCGAGAGGACGTAGCGGTGAGGAAGCTCCTATTATATGAGATGCTGTAAGAAACAGAGAAAGATGGAGGTGATGTTCGAGAGTCACAAAGGCCAAGGCCAAAATGAGGTATTTTTAGGTGCTTCAAGGACTTTAAGAATTTCATCATCCTCAAGCCCTTTCGGGAAGACGGCAGCACAGCCATGAGTTTCCTGTACCCTTGGCTCTCCCTGAGCATGCCACGCTTCCCAGGGGATGTTTCACACTGATACCTGCATCTGGAAAGCAAGAGCATTTGCGAGTGAGAACATACGAGTACTAGTCCCGCGTTAGCTAACACCAGTCTCACAGAGTGGTTGTAGGGAGGCTTTCACCAAGTCCATTTTATCAGCTGCCCTTGAAAAACACAAACGTCTTTGGAAACAGCTCTGTTCTTGGCCAACCCAGGGCCCGTGCTCTGCCATTCCCCGCTCCTTACCCTTGAGCTATGTAATATCTGTGTGCGCTTACTATTTCCCAGCTGTCTGGAGGGGAGCTTCTCTCCCTTTAATTGCCAGTCAGGCAGGGTATAACGAATCCCGTATCTCCTACACCTGAACTGTTTCCCAGACAGCTCAGAGGAGCAGCTAAGCCCCGAGTGTCAAAGCAGCTGGCGATAGCAGCCATCACCCAGCGCACCGGGCTGAAAAGGCTGGAGAGGACGGGAGCTCCAGTCTCTTTCCATGAATGAATATGATTTGAGCTGTGGAGTTGAGGCAAATGGCATAAAATGAGGGAAAAGATCACGGCAACAGCTGCGAGTGGAGCAGGAGCCTCCTTCCCGCCGTGGCATTTCCTGACCTTGCGTGTCTGTCGCAGCTACTTGTCTCTGCAGGGGTGAGCTGTGAGCCACGGGGTCCGCGCAAGCGGAGCCCGGGCAAGAAGATGTATTAAAGCTGCTCGAGGGTTGCAGTGAAGCAGCCCTGCCCGTGGAGGTCGGTGGCTGCGTGACAGGGAGCACTTCCACACAGTAATGGACTGAAGTCAGTGATGAGCGCCTGGGACAGGGGGCTTAAAGAAAGGCTGGCTCTAGAGTTCCTAATCCAGTGGTACTCGGCAGGGGGGCCGGGATGGCAAGATGAGATGAGCTGCCGTATGCGCACAAGACTTTGGTGTCTTTTTTTGGAATGCTTTTGATAGCAAAAATGTCATATGACCTTCCACATTGGAGATGCGATGGCTCGGGAGTCTCTGGCTATAGTATTGGCCTTCAGTCTGTATTTTCCTATACAGAAGCATTCCCACGCTGAGGAAAGGCAGCTTTTCTAAGGAGTAATTCCCATTGTTATGCTCGGTAACACAGCTGGACCCCTGAGGTATACAAGGGAGTGTCTGAATTGTAAGTATCAAAAAAAATTAATTATTCTATATTATAATTAAGACTTTTTTAATTAGCTGACTAATTAGAATTTTTCTCACATTACAGTGCAGCTTCTTACATAACCAGATAATTTAAAACTTTAAAGCTCTTTACCTGAGTAAAAGAAATTTCTAGCATCAACAATTTTCTTTCAGGAGTAAAAAGTAGTAAATAACAGTTCCACAAGAACTGCAAGAACGGCAGTTCGCTTCAGAAGTCTGTCAAGTCAAACTTGTCCCTCAAAATGTATGTTTTGTAAAAGCCTTTAGAAAATGTTGGGTCGAACTGTTTTAGCGTTATTGTGAGGAAATCAATATTTCCCTGCAGCCTTTGCAATCTCCAAATTGTAGCGTGTTGTTTGTGCAGAAGAAGCTGAAAGTGAAACTGTCTAAAAATGAGACTGATGTAATCTGGTCACTTTTTATTATTTGGGTTGAAGCACACGCAGTAAACTGTGTGGCACACTTGGAAAGTCAAAAATGAAAAATCTTCCTATTTAAATAGCTGAAGTGGTTTGTTTTACTTCCCTCATCCTTCTCGTCTCCCTGACACATACGCTGTTGCAGATACTAACATGCAGCAGGTTTCCAGGCCTTGCCCCTCTTCGAAAGCATCAAGGAAAGCTTATAATGTTCTCATGTGTTTTGACTTGGATGTTTAAATCACAGGGATTTATCCTTCTTGCTTAAACACATGAATTGTCTGCCACGGTCTCCCCATCACTGGAGAGGAGAAAAAGCTTCTCATCTTGCTCTGAACACCCTCAGGGCACATCAAGGGAGTTGGGGATATGGGTTCCACCAGGTGGTGGGATGTATTTGGGGTGCTCAGTCGTGATCCCCAGTTGTCAACTCTGGCAGGTGACCTGGCCACAGGGGAAAGACTGAAGATTCTGGAGACTTATGGCCTGCTCTTGATATGAGGAAGAGCAGCATTTATGATAGGGATATTTTGGGTACTACAGCTGTAGCTGGGTGTTCTAAGCTGCCGAAACTGAGTTCCAAAGGCAGTCGTATCAGTTTAAGCAGTGTGGCTGAGACCTCTGTCAAGAAAATGACCTAGGAAAGACTGGAAGACACGTAACTTGTTCACCAGTGTGGACGCAGTGGCATTATAATGTCAAATGTTTGTGTATATCAGACAGATAAAAAGGTTAAAGGGAGCTTCAGAGAGCCAGGAAGGCAGAGAGCAGAGGACCAGGAGAAAGATGTGGTGCTGAGTGGCAGAGACTGCTCTGTCTGTGTTCCTTGTGCTCAGACTGAAGCACCCTCCCAGATTTTATTCTTCTCTAATCTGAAAATAATTCTGGTTTATTTTAAGCCTTCTATTAAGTCACGCAGCCCTGCCTGGCTGTCGGTAGGGAGCTATGCGTGTGCACGCGCACATGTGTGTGTAAATTTCTAAGTGTGCTGCCTGCTTGCTTTAGTTGACGTTGCAGTCAATTACTGTGTTTTCAATTATACATAAAAGGCAATGATGAAATTGTGCAGCTCTTATAGCACCACAAATCACAGAGCCCTTCGCTGTGCAGGCAGCGTCACAGCCCCAGCGCACGAGGGCAGCTCCCAGACACGAGCCAGCAGCGGAACCGGTGCCTTCGGGGTCCTGCAAGCCCCCGGGAAGCGTATGGCAGCCCATCGCTCCCAGCCAGCTGCATTTCTGCACGGTGCCCTCAGCCTCCAGCCCCCGTCTGATGAGCAGGAAGGGGACGGCGGTTCTTGGCTATGCCAGGGAAGGGAGGCAGGGCGGTTTCCTCACTCTCCGCACGCTGACAGCGCCTTGGTCCTGGGCAGCCTGGATGAGCCGTGAAGGCCAGGTGAGGAGAATCGCTCATGGGGAGGATGAAGGCGATACAGAGAATTACACCAACTACCACGCTGCTCATCACAAGCTCTTGGCCGGACAATCCTTCTTTCTTTTGCTGCCCACAGTAACTTAGAAGAGCTAATGCAAGTAGGTTGCAAAACCATTGCAAACTGTCTCGCTGAATGCACTTTTCGATGTGCATGATACAGTCACCTACCCACTGCTATATTTGAAAGGCTAACTCTAGGGGAAAAAAAAAAAAGAAAAGTGATTTGGACTAGCAGATCAAGAGCTACTTTTTTTTCCTCCCCCCTGGAAACTAGATTATATAAAGAATAATATGAAGATCTAATAGCGTGTGGGCACCACAATCCCCACCAGCAGCCAGAAGATGCCGCCTACCTTCCAGGCATCTGAGCAAGGACTGGTCACCCTCGGAGTGGGTCTTCCCTGCAGTTTTGGCACGCAGTATGTATGCAAGGGAAGTGCTAGCAGTTTCCTGCTTTTCCAATTTGTGTTTAGTAAAGGAAATACTGGCCAAGTCATGTTTATTCTGCTGTGCTCTGAGAGGGGTCTACAAGCATAATCAGGCTGCATTTTATTTGTAACAGGTTGGTAGTAACCCAGCAGTGAAGTTTATGAGAGTGAGGCTGAGAGAAACTGAGCAGAGCAGGAACAAAAATCCTATTATTGCCACGCAGGGTGAAGAAGAACATTTGAATTCTGGGACCCCGGCAAGTGGGTGACTGAGAAACATAAACAGAAGTTGTCAGCTAAAATTAATTTAATGACTGCGGTACAAACTGCGGGAGAAGAGCTTGTGGCCCTGATGATGGGACAGATAAAACAGGGATGATCCCAGTTCACCCAGGCCATACTCTGGGAATGTGCTTCTTTGCGTAGTGAGTTACAAGCATACAGGCAGGGTGAAACCTGTAGTAGTAAAGAATATTCTTAAAATAGGGAGTCAGAGACCAACTTGAGGGACCACTGAAAGAATGACCACTGAAGTGGAGGTGGGTAGCACTCAAAGCTGGGCTTTAGCTAAGAAACTGGGACCTTTAATAGGGATATTTGTGTGGAACAACTGGCTAGTTAAACCAAGACTATAAAAATCCTATGACTGAGGCAGCCTGTATGTCACTGTCTGGGCTGTGCTGAACACTGAGCTCAAGGAATCCCCAGTGGTCAGAGACAACAGGCTACACTGGTTATGGCACTGGATTGGAGTCTAAGCTGCTTTATTTGGAAGGAAAAACAAAAGTTGAGGCACTGGAGTCATGGAGTGCTAGAAAACTGCTATTGAGGATAGCTGCTGAACTGCTGATAGCTGCTGGAAGAGACTGAGATCCTCCTCCTAATGAGCTGGGGTTGAGAATTGCAATGCTGGAGACTTTTCATGGTTGTGGGACCTGCAAACTCTGCTAACAAACTGGGCAGATTTGCAAAGACATGCGGGAAGGGCTTTTCTGTGGAATGAAAAGGAACTAGAAATAAACCCAGTCAGTCCAAGAGTCAACCAGTACAGGTAATAACCACGTTCACTGGTCGAGGTTCGGAGGGCAGATAAACCCAAAGCCCTGGAGGTTGAGAGAGACCCTTGCGATTCTAGAGTATTGGGGAATTTGCCTTTTGGAAAAGAAAGGAGTTTGTGGCTGGAGAGGCACTTGGAAATGACATTTGAAGCAGAAGTCAAACAGAGTTTGGAAGGAACTGGAAAGCTTGGGGGAAGG
Organism: Crypturellus tataupa; assembly: GCA_034781795.1. Taxonomy (NCBI): domain Eukaryota; kingdom Metazoa; phylum Chordata; class Aves; order Tinamiformes; family Tinamidae; genus Crypturellus; species Crypturellus tataupa. Next base: position 5,028,905 of record JAWLRI010000115.1, read on the forward strand.
TCTCGTGAGGTAGAATACAAAACCCCCCAGTGGCTCAATACATAAATTGGCAGAACTGTGCTCTAGGGATGTTAAGCAGTGCAAAACTTATTATGGAAGATGCAAATAAATATGGAAGGCCCCAAATGCTGCTGGGTTCTGGTACCTCAATTACTACTGGAATTTCTATTCTGCAGGAGTGTGAGTACCTTTGAGGCTCACTTTACAGGCAAAGGAGTGCAGTGCAGGGAGGGTATCAGCTCTGCTCCTACCCCCACTCCAGTGCAAATTGCTCATCAGTGTTTGGGTTTTCTTGTACTTGGTATCATAATCGGAGAGAAATGTACTTTGCAGCAGTCCGTTCCTTAATTAAAAGTGGTTTTTTGCTTGCTTGGTTGCTTTTTTGTTGTTTTTTGGAGAGGTAATACAGAAAGAAAGGATTTATTTCGCCTGTGCAATGGTGTGCATGCTGTTCATCCATGAGGGATCCTGAAACAGTCGGAATACCTCGGGATGAGGACGAGTTACCTCTCTGCAAGTACAAGTTTGAGATAAGTTAGCGTATGGAAAGATTAATGTCTTTCCTTTAATAACAGGTCTTGATCCAGGAGCGCAGGAATGATGCATGTACCCGAGCAAAGCGCAGGAAGGATTGTTGTCCACTATTAATAGCCTGGTGGATCACGGAGTGCCAGTGCAATGACCCAGTGTGTGTAATTCCCCTGTGTGGCTGGTATTAAAGACAGATAGAAAGATGCATCTGACGGTGAATTTCAGAGCATTAAATGCTGTAACTCCACAAACATCACCTCTTCTTGATAAAAGGTCAGAAATTATGGCTGCAGTAGTACAAGAAGCTAAGTGATTTTCAGTCATAGATCTGGCAAATGCATTTTTCTACAGACCTCTAGCAGAGAAATGCTGGTAAGTCTTTTTTATATATATTTTCTGAAAAATAATACTATTTCACATGAGTTTCTCACCTGTTTTATAAGTTCTTGGAGTCTGCCATATATACATCACCTGAATGTGGGGAAACATGTAATATCATATGTGCGTCACATACAAATTTGGGGAATTCTGGAAAACAAGTGTGTCAGCAGACAAGATTTGGCTGCAATACAAGCAGAAGGATGAGCAGACAAAAGGTTCAATTAGTACAACAAGAGGTAAAATGTTTAGGAGCAATAGCAGGTATTGAAGGCCGGCCTTCTGCTAAACAGAGTGTGGAAATAATTCAAAATCTACTCAACCTCCCTGCTCTGCCTAGCTGAGAGCGCTGTGAGGCACGTTTAATGGTATGCAGGATTTTATTCTGCTGTTCACTGAAGTGAGTCGTGCTCCAGCTAAGCTTTTAGAGAAAACTGGGCTGTGGGAGCAGGGCACAGAAGGGCAGGGAGTTTAATCTAGCTGAAGCAGGCCTGGTCCAAGCTCCTGGGGTGAAATAGGTGGGCCCAGTAAAGCTCTTGGTGAGCAGGTCCCTTGGGAAGCCTGCCCAAGATCTGTGCATCTGCCTCCTTGCTGGTTTCTGTGCTCTCTGCTTGAGGAGAGCGTTTCCTGCAGTCAGCATGGGGGTCAGTATGGTAAAACCTCCATACTCCAAATCCTCAACAGTGGCATGGCCCACAGACTGCACTCTCTGGCCTGTTGTGGCTTAAATCCCCAAGATTTTGAAGTTCCCATCTAGAACATCATGAGCGCAGAGAGAAAAGTTCTTATCCCCGGTTCCTTGCTGTGGCTGATAGAGAACACATCCTCTCCTGGCAGTTCAGAGTCCCCGCATTTGGTTTCCTCTGCTCTTCCCTCCATTTTGCTGAGTCTCAACCACTTTATTTTGATCTGGCTTAACAAGAGACTTGTCTCTTTCCAGAGGCCAGCAGGCAGCTAATGAGGGCTGTGGACTTCCCCACACTGTGTTGTTCCTGGCACCTCTAATCACGCTGTGATTATCATCACACCAAAACCCTCCTTCCCATCTACCTTTCCCCAAATTGCGCTCAGCACACCCTCGTCTGTCAGCACAGCTCGAGCGGCTCTTTGCTTTCGCTCTCTTTGACCCTCTACCCTGTGGCCTTCTACCCTTTTGCCCGTGCAAGTGATCCAGTGCCCCCCATACAGGGAAGCTGTCTCATTATGGTGGAGGGTCTCTAACTCATTACTTTTTCCTGTCAGAGACTAGTTTCTCCTGCCGTGAACTAGAATCCCCTGAGAAAAAGCAAGCTAAAAACGTCTGGCAGCAGCCTTTTCTGTTCTGCCCTCCTGGTGCAGGTTGAAAGTGAGAAGAAAAGGGGGAAAAGATTAAAAAAAAAAAAAAGGCAGAAATCTTCAAAAAAGAAGACTCTTCCAGTGCCCAAACAATCAATCTGACAATAGAAGATAATGATTCCACCTCTGCTCCCTCCTCCTGCAGGATGGGAAGGCTTGAAACCCGCGCGTGCTAGAGGTGGTAAAAGACCCAAGTGATCCGTCTCGGCTCTGAACGTGGCGCCTCGGTGGCGAGCTCAAAAGCTTGTTGTTCGCGTTGCAAACAAAGACTTAGCAGAGGGCAAAGGTAAAGCCACCTGGGACCCGGCCTTCTAATCAAGCGCCTGCTGTGCGCTCGTGGTATTAATCCAGCAGCCGGTGACACAAAGGCGGGAGGCCCGCGTGACCCCGAGGCTGTCCGACAGCGGCTGGCACTGCCCGGTAACGCACGTTCCATTTAATAAACCCCATTGATATATTTAATAAAGACACCTCGCACTTCCGCAGTCTCGTGTGTGACCTCTCCGTGCTTGCTACCAAACACACAAAGCGGGAGAGTCAAGGATCATTAGCTGATGAGACAAAACTGCCCCTTCCCTTGCTCTTTTTTTTCCCCACCTTGTGAATATCAACTGCTTGGGAGGCAGTGGTTGCTTGTAATATCTCCTGTGTCCATTACTGAGGATACAGGTTGGTGTGAGAGCTCAGGACAAAGTTAAATGGAAGCACCTGCACTTGGGTCAACACGCAGTCCCCATCGCTGCCTTCAGACTCATCACAGCTCCTCTTGTGCCAGCGGCCGTGCTGATGGGCTTCTGCAAGCCTGCTGGGGCTGCGTCATCAAGTCTCATCCTTCCCTATGGAAAGAAGCGTTTTCAGGCCCCAGTGCCCAGAGGAAATCTCTTGGCACCCTCCAGGCATCCCTTTGAGCCCCTTCGCTGTACTGCGAGCCAGGGGATGTTGGGTCCTGTTAGAGGTTATCTGCTCATGTGCCTCAGCAAAGGGAAATAAAGATGGATTTGGATCTCTGCAAGTCTTTCCTAGGCTGGAAGAGTTTATAGGAAAAAAGGTCTGCTTGAAAACCTAAAGAGGAAAAGGTCTGATTGGTGTTTTTTGCATGGAGGAGATGGATTCTTCTTCTCTTCTCTTCTC